>JAMWET010006863.1:0-70000 GCA_024036415.1 Prochilodus magdalenae | reverse complement strand
CTTTCCCTAAACTTTCACCCACCGCTGTAGCACCTGCTGAACCTACAGTAGCGCGCTATGAGATCTCCCCGCCTTCACATTGTAACCAGACCTTAGAGTTTATTTACTGTCGGCGTTTAAATGCTAGCAGTTAATTTAGCTCCCTACTGGAGAGCATACCAGGGGCGGCCCTGCCCAGTCGGCTTCACTCCGCATTGACGTTTCGGCTTGATATCGACCAGCCTTGCTGGAAAGAGCACGTCACGCTCTAGTGCCCTGTGGAGTTGGGCTTCGGCCTAGCGTTTCTCTCCGTCGATCTACACCACGTTGAAGATCAGATACTGACCACTGTGATCTCTGGCCTCCAAAAAGCTACAGTGCAAAGAAGAGTCATGAGCCGTAGGAGAGGGAGCACAACTACAGTCCTCCAATGATGGAAGCCGTTACACTTATTTCCCTGGAGTTACGATGTTCTAATTTTCCCTGGCGTTCCGGGTTTGCATCTCAGCAAGGGTGCCTAGGGTGTGCCTGAGTTGGATAGAAATGCTGAGATTCCGGAGGGTCCGTATCTCCGGTTCCCTGAAGGCTAGCGGTGTAATCCAGGGAAAGGTCACCGCTTATGCCCACCTCTCTGGAAAGGGCGCCTCAAGCTCAGATTAAAGAGGGATTATTACAGTCACCTGCTGGAACACATTCGCTCCTCCTGCGGTTCCTTTCAAGACGTCATCGGGGATTGGGCAGTCGGTACAGCATGCTGCAGCAGTTGAAGGCTAGACATCCTGGAACTCGTGTTCACAGTTCAGAGCAACACTCGTTTTGTCAGTGTAGGTCGTTAGGAGCACATCTCTGAAGTTAAACAGGACTGGACGTGTTAATTATCCATAACTGTGTGTCTGATCAGTAATCTTTCTCTTCTCTATTCATCGTCCTCTCTCATTCTTCTTTCTCTTCTCTTATGTTCCATCTCTCTCTTTCTGTCTCTCTCTCTCTCTCTCCCTTTCTCTCTCTCTCTCTCTCTCTCTCTCTCGCTTTCTCTTTCTCTCTCTCCCTTTCTCTCTCTCCTTCTTTCCTTTTCCTTCTTGCTTCATTTTCTTCCTCTCCCCTTCCACTCTCTCTGTTCTCTATTCTTACTCCCTCTCATTTTCTTCGCTCTTGTTCCCTTCTCTCTCTCTCTCTCTCTCTCTCTCTCTCTCTCTCTCTCTCTCTCTCGCTTTCTCTTTCTCTCTCTCCCTTTCTCTCTCTCCTTCTTTCCTCTTCCTTCTTGCTTCATTTTCTTCCTCTCTCCTTCCACTCTCTCTGTTCTCTATTCTTACTTCCTCTCATTTTCTTCTCTCTTGTTCCCTTCTCTCTCTCCCTCTCTCTCCCAAAACTGCTCGGAAAGATGTCTGGTTCCATTAACTTACATTAAAACCAGATTAGGTTTTTGGAGATACCTGTTTTCTTTGGACAGCGACAATATGTATGTGAATGCATATATGTATGTGTATAAGAAAATACATGTGTATGTGTATATGTGTATGGTTCTCTGATGTGAGATTCATCTCTCTTGTGATGAACGTGTGTTGACAGTTCAGATTTTTCTCTGTATGCCATTGGGAGTACATGTCTGAGCTGAGAGGAGATTGCTTTACATGGAACTGAACCTAAACAGGACGAGACATGTTCATCACGTTCCTCCACAAATACCTGGTGCACAGGAAGCATGGAGAGAACTCTTTCAGTTAATATGCTTCTGAACTGTTCAAATTCAGCTTCTATTACACAGCTGAGCTCTGCATTTAAAAATCTGTATATGTGTATATTTCAGCGTGTGGATGTGTTTGTGTGGATGTGTGGTAGTAGTAGTAGAATTCCTTCCCATTACTGATATCAACTGTCTGTAAAGTACTTTGAGATACCTACAGCATGAAAGGTGCTCAATAAATAAATAATTATAATAATAATAATAATAATAATAATAATAATAATAATAATTATTATTATTATTATTATTATTATTATTATTGTTGTTGTTGTTGTTGTTGTTGTTGTTGTTATTGTTGTTATTATTAAGGTTATTATTATTATTATTATTATTATTGTTGTTGTTGTTGTTGTTGTTGTTGTTGTTATTATTAAGGTTATTATTATTATTATTATTATTATTATTATTATTGTTGTTATTGTTATTATAAAGGTTATTATTGTTGATATTGTTGTTATTGTTATTGCTATTGTTATTATTATTATTGTTATTATTATTATTATTATTATTATTATTATTATTATTATTATTACGATTATTATTATTATTATTATTATTATTATTATTATTATTATTATTATTAAGATTATTACTAGTAGCTGCATGTTTTCTCAACAATGGTAAATGATCTGTAAAATTGCAGTTATTTAAATCCTTGGATATACTGGGTTCTGCTGTAATTTCACCAGTTCACCTAGTTATTCTGGGTATTTATCCATAATAACAATAAACAATAACAACATTAAAACTATGATAATTAGTTTTTTGTGAATTTACATTTTTATTTCTAACAGCAGCAGTGTTAAAATACATCTATGGCCAGTTTACGTATTTATTTTTTCCTTTAGCTTTTATACCTATTGACTTATTAAATTAACAGCATGCAGTCAAAAGCAATATAAGGCATGTAAAAGTTGCCATAGCGATGAGAAGATGAGAAGATGTTCTGCATCTTAGAGTTCATCCTGTACTATAAAAGAGCGAGCTGATTATAGATCCCAGGACTGGAAATAGAATCCTGTACTCTATAATGTTCATGTAAAAGAGACGTGGTCATGGAGTCAGTCCTCTTCCCTGTAATACTGTTCTCTATAGTGCTCATAGTGACAGTATTCCCAATATTGGGAATGGGGGTTCTTCCTTAATAATGGGACATAGAAATGGTTCCCTTAGTCACAAGGGAGAGATGCTAATGGTTATTGGGATTGTGGATCCTGCCAGTTGTTCTGTATAGCTAGATGGAGTGCTCCAGTGTATAGAATGGGGATTAGTGCAGTGTTGCTGTGCCCTGTAATGGTGTTCTATATAGTGCTCCAGTGTAGGTAATAGTGATTAGTGCACTGCTTTGTGCTCCCTTTAGTGTTACAGAAGTCTCACTAGCAAGATTCAATTCTACGCTGTCGTTAAGGTGTCACTTCTCCTTAGTAACGTAATCTAGTGATCTAGTGAGGTGCATTTTCCACCAAACTAGAGGAACACTAGCACTAAATAGCCCAAATGTGTCATTCTGGGTAATAATCTGGGTAGTTAAACCATCTGTAGTCCACGTCTTGTGTTTGACTGGCTTTGGTTAACAAGCTATATGCAATCGGAGTGTGAAGGCTTAATATTAGGATGGTAGTGTCAACAGGTGTGTCAACACATCAGCTCGGGTTAGACATTTTGGCCGTTCTGTTCCTGTGTGGTCTTATATGGTCACATCTGTCACTGTCTCGTGTCCTACAAGAACTGTGTCTGGTCTTAGCAGAAGACATAAAGGTCATTTCTTCAAACAAAGTCGGTTCCGTCATTTGACAAGGGTTTGGATTCAAGTGGTTGTGTCACCAGTCCGAGTTTCTGGATTAGAGAAAGTTGTGGTGGGAGTGGGAGACTTTGGGAAACTTTGCGAAAGAGGAAAACAAGGAACGCAGCCCAAAAAGAAAATCAGAATAAAAACAAAGACATGGCTAAGTGGATGTTTTCTACAGACGAGGGTCTAGAATTGCTGGTGGTTTACATTTCCTCTTTCAATTAAGGGAGCAGTGTGTGTAACCTCTGGCGCTGAAGTTGCACATTGCCACCTAATGAACCCCAACCCTGCCCCCAGTCACCCAACCCATCCTAGAACCTACAGTGGCTTTCAAGATGTCTGGCATTGCCTCAGCATCTGTCCTGATTTCATTCGTCGCCTTCGTGTTTTCACCCTCCTCATCCTCCTCAGCTATGTCTTTCGTTTTTTGGGCTAGATACTGAGTCTGTCCATTCTTCCATTTGTCAGATTTTGGGTTCTCAAGACCACTTCCAATTATTACACTTCTAAACTGCTCAAATTTAGCTTGTATTAGTCAGTCGAGTCGCTCTGTGCTCATGTTTCAGAAACATTTAAAAATGTATCTCCTCAACTTTTGTATGTGTTTACGTTTATTTAAACGTGTATATATACAAATCTGTACATGTATATATTTAAGTGTGTCAATCAATCAATGTTTATTTGTATAGCGCTTTTTACAACCAACGTTGTCTCAAAGCAGCTTCAGAGAAAATCAGTTTGTTATATAAAAGAAAAGGAAAGAAAAAAAACACAAAGTTAATGTACAGACATTTGAGGGTGGGGAAAAACCAGGGTCCAAGCCCCCCTTGAGCAAGCCAGAGGCAACAGTGGTGAGAAAAAACTCCCGTGAGTAAGGAAGAAACCTCGAGAGGAACCAGGCTCAAGGGCGGAACCCAACCTCCTTAGGTTGAACCCAGATGAGACGAGAAAGACAGAACTACCAGGAGAAGAACATCTATTGGATCCAGTCTGATTAGATCCAGTCTGATTAGTCCAGGAGGGAGTAACTGCAAGATGGAGCCGACCCATAGATAGAGTATATGATCAGAGCCAGACGCTGGTCAGTGTAAAGGTTATGGGCATGCCGGGCGATGAAACAGGGCAGGAGACCCACGGTGGCGCTGATGCTCAGGTGCCAGGGGGTTCTGATGTGATCGCTATGGAGAAATTCTAGTGCTTAACTAAGAAGAGGAGAGAAAGAAGGACGGAGAGAAAGAAAGAGAGACAGAGAGTGTTCAGGAGGATTAAGGATTTAGAGGTAGATTGTTTAACTTGTTGGATTGAGTGTGTGTAGTCCTAAGAGTCCTGTAGAGGATTCCTCTGTCCCCTCAGTGTTGTCCATCAGCGTCGATCCGCTCATAAAGACAATGAGACAGAGAGAGAGAGAGAGAGAGAGAGAGAGAGAGAGAGACTGATTAGGAGGACTGTGTGTGTGCATTCCTTCAGATTTGTCAGATTTCGGGTTCTCAAACTTCTTACAACACAAAGTTAGCCGGCAACAGAGTTCTAGCTAATTATTCTGCCCATCGAGCACTTCTACCAAACATCCTTATACACTCACCTTCAAAAGAATATCTGCACGAATAGCTCCACCCAGAAGGAATCAACCAACAGCAATGAAACCTGGTGTGGAGGTTGGACATCGTGAGACATGGCAGTGATTCAAGTTTCACGCTCTGCCACACATGTGACTTGAGCAAGGATGGGACTTATCACTGTATCTGACTGAGCCGAGCAGTGATGCCCTTCATGAGCCGTCCTCTTAGTACATCCTCTGAGGCAGATGGTTGCATGGTACAGGACTACATGCACACAGGCCGTTATGACCACTGCCCTTAACACCACCTCAACGTCGCCCAAGACTGCAATGGTGTCATGCCAGCTTGTCATGGAGTGACTCAGAATAGCAGCGGGTCATCTTCAGCGATCAGTCCGGCTCTTATCTCGGTGGAGATGACTGACGAAGCCGTGCGTGGAGGCACCGTGGTCAGCACCAAGATGAACGGTTTGTTGTCACACGTCCAGAAGGCCTGGTGTCACTCCACCTCCACCCCTACCGCACCATCTGCAGGAACTGTGAGAGGCTGTTCAAGCTGCATGGGATGGATTATCATAGGACACCATTAGGAACCTCTACAACTCCATACCGAGCAAATGTGTGGTCCAATGGCATACTGAGAGACACTAGTTCTTTATGTGTAGCTCAGTGGATATGACCCATATCAGTCTAAATTTATTCAATTGAACTTTATCACCATTTATTTTTCCCTCCCAATTCCAGGGTAATCCCACCCTTCCATGTGGGTGCAGCTATACTTCTGATGATAAGTGTAATTCATCAGTATAGTTGAAGACATGTTGATTAAAAGGCATATCTGGGGACATATAACACTTTATGGTTCTGTAAAAAGTGTGGTGAATTTGTCTCCTTGTGGCCTTTAAAGGGTTAACATCATGGCGCTCCACCGTGCGGTATAGTGATTATGCGGACCTGTAATAATGGTGTACCTAGCGCTGCTGATTTTCCTGTGTAAGGGTATCATTTCACGGCACCATGCCAGCCTTGTCTGCACAAGCCAACATGGCTTGAGCCGGGCCACAGCTCTCGAGCCAGTCATCCACTCCTCTCTTTCCCAGAGGCCGTGTCTCGGCCGTCTCCTGATGAGCTCCCTCGGGAGGCCCTTGAAGCATGCCATGTCCTCTCGCTGTCAATAACCTCCACTGGCCATTTGCTCCTTTGCTTCTTATGCTCACACGAGTGGATGAGAAGCTCCGGTTCTCAAAGCTGGATGTAATACAAGAGCCTTGGGAGTGTGGCTGAGCACTAGAGTGTCAGACTCCACGCTGCTGCTGTAGTGCAGTAGAGCCAAGCCTCTGGTCACCTCCCCAGGAGGGTGGGCCAATCCTTCCGGCTTTGGTTATATATAGAACCTTCTTGAAAATGGTTCGACGTAATGCCAAATAGGGTTCTGTTGGGCTCGCAAGCATTTTAGGGGTTAGGGTTCTTTAGTAAAACTTAAATGCTCATATTTTGCATGGTAGAATGGTTCTTGAGATTAATGGAGAATGTGTTGTATGTGGTCCTGTATGGAATGTTTTGGAAAATGGTTCTACGGACCACCAAAAAGGGATTGGCACAAACTTGGTGTCATGAACGCTACTCTCTTTAAAAAAAAAAGAGATGATGTTGAAATGGTTCTTGGGATTAATAAAGAATGTGCGGTATGTGGTTGTATGTTTGGTTGTAGGTTCAATTAATGCTTTCGAACATGGTTCTAGATAGCAGCAAAAGTATTCTTTTATCACTTGCAGGCTTGGCAGTATACAAACTACTCTCTTGAAAAACAGGGTTCTTTAAACATTCTAGATACCATTTGTGCCAATTGTGATTTTCACACAGAGGAATCTGTCTTCTGCATTTAACCCATCCGTGAAGTGAAACACCCACATACACACTCACTAGGGGGGCAGTGAGCACACATACCCGGAGCGGTGGGCAACCCTATCCACGCTTGGGGGTTGGGTGCCTTGCTCAAGGACACCTGAGTCGTTACTGTCAGTTCAGGGAATCGAACCAGCGACCCTCCGGTCACAAGGCTGGTTCCCTAACCTCCAGCCCACGACTGCCCTTTAGTGGATAGTGGTTCAGTATAGAACCATTAACACACAGATAATAATTTCCATGGTCCAGTGGTGCTCTGCATGGTGAAATCATTCTTAGGATTGAATGATAATGTGTTGTACGTTCTACATAGAACGGAAACAGCTATCTCCGGTATCTAAGTTGGGCATCGTAAAAGCTACTCTTTAAAAAAAGATGGTTCTTTAGTGAGGACAGTGGTTCTATATAGAACCACAAAGGCTTGCAAACCATTTACATGGTAAAACGTTTCCTACGATTGATGGAGAATGTTGAGTGTGTGGTTCTCTTGTATGAGTGGTTTTGAAAATGGTTCTAGATAGCCCAAAAAAGGGATTGTTTATTGTCACAAGCTTGCAATGCAAGCTACTCTCTTGAAAAAGATGGTTCTTTAAAGGTTCTTCAGTGAGGATGGTTGGTTTTATATAGAAACAAGAACACATTGGCCTATTTCAGACTGATGAAGATGGAAATGGTTCTACATAGCACCAAAACGGTTCTTTGGTTTATTACGAGTTTGGCATTGCACAAACTATGCTTTTAAAAGATCTTTAGTAAAGACTATGGTTCTCCATGCTTGAATGGTTCTTCGCATGGTGAATCGGCTTTTCAGAGTAATGGGGGATGTGTGAATAAGGTTCTACTGAGAACCAAAAAGGATCAGGCTTGTGTTTCATTCCTGATGCACAAAGAAATGCATTCAGTGGAGGTGGTGTGGCCTCCAATGGGAATGTCCAGTAGGGGCCCTGATTGTGTTTGTAGTCTCATTTGGTGGATAGGAATCCTCATGGGGAGCCCAGCAGCGCATGCACTTGCAAACACGAAGCTCAGGCCATGTGCCCCTCTCCCGCGACTCTGGAGAGTTCTCTGTGTCCGCCTGCTGGATTATCTGCGGGAGCTCGCTGGCGTCGCAGCACAGAGATCCACTCGCCTCTCCGTTATTGGCTGTGTCCAATGCTGTAAAGACACTGTTAACCCACTGCCACCGCAGATAAGGAAGCTACGCTGCGAGATAAGAGCAGGCCCAAGGATAAAGAAAGGACGCAGAGCCTCAGACGGTTGCCGAAGATGAACGAGTGCATTCTACTCTCAGTATCGGGGGTCAAGCTTTAGTCACGGTCAGCAACGCATGTCTCGCAAATCACTCTCACGTGCGGAGGTGACAGGAGTAGACGGGAAGAGTTAGGAGCAGGCGAAAATCATTTTGCCAGTGGACGTGGCAGGTGGACATTTTTGCATTATTGCCGAATCCCCTGACGGTTTTCTAATAATTGCTTTTCAGGTTTGCTGTCTTTTTCGGCGTGACAGCGTTTATAAACCACACCTAATCAAGATGGGGAAATTGCTCGTAAAATGATGACAATCCGGCCCCCAGGACGTGTCAGGGAAGATGTTTAGTTGGATCCGTTCAAAATAAAGAGTGTATTTGAAGCGAATAATAAGATCTCCTCTTCATGTCCGGTTTAGAAGACAGAGATCCAATATTTTCTACAACCGTTATTCAGTGATGATTGTAGATGGTGTTAAATGTTGAGCACCTAGATTTTATCACAAGGACAGACATCCACTAGCAACCTATTAGCCATATATGATACCCTCATAGCAACCAATACCATGAAACAACTAGCAACGCACTACCAACCACCTGCCATAGCAAACAACACCCTAGCAACTCTTGGGAGTAGTATACAAACCACTTACCAACTCCCCAGCAACCACCTGGTATAGCATAGCAACCACATACCAACACAAATCATAGCTCTGAGACACCAAAGCAACCACCAAGTAACACCCCAGCCACCAGCTGTCATAGCACCCACCAAGGCAACTTTTAACAACCACCTAGCAACCATCTGGTACATTATAGCAACCGCCTACCAACACTCTAGCAGGGGTAAGGAGTACCAAATCAACCGCCCTGCAACCCCATGGTATACCATAGGAACCACTTATCAAAAGCCGAGTGACTGTGAAGAGTACCTCAACAGCTGCCTTGCAACACTGAAGCAACCATCTGGGATAGAATACTGTATAGCAACACCTTTGCAACCACATGTGATACCATAGGAACCACTTAGCAACAGCCTAGCAGCCATATGGGACACCATAGCAACAGCCTAGTGACTGTGAAGAGTACCTCAACAGCTGCCTTGCAACACTGAAGCAACCACCTGGGAGAGAATACTGTATAGCAACACCTTTCCAACCACCTGTGATACCATAGGAACCACTTAGCAACAACCTAGCAGCCATATGGGACACTCTAGCAACCACCTAGCAACAGCCTAGTGACTGTGAAGAGTTCCTAACCAGCTGCCTTGCAACACTGAAGCAACCACCTGGGAGAGAATACTGTATAGCAACACCTTTCCAACCACCTGTGATACCATAGGAACCACCTAGCAACAGCCTAGCAACCATATGGGACACCATAGCAACCACCTAGCAACAGCCTAGTGACTGTGAAGAGTACCTCAACAGCTGCCTTGCAACACTGAAGCAACCACCTGGGAGAGAATACTGTATAGCAACACCTTTCCAACCACCTGTGATACCATAGGAGCCACCTAGCAACAGCCTAGTGACTGTGAAGAGTACCTCAACAGCTGCCTTGCAACACTGAAGCAAGACCACCTGGGATAGAATACTGTATAGCAACATCTTTCCAACCACCTGTGATACCATAGCAGCCACCTAGCAACTTCCTAGCAATACTCTAGCAACTTTGCATAGCTCTGCATGGGTAACACAGTCAATCTTAATGATATGAAAATATTACTACATACAAATCAGCTAAAACTTCAGGAATGTATTTTTAGTTCCTAGAAATCTGACTTTCCCTCAAAGCTGAGAAAGGCTTATAATAATAGTATTTAAGCACATAAAGGCTTATAATAATAATCGATTCACGTCCTGCATCAACTGCTTTCACCCTGCACTTCTCGGTTCTTTTAGTTTCTTTCAATCAAAGGCAGAGCAGTCCTTTCTTCCAAAGTGTGACTGAACACGTTTGATTAAATTCAGTTCATGATGAAAGATCTCCTCGTCTATATACAAACACAACGTGGTATGGCTTAAAAACACAGAACCAGAATTTTCCACTTCATCCCAGAACTCACCCCGGATATTCCTAAAGGTCTCTCAAAACCAGAGCTCCTGGCAGCCCATATGCTGATGGTCATGTCACATGATGTGAGAGACGGAGCACCGTTGCAGATTTATTGAAGTGGAAGTAGGTGGGGGAGCCTGGAGAACGCCTTTGGCAACCGGAATCAAAGCTGTAATGTATCTGACCACACAGGCTGCTGATTGACGCTACACGTGTAGAGTCGTACCAAGTGAGCACTAGCAGATGCCTGTAGCTCTTTCAGCAGAGTTACTGCTAGGCATATACATGTCCTCATTCCGGTTCCAAACCAGATTAGCCCAGTTAATCATCAGAACCGAGAAATTTAACAAAGATGTTTCCTCATGGGTTCTTTAGCAAAGACAATGGTTCGCTTATGGAACCATTACATGCTTAAAGGGCTCCTTGCATGGTGAAATCATTCTTCAGATTGATGGATAAGAAGCTGTATAGGATTCTCTATAGAACCTTTTGGAAATGGTTCTCTATAGCACCAAAAAAGGTTCTACTATTGTGAGTACCTTGACAAGCAGAACCCTTTTTGATGCAATATAGAATCCATATTCTCCATCAATCTAAAAAACATCCCACCATGCAAAAACCCTTTAGCATGCAAATGGTTTCTTTTCATGGTTCTATAT
This sequence comes from Prochilodus magdalenae, assembly GCA_024036415.1. Lineage (NCBI taxonomy): Eukaryota > Metazoa > Chordata > Actinopteri > Characiformes > Prochilodontidae > Prochilodus > Prochilodus magdalenae. Next base: position 59,059 of record JAMWET010006863.1, on the reverse strand, counting down.
AGAACCATTATCTTTACTATAGAAACCTTGCAGAACCATCTTTCCTGAGACTGCAGTTGTGTAATGACATCTTTATAACAAAAGCAGAACCCTATGTGGTGCTATATAGGACCACTTTCGAATAAAAGGTTCATATAGAACCATATACCACACAAATGGTTCATTTATTCAGGTTCTATATAGAACCATTTTGTACTGTTTGTATAATGACAACCCTTTAACTTTTAAAAGAACCATTTTTGGTGCTACATAGGACCACTATCAAATTAAAATGTTCTATATAACCATATACGGCACATTCTCAAGCAATCCACAGGGCATTTCACCATGCAAAGGACCATTTAAGCATGCAAATGATTCCTTTTACATTTTGTAGAACCATTTCCTTCACTATAAAAGCCCTGCAGAACCATCTTCGAAGAGTGCAATTTGTGTAATGACAACTTTATAACAATAGCAGAACCCTATGTGTTGCTAAATAGGAACACTCTCATGTAAAGGTTTTATCTAGAACCATATACAGCACATATCCATCATTCTGAAAAAAACATTTAACCATGCCAAAACCTGTTAGCACACAAATAGTTTGTTTTCATGGTTCCATATAGAACCATTGTCTTTACTAAACAAGCCTTGCAGAACCATCTTTCCTAAGACTGCAGTTGTAATGACGACTTTATAACAACAGTAGAACCTATTTTGGTGCTGTATAAGACCACTTTCCAATACAAATTTCTCTATAGAACCTTATACAGCACCTTCTTCATCAATCTGAAGAACATTCCACCATGCAAAAATCTATTGGCGTGCCAAAGCATTGTCTTTACCAAAGAAGCCTTGCAGAACCATGTAGAACCATATACAGCACATTCACTTTCAATCTGAAGAACCATTTCAGAATGAAACAAAAATGTTTAAGAATGTAAATGATTAGTTTTCATGGTTCTATATAGAACCATCATTTTTTAAAAGTGCAGTTTGTATAATAATATCTTTATGACCATAGCAGAACCCTTTTGCATGCTATGTTGGACAACGGTTAAATAAAAGGTTCTACTGTATATAGAACCCTATAGTGCACATTTTAATTTCCCTAGAATACGTAAGAACGTAAGTTCTTTGAGAGTGGGGTGGTGTCATGCGCAGAGCTGCAACAGTCTTCATCAGCTGTTGATGGATGGATGAGCTGCATTATGAAAAAGAGGTATATACACTTACGGCTCTGGAAATAAATCAGAGCCCACTCCAGTTTCTTCTGAAATCAGCATCTCCACACGTACAGCAGGTTCTCTGTGAGGAGCCGAAGGTTGGGTTCTAGCTTTACTGGCAGATACAGTGAGCGTCTGGTTCATAAGAACAAGGTCCAGCAGCAAACACACAGGACAACACAGCTACAGACTGGCAGAGGGCCAAACCCCCTCTCTACTGACCGTGATGAGCGCCACCTCATTCCAATGTCCCTTACCCACCGTAAGATGACCTCATGTGACCTACAGAGAGACTGGCGAGCGGTGGCTGGGGTGAAACGCACAGCGAGCATGGTTCTAAAAACAGGCTTCTGGAGGTCATTAGTGATTTTCTAAATACACAGATCTAATACAATATCTGATCTGGAGTTTGGGAGACATGGTTCCAGTAGTGTAGGGAATCAAACAGGACTGAGGAATTCTGGTCCAACACAAACCCAGAACCTGCACACCTAGAGACACTGAGTGGGGTATGTTGTTAAGAAACTGGACCTGTCTGTTGCGTGTACACTAGTGTCAGTACCTTCCCCCTAATTAGTTTACACGACTTGAGCCATAGGCGTTGGGCGATTCAGCCATATGGTGTGATTTGCCGGCTACTGTGTGAATATGACTGTAACATACTGGCGCTACACTAATGCTAATCAAAGAACACAGTTTTTAAAATGGAGCAGTGTGTGCCCGACTTAACGTGCCAGTGGAGGTGTCAACTGTTATAAAGGGCAGCCGGGAAACCTTTGTGCACTGAAGCGTTGTCTCAGAGGTGGCCAAAGTTATTAATCCTCATTTTTTTCATAGAAGGTCCCTTTGGAAACGTTAATGCCGCTGTGTGATACGTCCCCGTGATCGCTTCCACTTTCCCTCTCCTTTCATTCCAACAAGGTGTCATTTTATTCTGCATTTTTCTTTCGCTCCTCTTCACTACGCTGCACAATGGTTCGATACATGTTATCAAGATAACATGCAATCTGTGAATGTTCCTTAAAGGGGAGCTATATTTTTGCTTTTCTCGTTTTTATTTCTCTTTCCTTTAACGTGCTGTAGCTTTCTGTGCATGTAAACGGTCTGCCAAGTTATAAAGCCCATAGTACACACTAGCGGGAGGAGCTCCTTGATCAGCTGACAACACCTTGGCATTCCAGATGTCATCTCGTAACACAAACAGCAGGCTGGGCATGTCCTCTGACAATGCACAGCCAGCTAAAACAGTAAAAGCCCATCAGAGTGAATTCAGTCCGAAAGCTGCTTCTACTGGATGTTCAGTACTGGGTTCTGGGCGGAGTATACTGGGGAGCAATTCAACCTTTTCAAGTTGACCTCAAAACATTGAATATGAGGATAATAGATCCCCTTCAGCTTTGGCTTGCTTACTGTATAGTGTTTAGGTGTTAGGGTCAATGGTTACCGCCTTAACGAACTTAACTGACTAACGAAAAGGCTTATTACACCATGAGTTGTAACAGAGCTACATGAAGTCACACCTGAACTACAAGAGTCCGGAATGGAAGCTTGACCACACTGGTGGTTCATCTACCAGATGTTCGTTACAGTGGTGGTGATGGGAACCAGGGCTCACCATGTCAATCAAACAACCAGTCAATATTTATTTGTATAGAGCTTTTTACAACCAACTGTAACGGTCAGTTTAAGTGCCGGTATGTTGTGAGCGAGAGAGGGAGTAGCAGGCTAGCGGTTATATAAGTACGGCACGCGGGATGGTTAGGGGGGGTTTTGTAACCTGTATGTTCTGCTGCAGTGTTGTCTGGGATTGTAACCACGAGGTGTGGGTGCTCCTCTGCCCAATAAATGGTCCAGTACTCCGAACGGCTGTCTCTCGCCTGGATTTCTTCATGGAGGTCGGGGGAAGCAGCTAACCCCCTGTTGCATCTCCCTACCCGGGAGCCTTCACCCAACTACTGAGTGCGTTACACAGCGTTGTCTCAAAGCAGCTTCACAGAAAATCAGTTTGTTATAAAGGAAAAGAAAAAACACAGAGTTAATGTACATGTCATGTACCATGTCCGCAATATAGTAATTGTATGTTCTATCCAAGCAAGCAATGAATGTACACCTGTATGAATGTAATGAATGTACATACAAGTTGGTAAATTGAAATAATAATAATAATAATAATAATAATAGTAATAATAATAAGTCTTTGGGACTATTTTGTCTTATACATAACACCTGGAATGAATACTGGGGTGACATCTTCTAAACCCTATCATGAAACAATGTCTCAGACATGAGGTAGTGTATTTATATCCACTTTATGCAATAACCTTCTGTGCGGGATATTTCAGAAGCAACTTTGAGGACGTCTGCCTGGTCCGACTGGTGAAAACACCCTAAAGAGAGCTAAGTGATGAGGAAATTAGGGTGAAATAGGGAGGAGAATGAAATGTGAAAGTGCTGTCAAAATATTATAGGTGGTAGCTGCTAATGCTGAGGCTGATCTGCGTTTTGCTTTACCAAAATAGACTGTTCACAAGATATCTTATATATATATATATATATATCTTGTGCAGTTTATTTTGTGTGTGTGTGTATATATACAGGGGTTGGACAATGAAACTGAAACACCTGGTTTTAGACCACAATCATTTATTAGTATGGTGTAGGGCCTCCTTTTGCGGCCAATACAGCGTCAGTTCATCTTGGGAATGACATATACTGCGTCCTGCACAGTGGTCAGAGGGAGTTTAAGCCATTCTTCTTGCAGGATAGTGGCCAGGTCACTACGTGATGCTGGTGGAGGTTTGTCCTTCTTGGTGGTATGCTGACATTACCCTGGATACCGTGGCTCTTGATACATCACAAAGACTTGCTGTCTTGGTCACAGATGCGCCAGCAAGACGTGCACCAACCATTTGTCCTCTTTTGAACTCTGGTATGTCACCCATAATGCTGTGTGCATTGCAGTATTTTGAGCAGAACTGTGCTCTTACCTGCTAACTGAACCTTCACACTCTGCTCTTACTGGTGCAATGTGCAGTTAATGAAGATTGGCCACCAGGCTGGTCCAATTTAGCCATGAGACCTCCCACACTAAAATGACAGGTGTTTCAGTTTCATTGTCCAACCCCTGTATATATATATGTATGTGTATATATATATATATATATATATATATATATATATATATATATATATATATATATATACACATTCACTGATGTTAAGGTTTGGGGTGGTCAGTCCATTGTTGTGAAAGTCCCAGTAGCTTACATTGTGTGAATCTTGTGTATATATGTATGACTGATAGGGCTATTGGTTATCACCGTAGTTTAACACGAAAGCTTGTGTTCATTTGTATTTGGTTAATGGTGTGTAATGAGAATTTCAATTGGGTGGAAGCAGGGATGAGATGAAGTAAGACTGGGGGGGATCAATCAACACAGATAAGCTCAAATTAGGACCCAGGATATACCAAACAACAACATAATATCTTATTCTAAATAAATAAATAATAATCACCAGCTGCGAAAAGCTTTAACCTTTCCCTGAGCAAGAAAGATATGCACTTTTTGAAAAATCTAAATGACTTTAAACAAACGTCTCTGGAAAAACTATCCATCTTGATGGTCCCTGTGTGATTTAAGAGCAGAGTTGATGATGGACCTGAGGAAAAGAGAGTCCAGTGACATGCTAGATTTAGGCATCACCTTGACCACCGATGAAAACAAAATTTAGCCTTCCTATAGCCGGTAATCAGAGCATGAGCTGTTTCTCAGCACACATACCGTAGATTGGGAACATAACTTTGCTCTGTAAAAGCCCAAAATCCAACCATCAGGGAAACTTATTTCTCGGAGTTGTTCTTCAGATTGCTGCTGGCTATGACTGATTCTCTATCTGCCCTCCTAACTGTGGAGATATATGAGTAGACACAGTAGGAAATATACTCATGCAGTCCAGGAATAAAAGGCAATGTCCATTTACACCAAGTGAGAACAGAATGAACCACAAAGCCTGGTTGTTTGTGATATGGCTAATAAACCCAAAGCCTTTACAGGAAAGCATGTTTACTCTGCGGCCTTATTTGCAAAGCCGTCAGCCATACAAGAGCAGACGCCAATCTCTCTTAATGAGGGAGAACCCAAATATTCCAAACTCAAATTACTGCTTCAAACACACACATTTGTTGAAATTGTTGATGGAAACCTCATAAATACTCATAAATAATTTGTATCGTTTGGCTCAGTAACCCATAAAATAACTGACTGAATTTGTTTGGCTTATTCTGGCTACATCACCGGCACAGGTCTCCATAACTAGTGCTACAACAGCACTGAACTGTCCCTGTTCACGATCTAACCTATTTTCATTGGAAGGCTGAGCTTTCCCTATGGACAGATGCTATGCTGAGTAATTACTACCTTTCCTATTACTGTCCACCAGTCTCCTCGGTTATAATGTCTCTACTACAGTGGTTGGTCAAGACTTTGGGCAAGACTCCCAACACTACACTCGCCTCCCTGTAATATGAATAACCTTGTAAGTCGCTCTGGATAAGAGCGTCAGCTAAATGCCAGAAATGTAAATGTACAGCACACCAAACTGCCGCCATACTACATTTGCCATGACCAAAAAGGAGGCAGCTGTGTTGAAGATTGTTATGTAGAGTAATATTAAGTAGAGTGCTATTTTCCATGCGCTGCTTAACGAATGTGCACAGCAGTAAGACGTGCTAAAGGTTAAACTGCCTTATCTAGGACTATAGACGCTAGTAGATGCTGGGTGCTATAGAGAATAGCATAAAGACATGAAGGGTTGAAACACCAGTGGATATTTTCAGATGTGAATGGAGCTTGGTATTCACCTGCCTCTCAAAGCTTGTTTATGCTGGCACAGTTTTGGTGGTCTACCAAGTCTTCCAGGTGGTTGTTAGGAGTCCCATTTTTCTCTGTAGCTTTAAATTTTATTGTAATTCTTCTTTAAATATGTCTTTCTTTATGTGAACGGACTATGTTATCGCTGTATCTATAGAAATGGCACCTGAACACTGAATTACTCACACTTATTGGCCGCACAACACTGTAAATGCCACTATCCATTCATGCTTCATGAATGTTTCGGCTGTTTTGCGAGTCAATTTGGAACACCGAGAAAAATAGGAATTCCAAGCTGGACGATTATACAATTCATAAAACCAAGGCCAATAAACGATCATAGGAGGACCACTGCTGACCTTCTGAACATACAGATAACTGGTGTTTAGAGAACACGTGGCACAGGCAGGGCCTATGCATTCCTTAAGGACAGTGTCTCCGGCTCCAGGCGGAACAAAAGGACACAGTGGTCATGAAATATGCATGGGGCAGTTAACCTCGGAGCACGGGCAGGTATTTTCTCAGGCGGGTCAAGTCTTAAGTGGACACCGTGAGCTAGTGTTTGTGCAGCAGCCTGTGGCTGGATTAGCAGTGAGCTCTGCCAAAGGCCCGCAAGGGAATGTAGGCCAGTGTATTAGCCTAGCTAGGCGGAATTAGCCTGTGTTTTCTGAAGCCTACAGATTCGTGCTCCAATTCAAAGCAAAGGGGAAAGAGGTAGCCACAGGTAGCTACGCCCATGAGCAAGGCTGGAACTACATCGCATGATTGTTATAAGCCTGGTTTCCACAACTGGAAGCGATTGGTGCTGCAGATGATGGAAGTATGAGAGGGGAAAACACTCAGTAGCCCTCTGACGAGCTCTGAAGTGATCAGATGCCCTCGGATATTATTGGACGTGTTTGATATTTACGACTCAAAATGATCATTAAAAAAGTTCCACAGTGTGAAATCGTCGGAGATACACTCTATGTAAAATACAGGCATATAATACCTGTTATCGTGATTGTAATATACGATTCTAGATGTCAAGTCATTCTTTATTATGTTTATACAAGTTGGCTGTCATTTCTCTTTTAACCGTGTGTCCAGTTCTCACTGTGATATCTGTGTTGATCATCACATGTTCATCCCCCATTTGAGTTTTCACTATGCTGAAAAGCTCAACGGTCCAGTAAGCTGTGCTTGGTTTAATGAAGGAGATGAGTTCTTATTCATACCCAAACCCGGTCATGTGTGTTATGCTCTCGGCCTGATCATGTAGTCTGAGCATCCTCTTGGCAAGGAAGACAAAGACAAGAATCCTCAAAGACAAGAAATTCTGTGACAGGCTGACGTTAACCCTTTGAACACTGACCTCCCCAGTGCTTCGGCACTGTAACCCTGGCCTCCCCAGCAATTTTCGCCAATTTTCAGAATGCATTCAATATTGTATTCAGCATCGCAGTTTCATTTGAGCCCTACTGACCGAACGCCAGAACTTTTGAATGATATGCTTCAACCAGAGGCAAAGCACAGAAACACTCTGCACGATTTACTCCAGTACTCCGCTTCAGCGCTCTTCGGCAGGTCCTGGTCCTTCGCTTCTGGATTTGCTCTCTTGGCTTGCTTGCACTTTTCGGGAAAAACACGCATCTGTTGTTCCGAGATGCACCTTCCGGTCGCTCAGGCAAGTGCAGTGGAATGCTGGGTTCATTCTGCAGCCGGGCTTCACCTCCTCCTGTATTGCGATGTGACATGGGCACTGGCGCTTGGCGGTGTGTCCCAATCGAGTCATGACACAGCTCGTCAACAAACATCCAGAAAGTATGAACCCGCTTGCCAGGGTTCATACATTGTGTGGTTTGTAACAGTTCTGTATGACGTAAGCATCTTACGCACACCACACAATACCCACGCCATGAGTGCCATGCGAGAGTAACCAATATTATAGCGATGGCTGGTATTGTGGCCCGTATTACTGTCTCCTCGGTTATAATGTCTCTACTACAGTGGTTGGTGTAGCTCAGCTGATAACACTACTACCCCGCTAGTGAGCCATCACTACATGTGGGAGACTGGGGTTTGAATCCCAGTCTAGATGACTATGCTGTGCTACACCAATAAGGGTCCTTGGGCAAGACTCCCAACACTGCACTCGCGTCCCTGTAATATAAATAACCTTGTAAGTCACTCTGGATAAGAGCGTCAGCTAAATGCCAGAAATGTAAATGTAAATGTACAGCACACCAAATTGCCGCCATACTACATTTGCCATGACCAAAAAGGGAGGCAGCTGTGTTGAAGAGGGTTATGTAGAGTAATATTAAGTAGAAAAATATATATGTGCTATTTTCCATGCGCTGCTTAACAAATGTGCACAGCAGTAAGACGTGCTAAAGGTTAAACTTCCTTATCTAGGACTATAGACGCTAGTAGATGCTGGTTGCTATAGAGAATAGCATAAAGACATGAAGGGTTGAAACACCAGTGGATATTTTCAGATGTGAAGTAAGAGTGGAGCTTGGTATTCACCTACCTCTCAAAGCTTGTTTATGCTGGGACAGGTTGGGTATTGACGGTAGATAGGTGGGCCGCTGTAGCGGCCTTTCCGGTATCAATGCCCCTCCGGCTAAAGCCTTTCATTAATCCAATTTTCACTCAATAGAGTTATTAAGTACAAGCAGTTAAATTTTTATTGAAAGATACTAGATAGAAAAATAACGATTCCAAGCTACAGAAAAAATGGACCTCCTAACAACCACCTGGGAGAGCCCCAAAACTGTCCTCATTAGGCACCAAGCAGCACCTAAAGCTTTCATCTTTCAGAGGGAGGGGAACATCAAGCTCCACTTATGCTCCACATCCTTCTGCTGTGTGAAGACAACTCATTGCAATGGGTCTGAAAGGATGTGTAGCTGTTCAGGAAGCTCCTCACTGAGAATAGGAGACACATCAAACACAGAAGCTCCTGGCACTTTCAGAACAATGGGCTGACCACCCCAGAGCCCAGACCTTAACATCACTGTTGGGATTGCTTGGATGGTGCTTAATGGGGAGCTGCTTAATGATAGAGAGAGCGGGTGTACGATGACAGACCACGAAGGTCCTGAGCCCTGCCTCCCTGGCTGACATTTGATCTCTGTGGCCGAGCTGAGGGCAGAGGTGGGGGATTGACAGGAAGGCAGAGAACTGCAGCTTGGCCACCAGGATCGAATGTCAGGCATAGTGTAGGTGGCGTTGCTGTGGAACAGGAGGCAGGGCCTGGGGCACCAGGCTAGGGACTCAGGTGCCATCCTAATGCTTCTAATGATTGCTCTGATGAGAGGATGATGTCTCTCATCCTCTCTCGAGGCTGCCGTCCTCCTTCCACTGTCACGGGCAGTTTTTAGGGCATGTGATGCTCGGGTACTGCTTTCTGTCAGGGCCTATCGGCACTGGTTAGGTGACTTGCATGCTAAGATACACCAAATACTTTGTTGAAGGCTGGAGTATGCTTTCAGCGATGGAGAACCAGCGAAATAAAATGCAAGTCAATTTCCATAAAGAGAATATGGACATTAGTTCTCGTTTTTATGGAAAGAGACACAACCCCTCCATATCTTTTCTCTTCTATTGACCAATATAAGCTTATAATCACAGACACAGCTTCCCTCAACCTTTAAAGTCAACTGTTAGGGTTGTAAAAAAACGTCTCTGAGCTTCCCCACTTCCCAGCAAGCTCTCACGGGCCTCATTTGGTTTGCTGAATACATAAAGAGTGAATAGCAATGAAGGTCGCCAAATTAGCATTTCCACAATAGCAGCCAGGGTTTCTCAACGATTATTTGGTGGAGTTTGAAAACAACAGAGGCGTCCGCGCTGACAGAGTGTGTGCACGTGGAACTGAAAGGGTTTTTTTGTCTGTTGTCTTTGTTGTGACTCGCTAGATGAGCCGTGCTTTACCTGAAGGTCTGGGTTAATGGAGCAGCGCTGTGCTCAGAGAGATCTAGATTTAAATTCGCTCCAGTTTTGAGGATAAACTTGTTTTTCGTAACCTGCCAGGAGCTTTGTTTCTGACGTGGTGAGCAGTAATTTAGCCATCATTAAGATTTAATGTTGATTTGCTGTATATTTGATTGATATAAGTTCATTTATGGGTAATGGAGACCTCTCAGGACCATCACAGCACGGCTAATCGCTTCTGGTTTCCTGCTTACGTAGTTACAACTGATTTACATGATGTTGGAGGCTGCGCTAGTCACAGCTCAGTGATTGAGTTTGATGTCGCCAAGAGGGCAGTCATCGGATAGAGGTTAGGGAACCAGCCTTGTGACCGGAGGGTCGCCAGTTTGACTGAACTTCAGTAGGAACCGAAGTGCCCGTGAGCAAGGCACCTAACCCTGAAATGCTTCCTTGGGTAGGGCTCTGGGCAAGTGTGCTCACTGCCTCCTACTGCTATTGGTCACTAGAGTGTGTGTATGTGGGTTTCACTTCACAGATGGGTTCATTTCAGAAGACAAATTCCTCTGTGTGCAAAGGAATGGCCCTAAACTCTCTACTCAGGGAATGGTTGGCCTTACCTAATTGCTGATCACGGGATCATGACAATAACAGCATGGTGGACGCCTAAGAGAAATGGACTCTGCTCATTTTTGGGTTTGTATCTCTTGTTTCCCTGAACGCTAACAATGCTAACCAGAGCTTGTTGGAAAGTTCACGTTGTGCTGTGCTGACCTGTGGAGTCTGATGTTGTTTCAGCATTCCTTGTCTGATCTACAGCATTTCAAAGCTAAAATAATGTGCTTTATTGTTTCCTGAGGAGTATAACAAAAAGCCACGTGCGGTTGGAGAGGGAGCCACATGCCCTATAATCCTGTCATGTTTGACGTTGGTTGCTCTAAATCTGTGAGATTGCATATCTCCGTTTCCCTGAACTAGTAAAGCCATTCAGAGCTCACTGAACAGGGTATGTCCCTCTCCCCTGACCTGTGGAGTTTGGTTGGGCTTGGTTGGAAGGCTGCTTGTTGCAAAGCCGTTCTCTCTCCTGTAGATTTATTCTGGAGATTAGTGATTAGTCAACATTGACCCGACTCATCACTGTGAGCTGTGAACTCAAGAAGGAAAAATCTGAAGTCATATGACCCTTACACGCTGTGTTGATTTTCTGTTCAATAACCAATCTTCTATGTAGATGCTCTCTCTGTACAGTCACTGTGAAAAAGTGCTTCAGTGGCCCAAGTATATCATGTTGTAACAAGCAAATGGATTAGGTTGATACAACGTAAAAAGAAAATATATGATAATGATAATAAGAATGATAATCAAAGCTTGTTTTTGAGTTGAATGAACTTTAAAACTTTAAAACTCCTTGTAAAAATACAATTTGTTTAGGTTGCAGTTTTACAGTGCATTGGGCATTCAGCCCAGGATATATATATATATATATATATATATATATATATATATATATATATATATATATATATATATATATATATATATATATATATTGTTTTACACCTTTTTGTTTTAATATTTTACACAAATACAAAAGTGTGCATACTAGCAGAAATTGGCATAAATATGTTTGGGCCCGTTAGAAAACTTATTTTCACTCCAGATAAAAAAAAAAAATACAGCTTGTCTATCACTGTTTAACCCCTAAGAGCCCAGACTCGTTTCCCCTTAAGGGAAAACAATGAAGGGTCAGTTATAAGATCATAAAAGATCAGTCTTATTGTGACAAAGAGGTCACATGGCGTCTTCTGTAAGTATTATAGAGTCAAAATACTGGTAGCATATGTCACAACAACAACAACAAGTTCATAACTGGTATTCCATCATGGTATACTGGAAATGATGTAAGAATGTTATATTAATGTGATATAGAATATGGGTATATGTAATATAGAATATGGGTATATGTAATATAGAATATGGGTATGTGTAATATAGAATATGGGTATGTGTAATATAGAATATGGATATATGTAATATAGAATATGGGTATATGTAATATAGAATATGGGTATATGTAATATAGAATATGGGTATATGTAGTATAGGATATGGGTATATGTAGTATAGAATATGGGTATATGTAATATAGATTATGGGTATATGTAGTATAGAATATGGGTATATGTGATATAGAATATGAGTATATGTAATATAGAATATGGGTATATGTAATATAGAATATGGGTATATGTAATATCGAATATGGGTATATGTAATATAGAATATGGGTATATGTAGTATAGGATATGGGTATATGTAATACAGAATATGGGTATATGTAATATAGATTATGGGTATATGTGATATAGAATATGGGTATGTGTGATATAGAATATGGGTATATGTGATATAGAATATGGGTATATGTGATAAAGAATATGGGTATATGTAATATAGAATATGGGTATATGTAATATAGAATATGGGTATATGTAGTATAGGATATGGGTATATGTAATATAGAATATGGGTATATGAACATATAAAAAAAAAAGGGGTCATATGTTCACCAACCGTCATGTGACTGCATCTAGGATGTTGGGTATAGGTCATTCAGGGACTCCGTGTGTTCAGGTGGAGGATAAAATGCTTATGACACATACGTCACTGTGGGCTCCTATGGGTTAAATGTAGTTCTAGATCTTGTTCAGTATTGCCTAGAACTGTAGATCTCTAAACTGGATCTTAAGCTCCAGTCTCAAACTATGAAAGGTGAAAATACAACAGCTGGGTTTCCTTTCCACAAAACAGAACTGGGAACACAGCACAACTTTTAATCAAACTCAAAACACAAATTTGTTAAGCAACTTTAGCATCTACACTTTCAGCAGATATGAAATCCATTAACAATGTCCAGATGAGTGTGCTCCAGATACTACCACCATGGTCCAGAACTCCAGAGCTCAAATACACTTTTGAACTCGCCTTGGATTCTAGTTTCCTCTGGAAGGCCACATAGGCGATCTCAGCAACCGTGGAGCTCTAACTCAGCCAGTTGAAAACACACTGTAATCCGCTATAATGGCAAAATACCTGTGGGACGAAGCTAAGTGAAATAAAGATGGCCTGGATGAGGAGGCCTTGGTCAGCCCAGCTTCAACTACAAGGCAGCACGCAGAGGAAACAGCGCTGTCCAGACCTATTATAGCTCCTGAGAGAGGCCCGGCCCTCTACATCTCTCACATTAATTGAACTTGTGATGCATCGCCAACCTTAGGGAGTAGTGGCAGGGCCTGGTAATGGAAACGGTAGATAAATAGTTTGTGTCTAACTCTTTTTTTTTTTTTAGCCATCTCTTCTCCTTGCTGCTTTTTTCTTCCGCTCTTTTCTTCCTGCTCTGCGAGACAATGAGAAACTGAGGTTTATTTATATATTTTATGGCTCTTCGGTGCCGCAAATGGGGCAGAACGTGTTCAGATGGGTCAGAGGAGTCCCCTGAGGCGCTGTGATTTTCTGCCGGGTGGAAATAAAACGGAAGCGGCGCCGTCTCTCCGTCTCTCTCTCTCTCCCCTCGTCTGTCTCCCATCCCGTCCTGGAGATGAGCCTTATTCTGGGTGAGGAAGGGAGACACCACCTTTCCACTGATCTTATGCTGTCATACTTCTGATGCCTGGGTAACACAAGATCTCTAAACTTGCTGGTTTCGTTTGGGGTCAGGTGACCTGTCCGTACTACACCCAGCGATGCATGTTACCCAGGCATAGAACTTATAGGGGGGGCTGAGAGGGTTCCGGACCTCCTAGAACAGTAATGGGACTCCAATAAGAGAGCCAAAAGAGAATTTGGGTGGGGTCCAGTGTTATTTCTGTATAGAAAATTGGAGTTTTGTGCAAAAATTAATAACCTGACATATATTAAGTGTAGATCACGTTCAATGTTCAATTGCTCCCAATAATAAACCATAAACTAGCATTCCTAACATCTAGTTTATGTTGCTCTGGTTAAAACACTGGACTGTGTTTAAGCTTGAGCATATCGTCGCTGTCCAATGAAAAACATGTATCTCCACTTTGTCCATTTTTACTTTTATGCATCATTTGAACCCATCAGCGGCTGTTTACACTGAGCGAGAATCTCATGATGAATGGACCAACTTAAATGGCCCAAAACTATTTGGAAAGATGTCTGGTTCCATTGACTTACATTAAAGTTCATTAAGGTTTTTGGCCTCTCCTGTAAAGTTGACATTTTGGAGATACTTGTTTTTCTTTGGACAGCCACGATATTCATATTGAACTACTCTGAATACTTTTGCATCATAAAGTTAGCAACTGAAAAAAAACCCAGAGAAAGTAAAAATCCATATGCCTACAACAATGAAAGGAGTGCCACAGGGTTTAGTTATGGGTCTGCTTTTGTTCTCTTTTCCATTTTAGATTGGATTAGATTCGTCATGGACATTACACATGTACAAGTACAAGGCAATGAAATTATAGTTTCACAAGCGCAGTTACTGTCACATCCCTGTCTGTCTGTCTGGTCATGTCCATATGTCAATCAACGCCCCCTCTGGTTACTTCAGATTATTGCACTGCTTTTCCAGCTCCCCACGGCTTCGCCCTCTCCCAAACCTGAAGCCAATCTGGACCTCAATTGGACTTCTATTAAGACCTCTTTGTTTGCCCTGTCTGGTCGCAAAGTCTCTGTTTTCTCTCGTGAGTCCTGAGCCATGTTTCCCTTCTGTTTTTGTTCCCTGTGTTTTGTAGTGTTTGTGTTTAATTCTGAGTTTTGACCCTTGTTTTGTTTCTTCACTCTCTTTATGGACATGTCCCTGTTGATACCTACCTGTGTTTTGACCCCTGTCTCCCGGACAAACCTTACTAAAACCACTATGCGTTTGCAACCTGCCTGCACCACACCATACCACAAAAAATAAATAAATATTAATTAAAAATACTATTTGTATTTGTATATATATATATATACATATATATATATATATATATATATATATATATATATATACATATTTTTTTTTTTTAGATTGAGAATTTAAAGTTATATTAACTCGGCATAATATTGTTTTACTTGCTTATATATACATATATATATATATATATATATATATATATATATATATATTAGCAAGTAAAACAATATTATGCCTAGTTAATAAATTCTCATTCTAAAATATTTGTAGCCTCATATTAAGATCATTTAGCGTATTTTCAAATTTATTTTTTATTTATTTTAGTAGCTAGTATGCTAAATTTTAGTGAGCTTAAGTTTCTCTCCTTATTGGCAGATCATTTTGCTTAGTTGCAGAAATTAGCTTAAAATAAACCAGACAGTGTGAGAAAATGTAGCTTTCTAAAATGACCTTAAATATATCTGGACAAATATATAAGTATATAATAATAAGACAAATATCTTAAAATCAGTTTACAACAATCTCAGAATGACAATTTGTAGATATATCATCTAGAGAGAAGATCATTTTACTTCCTCAGATATCATTTTTTTCCAGTATGGTGTCTAGTTATGGCTGCCACTGTGAAAATAATAAAAGAGAACAGAAGTGGACACATAACTAACCCAGGTGGCACTCCTGTCGTTGGTCTTGGTGTTGGCATTAGCATGGCTGCTAACAGCATTCAGTCTCTCTTGGTTCATCTGACTCTCTGCTATCCACGTCCTCAAATCTCACAGAGAATATCGCTCTGATAGCTTATTCAATTTGCAGCCTCATCAAGAGACATGACTGATCTTCTTATCTGCAAAGCTCTCTCCAATTATCGACTCTCTTAACCTCCATCCGTCATATGCGACTTGAATTCTTCATAACCAGCTGCATTTCTTTAACCCTGATGCCTAGGTCCTGCAGAATCTTGCTTCACCACATCAGAAGAATTCAACCCAGCCTCACTGCTACAGAGGTTGCTCTACTTCTCATACTAGCTTAAGTCATTTCCTCACTCGATTATTGCAATTCCCTCTTTGCCGGCCTCCTCTCATATTCCATTTCTCCTCTGCCCATAACCTCCTGAAGTTCTCCCGTGTGGCTCCTCTGCTGAGATCACTTCACAGGGTCCCTGTAGTGGTGAGAATCAGATACAAAGCTCCAGTTCTAACACACTTGGCTTCAAAGTGTTCCGCTCCACACTTCCCCTGCACCTTGGTTTGCAACGACACAGTGGACTGGGCAGACCAAGGACTTTGCTAACTTAGCTAACTTGTAGGCTCTTGTCATGTCCTTCCCTGAGATCTAAGCATGCTCGATCTTTCAGTGTCCTTGCCCCTCAGCTATAGAATGAACTTCCCCTGAAGTCCACAGTGGCATTCTCTCTGTTCCTTCCTCTGTGGTCTGAAGATTTTTCACTGTGCCTGTTCAAGCAGCATGGAGGGGAACACTGTACTGCCCACTTATGTGTAATATTCCAATACACCTAAAGCCCTTTAAACAATGAGCACGATTAGTGGTTCATTAGTGATTGTGCAATGCAAATCATTAGTCATTATTACAATGCAAGTCATTATTAGTATCCGATTTTTGGATATAGTATATTTATATATAGATTGTTAATCTGTATTTTTTTCATTTAATTTTTTTTTTTTATTAAATATTTTTTTCCCCATTAGGAATCATGGAGGGAAGAAAAACTGTACATCCATCGACTGTACTTTTGCTCAATAGGCAGAAACCATTTCACATCCACTATCTAAACACTCTCAGGGAAGAACCCCAAGTACAAACTCGCTGTTGGTCTGACCTGCACTCGTCTGTATGTCTTCCCCCCCATCCTTTGTTTTTTCCATAGAGTGCCATTCATTTTTGGCTTTGCCCAAACCGTATTGTTTCCCCTGCCCTACAGCCACCAACCAATCTTCACTCCTTCCAAATCCACAGTCATTCTGACCAACACTCTTCCATGTGTTGTTTACTCATCCCTCATATCTCCCATACACTCCCATTCATTTCAGCAACCGGCCAGTCACTCTGTCTTCCTGGTTCTGGTCATGCATCTTTTACAGACCCTTAGGCATCTACTGGTTAGGTGTGAGGTACAAACTCCAAAGTGCTAGATGATCGTTTTGGGTTCCACGTAACATTTTGAATACATATTTGTGTACATATTTTGTTTACTTTTTTTTTTTTTTTTACCTTGGAGCTTATCATAAAGTTACCCAACCCAACCCAAAAGTATTCAGTGCTCTGTCACTGAAAGGTGGTGCAAGAGCCTATTCAGACCTGTTAGCTAGCATTAGCCTGCACCTCTAGGTTGATAGTGACGATTCTTTCTGAATCAGGTACAGCTACAGAAGTGTTTGGTATTCAAAAGGTGGGAACCAGACATCTGTGAGTGAGATCCAAAAAGCGTCTGTTGAAAGAAGAAGGAGAAGGTGAGGTGAGGGCGAGCTGGGTGCAGCTCAGGTGCCTCAGATTGGCAGGGGCGGGCCTCTCTCCTAGGCAGACTTGTTTCTAGAATGAAGCCAGTGCTGGGAGGTTGCTTGCTCTCTCCTTACCTTGTCTTGCTCCATGTTTAAACCCACAAACCAAAGGCAGCAGCATAAGGTAAGGGGTCTCTCACTTTCATGTTTCAGAGGCAGAGAGATTCTTAGCTAGAGATTTTCAGACATTAATATTGAAACCCTGAGTTCCAAACCGATTTATATATATCTACCTTAAAGGCTAAAATGAGCTCTTTCATTGAACCACTTCTCGAAAATTGGTCGTCTAAAAGTACAGTGATCAAAAGCCCTGTTATCCCACAGACAGGCAGATAAACAATATTCCATTGATAATAAAATTAGAGTATTTAATTAAAAGTATTGCAACAGTGGACTGTACAACACTGTAGTTCTGGCTACAAGTGGCCATACTTCACCACTAATTTATTGTTGCATATTAATAATTAGCATGTTTAATGTGATGTATCTGTATTGTGCTGTTCTTCATTAACACTAATAAGATGTAACAACATAAATGGTAATTTACTGTAAATTCACACATGACAGGACTATTTATTTCACCGGTTCCATTGATATGTTTATTATAAGAAAAAAAGAAACCATTGATATGTTTATTATAAGAAAAAAAAACACACAACAACATCAGTTGACGTTAGTTTTCAACACCAAATTTATCCATGTTTTAGTACTGCATATGATACGCTGTATGTATAACTGTGCCACATGTGTATTTTTAGAGAAGCGCGTTTTATGAAGTTATGTATAAGTATGTTAAAATGAAACATAACATGTTATTAAAAGGAAATAAACTCAGTGTTTCAGCATTATTATAAACAGGGTATATTGCACAACCGTGGCCAAAAATTATATCTGGCAATAGCAATAAACATTACATAAAACTTTTAAAACTTTTAAAAGTCTTTCAAACACAAATTGGGGAAAAAAATACTGAATATTTAATAAAATATCTCATAATGCTGTATGGTTAACCGAATGGAAAAGGCAACAAACTCCTTGTTGCATGTCCTGTAACTGCTTCTATGTTTCTCAATGAAGAGCAGTGCTGAGTAGTTCATTTCTGAGCAGCACAATGCATCCCGTCCTCTTTTGTCCTCCTCCATACGTTTATACTGCGTTTCCCAGCGTCAGCATCTTTCTCCGCATTGTACATCATACAGTGCCCTTTCAGACTCAGGTGTCAATGTGTTAATGAAAACTTACAGCACACGTGAAAGTCAAGTAACACTCTTTGTGTTTCTTTTTATTGGTGGAGTACAAGCTGAATAATCTGTACGTGTCAGGGGAAATGGTTTTAGTGACACATCAGCACTTTAGAAAAATCGTTTCGGGTAAGACAGTTCAAGGCTGGTTTGGTCACCGAGCATGTTCCATACTATGCGGTCATTCTAATCAAATGACGTGAAGTCAAACGATAACTGCATCGTCAAATAAAGCAACTGTGTCTCCATCTTTCTTTACCCAGACATTGGTTAGCTTTTCTAACGTTACTTGTGGCCTGCTAGTAGCTAGCTTTACCTTTATTAGCCACTTGTTTAATCGTGACATGAACACGATTAGGGGTGGGTCTGTGGCATATGATGGTGGGTGGAGCTCCTGCTGATGATGAGGTGGAGAGCAAACCTTGCTGCTCTCTTTGAGGTGTTGTAGGAGGTGGGGAGCTTGACTCTTCTTAGGGGTGGGTCTGTGAGGTGTGTAGGGATGACGGGTTGGAGGTGGGAGCTTGCTGCTTTTCCGGTGGTTGAGCATCTTGGCGCTCTCTTTGAGGTGTTGTAGGAGGTGGGGAGCTTGACTCTTCTTAGGGGTGGGTCTGTGGGGAAGGATGACGGGTGGAGCTCCTGCTGATGATGAGGTGGAGGGCAAACCAAGTTTCTTTTCCAGTGGTTAAGAATCTTGCCGCTCTCTTTGAGGTGTTGTAGGTGCTGGGGAGCTTGACTCTTTATAGGGGTGGGTCTGTGAGGAAGGATGGCGGATGGAGCTCCTGCTGATGATGAGGTGGAGAGCAAACCAAGCTGCTTTTTGAGGTGTGTAGGATGTGGGGAGCCATAGTGGTTGAGGAATCCTGCTGAGATTGGAGAGCAAACCAAGCTGCTTTTCCAGTGGTTGAGAATTTTGGCGCTCTCTTTGCGTGTTGCAGGTGGTGGGGAGCTTGATTCTTCACAGGGGTGGGTTTGTGGCATATGATGTTGGGTGGAGCTCCTGCTGATGATAAGGTGGAGAGCAAACGTAGCTGCTTTTCCAGGTGTTGAACATCTTGCCGCTCTCTTTGAGGTGTTGCAGGTGGTGGGGAGCATGACTCTTCATAGGGGTGGGTCTGTGGGGAAGGATGGTGGGTGGAGCTCCTGCTGATGATGAGGTGGAGAGCAACCCAAGCTGCTTTTCCAGTGGTTGAGAATCTTGGCGCTCTCTTTGAGGTGACTTGACTCTTCATAGGGGGGGCCTGTGGGGAGGATGACGGGTGGAGCTCCTGCTGATAATGAGGTGGAGAGCAAACCTAGCTGCTTTTCCAGTGGTTGAGAGTCTGGCCGCTCTCTTTGAGGTGTTGCAGGTGGTGGGGAGCTTGACTCTTCATAGTGGTGGTTGTGTGGCATATGATGGTGGGTGGAGCTTCTACTGATGATGAGGCAGAGAGCAAACAAATCTGCTCTTCAGTGGTTGGGAAGCTTGTTGCTCTCTGTAGGGTGTTGTAGGTGGTGGGGGAGCTTGACTCTTCCTAAGGAAAGCTCTGAGGGATGGGTGGAAAGAGGGTGGAGCAGAAGCTGGATTCATGACTGGCTTTATATGGAAAGTTTATGATGTGACCTAAAAAAAAATTTCTATGACCTGGAATGTTGCGTATGCACAGTGTCAGCATCTAATGTGGATTTTGCCCATGTGGTAACCATGGTAACATGGTAAACCAGTATGTACCTTAAAGTAAACCAAACCAAAGCAATCAGCTTTTCAATTCACCTGTTGGCCTGTAGCCTTTAGCTCCGCCTGCTTTTTGCTACTAGGCCCTCTGACCAATCAGAATCCTGACTGGGGGCGGGGCCGAAACCTTTAAAGAAGGCCTTCAGAAACGGTTGTGAGGCCTCCTAACCTGTGTGCTGGGTTAGCTTGTTTGGAATCCCCTGTGAGTGTGCTCTTGTTTTACCAGTACCTCTTTTCGCCCAGTGATCATGATCTTGGCCCACACGTTGGGGGGTCGCTCCAGGTTGGGCGTTTTATTTGCGTGCTTTAAAAACTGCCCTACGAGAGATTGCCGCAGTTTTTTAAGTTTCCTTTCGTTGAGGAATTTCTTAACACGCTTCCCAACTATGTTTGCAGTAGGCTTGCTCTTGTGTTCTGGATGTGCTTCTGTTGAATGAACCTGACGGCACATTCAGATTGGTTTACAGGAGCTGCTTGATCATTTATATAACCTGGGGTTTCAAAAAGGTAAGGTGGCGGTGGGCTGAAACGTGTGCGCAACATGGGAATCCCTGTCTACAGCCCTATATCAAAGAACGGGTCCTGTCACATGTATTTTTGCTGATTGGTCAGTAGAGTGGCTAGCTTTTGTTGGTTAGCATTTTGGAATCTAGCCAAGCGGCTAGCATGGCTGCTTTGTTCTCTTCTTTATTGCTCTCCACGGTTTGATTCTTCCAGTGTGGCACAGCATTGTTATTGTGGTTGGTTTTTAATAAAAGGGCTTTAAAAGCTCTATATGTTGGTTCCTCAGTCTTCTATGCCATCATCACCAGTTCAGTGTGTTAATGCCACATGTAACTGTGTAACCCTACAGCAAACATGGGGTTATAACACCCAGCAAAATATTGTTCCCATTAGACTGAAGCCAATTCTGATCTCTGGATTACACCATGGGTTGAACCCACCTGATGATTGGGCCAGGGGTGCCCAAAATGTAGCCCACAGGTCAAAGCTTGGCCACTACAAAGTTCCATTCACCTCATTAAGCCAGCACCAACTAATTGAGTAGTAGGTTTTTACCTATATGTGTAGAGCAGTATGCAAAAGTTTGCACACCCAGGTAAATCCTTTACAGGGAGCACAAATATTGTCTCCACAATGACTAGTTTGCAGTATTCTTCAATATGTTAAATGATAGACTGCAAAGGATGCATGTTACGGCTTACAAAAACCAACAACATATCCTTTGACCAGGAGGATATTCCACAAAGTGGGATTGCTCAGTTAGCCATATACCTTAAGCTCCAAGTCAAGTCTGTCCAATAGCAAAAGACCCGACTTTCTTTCCTATTGGACAGTCTTCATCTTTGAGTTTGTTATCTGGCTAATTGAGCAATCATGCTTTGTGGAATACCGCCCCCCCGGGGTGCCCAAACTTTCCAGACGACTGTCTATTAATTGGTTTGTTTGGTGCTTCCTTTGCTACCCAAGATTAAAAATTTGGACACGCTTGGCTTAAACAGTTATGCCACTTGAGAGCCCCTGAATGCATTACACACTCCCTCTCTCTGTTTGCGCACTGATCTAATGTGTTCATGCATTTTTGTCGTTTGCTCCTCAGTGATGGACCCGAAGCAGGAGACTGTGGAGGCACTGATGCAGAGGTTTAAAGAGAGTTTCCGGACCAACACCACCATGGAGATCACTCACTTCCAAAACGTCACTCACAGCTCCTCCACCGGCCGCAAGCGAGGGCCAACTCACAACCGAGGTAAGCCAAATCGTCATATATCCTGGAAAGGTGTATATAAAGTTTATATATGTTTAAATATTCAGTGGTTTAGTCCAGTTACGGCCCGTAAAAAAACACATTAGGGTCCAAGAACAGCTGCACAAACAGGACCAGAGTATTCAGTGTTGGGCAGTAAAGGTGGGTAGGTAAGATAAACTGAAGCTGTTGACTGCAAGTGCTGTGGAACGGAGATGATGTGGCAGAGGTGGTGTCCTCTCATCAACCATTAGCACAACATGCCATCTGGTTTTGTATTATCTTGTCGTATCCTCTTGCCCACTGTAAAGCTACCCAGTGATTGTATTGGGGATTTGGAGATGCAGTGTTTGTCAACCCTGGTCCTGGAGGAGCCCTGCCCTGCACAACTTAGTGCCTTCCCTGCTCCCAACACACCTGATTCAGCTACACAGCACATTAACCGTGCCTTTCAGAATTGCAGGACGTGTGTCAAAGGAGAGAATCCACAAGCAGGGTGAGGTGCCTCCAGGACTAGGGTTGACGAACACTGCCCTAGCTCATGAGCCCAAGGGTGCAGGTTCGGTCCCAACTTTGGTAGAACAGCAATCCACCCCTTGCCCCTAAACCCCCACCTGCAACAACCGCACGGTTTATTAGCATACAAGATCTGCATTTATATGAAGACCTGTAGTCTTTTTAAACCACTTATCATCAAAAGAATAGCTGCGCCAGGAAGGAAGTGTCCACAACAAGCACTTCCTGTGTGTTAGACCCGGCCTTTCCGTCACAATGCACACTTCGTAAATTGTTTCGGTAAAAAGTGTATTAAAAAAGTCATGTAAAATTAGTTTTGCTTTTGTAATTTTCTTTTCTTGAAAGCAATTTTTTTCGTTTATAAATTAGATTTTATTTTATCCTTTTGTTTACTAAAATGTTTAGTTCTTTTGCATTTCTCATCCACCATAGATAAAAGGCAATCGGTCCCCTGCATACTGGCAAAATTTTGCTACCGATGTTTTTTAAGGTGGTCTGACGAAACATGCTGGCATGGACGTTATATATAGGGTTGCCACCCGTCCCGTAAAATACGGAATCATCCTTTATTTGGCAACTAAATGTTGATTTACGGTTTGTTCTGTAATTTTCGTAAATGTTCGTAAATTTGTTCTGTATTTCCGCAAATGTCCGTAAATGTGTAAATATACACATCTGTCATGAATGATCACAATCTCTTCATACCCACTCACACCCCCCAGCCCCCCAACACCCTGAACTCAACTCAAATACGGGCGCGTTTTGTTTGTTCCCCACCCCACCACCCACGTCCTTTATTTTTATTTCCGAAAGGTGGAAACCCTATTTGTGGTTGCGCATTGCAAAGCATCTAGCAAGCAACTATACTGTTATTCCATTTTTCTTTTTCTCCCGTTTCATCGCCAACTAACTCGTTGTGCAGCTTTCAAGATATCGATACCTTTCTAACTCCATATTGTCCGGTATGATGCGCTGATGTGGGTTGTATACAGCTTTTTGATCGGATGCACGGATTCCGAGTAGGAAGGAATTTTTTTCCCATAGAGAATGAATAGGATCGAAAAACACGTGCCTCTCTAACCTACTTCCGCTCGACCTAGAGACACCAAATTGAATACCCTAGCTTGGGCACAGCCCCGAGGAGGAATACAGTGTTTGATTGACCCGCACTCGTTCGCTTCTCCTTTTTTTCCGCATCCCTCCCATAGAGTCCCAGTGATTTTTGGACCCACCTAAAGCCAGGTGTTTCCTTCACCCGAGAGCCACCAGACCTCACATGCTCACTAAGGGGAGGTCCCCAAGCACTAACCCACAGCCATACTGACCCGCACTCCTCTATCTGTCGTTTATTCATCCCTCGTTCCTCCCATAGAGTCCCAGTCATTTTCGACCCAAACCCAACTCACTAAGCGCAGGCCCCCAGACGCTAATCCACAGTCATACCGACCGGCACTCATTTACTCATCCCGCATTCTTCACTGGCAAGCTGTGCAACCATCCCGCGTTTCCTTCAGGAAATGCACTTTTCTGGTTTTATATACTATACAGTACAAGCAGTAGAGAAAAGGAGATCAGGTCAAAGACTAAACTTAAGCCCAGGTTTAAAGTACTGAACTGGCAGACCTGGTAACTTACCATTGGCTCTATGATTGGCAGTATGGTTTCTATTTATGTCAAGCTTCAGATAGCCGTCTCCTGTTGAGCCAGCCAAATGCTAGCATGTCTTATTTTGTCATAGCCTATTTATCTAATATGACTTCACCCCAAAGACCATGTGAACATGGATGAATCTGATAATTGCAAGTGAGATAAAAGCTAACTCAAATAGAATACCTGACGAAATGTGTAGGGTGTTGTTGAATTATCTACTGTTGTGGATCATTTCTTCATCTCTATAAGGCTAAAATAGAATTCATCAGACCTAAACATTGGGCCACAGCTTTTTATATAGACGTATTAAAGCTTCTTTTAATGGAAATTGGTTACATCAATGGATCTAAAACTCCTAACCGTGCTCCAAAGTGCCCCTTTATGGCATATGGTTCTGATAGATTGGCCTGTGAGTGTAGAAACAATGTACATGGTCCTGGTAAACCTGCAGCACCTGCATACCACAGGTATCCCGTATCTGCCCAAACCTATTTAAGTACTTCTACAAGAGTCTAGTGTTTTCCAGCTTGTTGTTTCAGCCTTAACAGAGCAAACAGTAAACCCCGGCCGTACAGAGACACACGGCAGCTTTTCATCCACTCAGAACCTCTTATGGTGAGTTATTAAAGTATTCCCAGATCCATACAGCCGCCGAAATCCAGGCTAATGCAGCGTGCGGAAGCCCACGCCAGCGCGCACAGCCAGCACGGAGGAGCTTGATAACATTCTCTCCATTATTCTCTCTGTTCTGACACAATTTAGCAGCGCACCTCCTTCAGGCTGAAATTAAAGCAGACCATTCAGCTGAGCGAACGAGCTGTCTGCGCCGCACCGGCACCTTCAGAGCGAGCGTGTGAAAGGAATCCATATTAGCCTCTATTTTAAAACCGCGGGTCACGGAAACAGCAGAACCGGCATACAAGGCCTCTCTGGTTCTCCGCCTTTCTCTCTGTCTGTATCCTCTCTTTTCCTTTGTACATTTCTCTGTCTATCTTTCTACCTCTTTTGCTGTCTCCCCCTGTCTATCTGTCTCCCACTCTCCTCTTCTCTCTCTCACTCATTTTTCTTTCTCTCCCACACTTTTTATTTATTTATTTTTTTTACTTTCTCTCTCTTTCTTGGTTTTTTTCTCGACCATGTCTTTTTCTTCCTATATCTCCCTTTCATTTTCTATGTGTCTCGTTAACTCACTCTTTCAGTTTGTCTGGTTCTGATTTTCTTTTTTTCCTGCTTCTCTCTTCGTCTGTCTCTCCTGTCTTTCTCTATCGCCCTTCTCTTTCTGTTTATCTCTATCCCTTTTTTTTCTTTCTCCCTCTGCTTTCCCTCTTTTTACCTCTTTCTTTGTAGCTTTCTTTCTCTTTATCACCTCTTGTACTACCTCTCCCTCTTCACCTTTCTCTCCTTTCTATCTCTTTTCTGTCTCTTTCTCTCTCTCTTTCTTTCTCATTTACTCTTTTCTGGTTCTGTCTTTCTTTTTGCTGCTTGTTTCTTTCTCCGTCCCATCTCTCTCTTTTGACTTTTCTCTTTCACTCATTTTCTAGCTCTTTTTCTTTGTCTCTCTTTCTGGTTTACCTCTGTGTAGCTTTCTTTTCCTACCAATTGTACTATCATTCCTTCTCCATTCATGTTTCTCCAACTCTTTCTTTCTTGTCTTTATTCTCTGTCTGTCTGTCTGTCTGTCTTTCCGTCTTTCTCTTGCGCTCTCTCTCTCTCTCTCTCTCTCTCTGGTTCTATATTTTGTCCTGCTTTTTTCTAACTCTATTGTCTTTCTCCTTTGACTTTTGTCTTTCTTTCTTTTTCTCTTCCTTTTTTTATTCTGTCTCTTTCTTTTTCTCTTTCCATTTCCCCTGTCTTTGTAACTCTCTTTTTTGCTTTCCTACATATTTAAACAAAAAGGATATATATGTTTATTCAACTCTCTCTCTCTCTCTCTCTCTCTCTCTCTCTCTCTCTCTCATATCCATGCTTCCTGATATGAATTCTATTCAGGACCTTTAATTACTGTCTGTGAAAAAAGTGCAACTCCAGCAGAAAAGCATCTTTGGGTCCACAGAGGATAACAAACAAGCCGGCGGGACGAGCCTTACGGGTTACAGAGCTGGAACTCAATTAGGTGGGATGGAAGCAGGCAGCTCATTGGGTCCTGGTGAAGAGATGAGGCCAATGGAGAGAAAAAAGAATGAAATAATAAAACCAGATCAAATGCTCAGTGAAATTATAGGCGAAATGAGCAGACCATCGGCCGGCTCAGTGAACTTTCTAATTTGGCCTCACCGGACGTAGCGGTTCTACATTGAGAACCAGCTTTTGTCTCACTCTCAGTCTCCGCTCACGTAGCTTATGTATTTACATGGCTGAGGTACATTAACCTGGTAGCTGCTGACCTGTACGATGCTGCCATACATGCTGATGCTACTGAGAACACAGTATGTAAATAAGTCTTGATATATTTTATTTTGTTTGAGGATGTATATCATTTTTGAGGTTGTGGTGACGGGAACCAGGGGTCACCATTAGAGTTTCAGCAGGTATACTGGTTTCACAATATGAATCTTGATAGTTGTCACTTCTTTTTTCAGTATTAGGGCGGAAGCCAAAGAAATGACAGAAAATCTCACCTGCTGTAAAGTCCAGAAAAAGGTACAGTGCTACGACGGTCTGAACTACCAGTGTGACTAGCTTTTTATGCTGAAGTGGTTAATAAACCAACCAGTGATAGTTGGAAAACCAATCAATGATAGTTGGAAAACCAATCAGCGATGGTTGGAAAACCAGTGAGCGATGGTTGGAACAACAGTCAGTGATGGTTGGAAAACCAATGAGCGATGGTTGGAACAACAGTCAGTGATGGTTGGAAAACCAATGAGCGATGGTTGGAAAACCACTCAGTGATGGTAGGAAAACCAGTGAATGATGGTTGGAAAACCAGTGAGTGATGGTTGGAACAACAGTCAGTGATGGTTGGAAAACCAATGAGCGATGGTTGGAACAACAGTCAGTGATGGTTGGAAAACCAATGAGCGATGGTTGGAAAACCACTCAGTGATGGTAGGAAAACCAGTGAATGATGGTTGGAATACCAATGAGCGATGGTTGGAAAACCACTCAGAGATGGTTGGAAAACCAATGAGCGGTGGTTGGAAAGCCAGTGAGCGATGGTTGGAAAGCCAATGAGCGATGGTTGGAAAGCCAATGAGCGATGGCTAGAAAACCAATCAGTGATGGTTGGAAAACCATCCGCATCTGTTCAAATCACTGCTGTCTGGGTTGTGTTACTGGGTTGAGTTAAAGTTTGAAGGTAGGTCGAGTCCAACAGCTATGCGCATCTCCTTTCCATTTCAACAGCCTCCTTTAACAGACTTCTAAATAATTTTCCATGTACTGGCTTCCGGCTAATTCTGCGCTGTCTGTCTGTTTGGTAACCTCTGACTAATGGTTTAGATGCCCGCTGTCCCTGATCTGACCCTATAAAGACCAACACAAATAAACTTTCCTGGCTTGGAGGGCTGATATAATTGGAAGAGTCTGGCTGCTCTGTTGCAGCTATTTTCATAATTTAGCAAAATACATTGTGTTTCTGATGTTAAAATAGTGGATCACACTTTCTATGAATCAATATCTGGGCTCAATCTATAATCTATAATCAATTATAAGTGCGTTCATAGAGTTCGGAGGCTTTTATAATGCTTTATAATACTTGACATAAGCCTTTATCACTGTAGATAAATGTTTACAGCAAAAGGCTTAATATCACAAAGATAATATACATATACTTATTGTCTAAAAAAAAAACCAGCTGCATCCAGAAGAAAGTGTTGAATTGAAATGCTATTGGGAAAAAAGATAAAGGTTACCATGAACAATAAATTATTTTTGACCTGCACATAGAGAAGTAGTGTCTCCTAGTATGGTGTTGGGTCGCCACGTTTGCTAAGGAACATGCCACACCTTATGGTGCCTAATGGTGTCCTGCGATAATCCAATGTATGCTGCTGGAATATTCTCAAGCGGCCTTATTCTCAAAAAGGTTCTTGCCACTGACCACACCTTCACACAGGTTATTTATGGGTGGTCTTCACCAAGACCATGCTGCTACCATTTAGAGTCACTCCATGACAGTCTGGCATGACACCATTGCAGTCTTTGCTGATGTTGGTGTGGTGTGTTATGGGCAGTTCTCAAGATTCTGTGTTCATGTAGTCACCAGTGGTGCTGGCACTAACTGGATGACTCATGGAAGGCATCGCTGCTCACCGGATGTCCACAATCGTGGTTGTTGGGTCAGTCAGGGACAGCGATCAGGCCCGTCCTTGCTTACGTCACATGCGCGACCCAGTGTGAATCTTTTGCCTCATTCACATCTCACCAAGTTTCACCCCTGTCGGTTAATTTCTTCTGGATGCATCTATATTTTTCACGAAGAATGTTTAGTCACATACCGGATAGCGTGTAATACCTCTGACCCAGCAAGTTCAAACGTCTCTGAATGACTTTGTTTACAGTTTGACCACTTATTCATGCAGGGCGTTTACAAGCCGTAACTAAGGTTCGCTTACTTTACCCCAAACTGCACCTAAAGACGGTGGCTAGACGGTCACGTCGCTGCCATAAGCCCCTTCCCTTCTCCGTGCAGGTAGGGGGTGCTGTAGAGTGCTGTGGACGTGACATTGATTAGCTAGGCTGATATGACCTGCACTGCGGAGGCAGCGACTTCTGGTGGGGTGGGCATAAGGAAACGCTGACCACCATCTGTGAGAGAAGCAAAAAGGTCTGCCACTACTGGCCACCTTCAGCACGCTAATTACTCACCGCCTCAGTGATGGACAGGAAGAGGGGACTGGGGGACGGTTTGTACTGGAGACATCTGTTTCTGAATGTCAGCATGTGTAGTGATCCTTTCATCCAGTGTTATTCTAAATCCAGTGGAATCAATAGGAGCTTGTCCCCACAGTAGTCTGTGCTGTGGTATCATGGTGGTTGGAGATGTTAACCAAGGTTTGGGCTCTAATCCTAGGACTGATGTGTGTCTGGGTTAGGCATCGCTTTGAGGATTTGGTTGCATTCACCCGCAAGGTCAGCTACTAATGTTGAACAGGTGCTTCTATATCACTCTATCATCAATCCTAAAGCTACTGGTTGGAAATCCAATCCATCACTGCAAAGAGATGGCAGTTCAGCTGCTCCGTGGTCCACTGCTGTGCTTTATCTTCTTGTTATCGTGTGACATATCAACCTTACGCCCATGTAAATGCTTCTACTGCATTGACTGAGCTTCTCTTCATTTCAACAGGCTGCATTGTTGTTCCTTGTTTAAATAGATGAGACCCTACTTGTCATTCTACCACTTTCCTTGCCATGCAAAAGCATAAAGGAACCGGCTCCAGCTACAGAAGAATGAAGGGAAAACAAAGCTTGGCTTTTGTTGGGTTAGTTAGCAACCCTAGCTAACTTTAGCGCTTGCTGGCAGAAGCCAAATGTGGCCTTTCATGGATACCCTTAATACAGGTGACAGTTTTATAGCCCTGTTGCTAAGAACCCACATGTTTGTGTTTCGCCTGTTCATCAGTCCGTCATGGGCTAATGAAGATGGCTAGCTAGTTAATGCTGTCCATCTTTGCCTCGGCTTGGCACCACAGAGAAAAAGCTAACAAGCCAAAGTAGAAAGAAAGACCCTATAAAGCCCATAGCCAACATCAAGCAAAGGGCCGGTTTGGCTTTTGCCAGTGGGTGCGACCATTTCCTCTTGCAGGGAACACCATAGAATGACATTTCAGTAGCTTGAGTCTACTCAAAGAAAAAGCCACACAGCAGCTCTTTTTTTTTATGGTGGAAAGACAATAGTCTTGGCCAATGCAGTAGAAGCCTGGGCCCACACTTCCTAGCAACTTGGACTGGATTTGAAAGGACCATTCAAACATTTGGACCAAACTGAACACTCAACTCTGCCCCGGTAATGATCATGGAAAGGTTTCACAGGTTCTAGCATCTATTGATTTTGTTATCTGAAGTAGCTTTTGGAGCCAAATTGGCCGTTTTGTCACACACGGTGATGGTCTTAACAGGCAGATATCTCTGTAGCCCATTCTTAGCATTGGGCAAGGTGACCTTAGGCTCTCAAGCTGCTGCTTAAGAAGGTCCTGTTCTATTGACAATGTCTTTCTATTGAGGGTTTATGGATTACGGGCTGTCTGGACGCTGGCGGGGCATGCAATGCTGAAGGTTTTTCTCTTTGCATTCTCCAGGAGCAAGGTCCAACTGTCCATGAATAGAGGGAATACTCACTGTCGTCCGTGGAAGCTGAATGAAAACTCAACTGCTTTTTTACTGTCCCCAAACGTCTTTTCTGATGAAATACATGTTCATAGTAGACTGCAAAAAATGAAATACATTACATTTACT
The DNA here is from genome assembly GCA_024036415.1 of Prochilodus magdalenae. Lineage (NCBI taxonomy): Eukaryota > Metazoa > Chordata > Actinopteri > Characiformes > Prochilodontidae > Prochilodus > Prochilodus magdalenae. The sequence continues at coordinate 28,349 of JAMWET010006863.1, read as the reverse complement.
TGACATTTTGCACCCACTCTCAATGAAAGGCTTCACGGGGAAATATAGTCCTTGATCAAGCGGTGTGTTGAAAAACACACAGGTTCGTGCGACGAGAGGAAACGCTGAGTGCAATCACATCTATTTGTTACCTGTGAGTTTTTGTCTGTTTGACATTGCTGAAATGTAGCCTTGGTGAATAAACTCAAATCAAAACCCACCTCAGCCTCACTTCAAACACTCTCTCGACACAGACGAGAGGCTAAATTAGCATTTTAGCACGGATCCGTCTCCGGCTTCCTGACACATTGCTATGCTTTGATGCTGGTCCCCCTTCTTCTAATTGCCCCTAACCATGCTAAGTTTCTAAATCGGCCCCCACCTTTGTTCGGTGTGTACTCTCCTGCCTCTCTCTAAGGCCTGCAGCCTAATAGGGTTGGAGCAGCATCTCGATGCACTGCTTTGAAACTGTTTTGAGCCATCACTTTGATTTTGGAGGCTCTCTACAAAGAGGAGAGCCTTCCGATACCATTATTTTCCTGCCTCAGTGTTAATCAGATGTGTTTGAAGTAGACAAAAATTGGCGGGAACTTGTGTTTGCACACTCACGTTTGCATGATGGGAGCAAAATTTCATAGTTCTGCAAAACAGTTGTGATGTACTATGCAATGTACTGGGAAACTGTTTTCCTGGTGTTCCATTTGCTTATTCGGCATTTTATCAGCTCCACTTACCATGTGGGATCACTTTGTAGCTCTACAGTTGCAGACTGTAGTCAATCTGTTTTTCTGCGTACTTTCTCATCCCCCTTTTGCCTTGTTCCTTAATGGTCAAGACCCCCACCGGACCACCACAGAGCAAAAAGAGTGAAAAACTTCGTAGCACAAAGTGGCGTTGCATTATAACGTGTATATTTTTTGTGAAACTAATGTAGCTCTCATTTGCATAATGCTTGGCATTATGGCATTTAGCTGATGCTCTTACCCAGAGCAACTTACAAGGTTATTAGTTTTACAGGTGGGCCAGTGCAATGCTGGTTAGGAGTAATCCTTGTTATAAGGTGTACTCTTATTGGTGTAATGCTCAAAACTTGGTGCTACCTAGACTGGGATTCGAAACCCCCGTCTCCCATATGGGTTAAACTGGTAATGCTGGTAGATAGTGTAGGTGGTTAAACTGTGCTGAATGCTGGTTACAACCAACCACATTCTGGTTAAACTGTAATGTAATTCTGGTTAAACTGTGTAATTGCTTCAAACTGTGAATGTACTTGGTTAAAACTGGTGTACATAGTTAAACTGAGCTGCTGACTACTGTGAAAGTGTATGTTAATGCTGGTTAAAATGTGGTGTAATTCTGGTTAAACTGTGGTGTAAAAGCTGGTTAAAATGTGGTTAATGCTGGTTAAACTGTGGTGTAATGCTCTGGTTAAAACTGTGGTGTAATGCTGGTTAAAACTGTGGTGTAATACTGGTTAAACTGTGGTGTAATGCTGGTTAAAAAATGTGGTGTAATTCTGGTTAAACATATCTCTGTGGTTATGAAGTGGTGTAAAATGGTTATACTGGTGTACCAGGTTATGTGTGTGATTATTGGTTAAAAGTATTCTGGTTAAACTGGTGTCTATTATGGATTAAACTGTCATAGTATCTTTTAAAATGCACTCATGCTGCAATCAACTGTGGATGTATTAATTGGTTAAATGCCAAAAATGCTGGTTAAACTGTGGTGTAATGCTGGCAGTCTGAACAATGCTGGTTACAGTTCTGTGGTGTAATGCTGGTTAAAACTGGTGCAATTGAATTTACACTGTGATGTATTATTGGTTAAACTGTGAAATGCTGGTTAAAATTGTGATGTAACATTGGTTAGTGGAAACCAACTGGTGTAATGCTGGTTAAACTGGTGTAAATTAACAATTGCTGGTTTTAAACTGGTGGTGTAATGCTGGTTAAAAAACGTATCTGAAGTGAAACCAATGGTAAATTCAAGGTTTACTGGTGTAATGCTGGTTAAACTGTGATGTATTATTGGTTAAACTGGTGTAAATGCTGGAGGAAAACTGTGGTGTAATGCTGTATTTCTGGTGGTAATGCTGGTTAAACTGTGGTGTAATTCCTGTGTTAAACTGGTGTAATGCTGGTTAAACTGTGGTGTAATGCTGGTTTCAGGTGTAATGCTGGTTAAACTGTGGTGTAATTCTGGTTAAACTGGAAAATGCTGGTTAAACTGTGGTGTAATTGCTGGTTATACTGTGTAATGCTGGGTAAAACTGTGATGTATTATTGGTTAAACTGTGGTGTAATGCTGGTTAAACTGTGGTGTAATTCTGGTTAAACTGTGGTGTAATTCTGGTTAAACTGTGGTGTAATTCTGGTTAAACTGTGATGTATTATTGATTAAACTGGTTCAATGCTGATTAAACTGTGGGCTAATGCTGCTTAAACTGGTGTAATGCTGGTTAAACTGTGGTGTAATGCTGGTTAAACTGTGGTGTAATGCTGGTTAAACTGTGATGTATTATTGGTTAAACTGGTGTAATGCTGGTTAAACTGTGGTGTATTGTTGATTAAACTGGTGTAATTCTGGTTAAACTGGTGTATTATTGGTTAAACTGGTGTAATGCTGGTTAAACTGTGGTGTATTGTTGATTAAACTGGTGTAATTCTGGTTAAACTGTGATGTATTATTGGTTAAACTGGTGTAATGCTGGTTAAACTGTGGTGTAATGCTGGTTAAACTGTGGTGTAATGCTGGTTAAACTGTGGTGTAATGCTGGTTAAACTGTGGTGTAATGCTGGTTAAACTGTGGTGTAATTCTGGTTAAACTGTGGTGTAATTCTGGTTAAACTGTGGTGTAATTCTGGTTAAACTGTGGTGTAATTCTGGTTAAACTGGTGTAATGCTGGTTAAACTGTGGTGTAATGCTGGTTATACTGGTGTAATGCTGGTTAAACTGTGGTGTAATGCTGGTTAAACTGTGGTGTAATGCTGGTTAAACTGTGGTGTAATTCTGGTTAAACTGGTGTAATGCTGGTTAAACTGTGGTGTAATGCTGGTTATACTGGTGTAATGCAAGGTAAACTGTGATGTATTATTGGTTAAACTGGTGTAATGCTGGTTAAACTGGTGTAATTATGGTTAAACTGTGGTGTAATGCTGGTTAAACTGGTGCAATGCTGGTTAAACTGTGGTGTAATGCTGGTTAAACTGGTGTAATGCTGGTTAAACTGTGGTGTAATGCTGGTTAAACTGGTGTAATGCTGGTTAAACTGTGGTGTAATGCTGGTTAAACTGGTGTAATGCTGGTTAAACTGTGATGTATTATTGGTTAAACTGGTGTAATGCTGGTTAAACAGTGGTGTAATGCTGGTTAAACTGGTGCAATGCTGGTTAAACTGTGATGTATTATTGGTTAAACTGGTGTAATGCTGGTTAAACTGTGGTGTAATGCTGGTTAAACTGGTGTAATGCTGGTTAAACTGTGATGTATTATTGGTTAAACTGGTGTAATGCTGGTTAAACTGTGGTGTAATGCTGGTTAAACTGTGGTGTAATGCTGGTTAAACTGGTGTAATGCTGGTTAAACTGTGGTGTAATGCTGGTTAAACTGTGGTGTAATGCTGGTTAAACTGTGGTGTAATGCTGGTTAAACTGTGGTGTAATTCTGGTTAAACTGGTGTAATGCTGGTTAAACTGTGGTGTAATGCTGGTTATACTGGTGTAATGCTGGGTAAACTGTGATGTATTATTGGTTAAACTGGTGTAATGCTGGTTAAACTGGTGTAATTATGGTTAAACTGTGGTGTAATGCTGGTTAAACTGGTGCAATGCTGGTTAAACTGTGATGTATTATTGGTTAAACTGGTGTAATGCTGGTTAAACTGTGGTGTAATGCTGGTTATACTGGTGTAATGCTGGGTAAACTGTGATGTATTATTGGTTAAACTGGTGTAATGCTGGTTAAACAGTGGTGTAATGCTGGTTAAACTGGTGTAATTCTGGTTAAACTGTGGTGTAATGCTGGTTAAACTGGTGCAATGCTGGTTAAACTGTGATGTATTATTGGTTAAACTGGTGCAATGCTGGTTAAACTGTGATGTATTATTGGTTAAACTGGTGTAATGCTGGTTAAACTGTGGTGTAATGCTGGTTAAACTGTGGTGTAATAGAACTTGGTGTACGTGCTGGTTGGTCTCATTGTGGTTATACATGTGTGCAAATGCTTTAAAACTAGGGCAATGCTGGAAAAAATGGGCAATGCTACGTAGCATGGATTGTAATGCAGTAGTTAAATCATACATGCTGAGTTAAAACTGTGGTGTAAATGAACTGGTTAAACTGTTGTAATGCTGGTTAAACTGAGTTCACACTATAAACTGTGGTGTAATGCTGGTTAAAAACGTCCATTAATGCTGGTTAAACTGTGGTGTATTGTAGCCTCCTTGTGCCAGTCTGGTTATCTGGTGAATGCTGGTTAAAATTCATTGAACACAGAAATTCCTTCCTGGTAATCGTGAAGCTCAGAATAAGTAATAAACGCTTGTTTGTTGTGGTTTGTTGCATTTTTTCCTGCCAGTAATGCATTGGCCTCAGGCCACTTACGATGTGGATATGTTGTAGCACACAAATTGACCTGTATTGCATACAGGGATTCCACCTGTGATGTATTTATGGTTAAAAGCTGGTCAAATGCCTGGTTCAGAATGCTGGTTCAGAAGCTCAGAATAAGTAATAAACTCTGGCCTTGGGTTTTGGTAGTAGACCAGTCTCCAGTAAGACATGAGCTGCAAGCATTTTCATGATAGTGAAGACATGTGTTACGTGCAGGACATGCGGAGAGAGAATGATACCGATAAATAAACTCCCTTTTATTTAGCTGGTGGCTAGAGGAGAAGGGCTTTTCAGCACTATGTGTAGCTTGGTAAGGAGCGCTTCGAGGCCATCCTGTAGCAAGTCTAGCAGGTATGTTTTGTTGTGGGTCTATTTGTTGTTAATGTTCCAGGATTCCAGCTTAATCTAAGACCGCTTGCACTCGAAACACCCACCTTGTACTTTCACTCACTGGCCACTTTATTAGAAACACCCACCTTTCACTTCCACTCACTGGCCACTTTATTAGAAACACCTGCCATGTGTGTCCACTCACTGGTCACTTTATTAGAAACACCTACCTCGTACTTCCACTCTCTGGCCACTTTATTAGAAACACCTTCCTTGTGCTTCCACTCACTGGCCACTTTATTTGAAACACCTTCCTTGTGCTTCCACTCACTGGCCACTTTATTTGAAACACCTTCCTTGTGCTTCCACTCACTGGCCACTTTATTGGAAACACCTTCCTTGTGCTTCCACTCACTGGCCACTTTATTAGAAACACCTTCCTTGTGCTTCCACTCACTGGCCACTTTATTAGAAACACCTTCCTTGTGCTTCCACTCACTGGCCACTTTATTAGAAACACCTTCTTTGTGCTTCCACTCACTGGCCACTTTATTAGAAACACCTTCCGTGTGCTTCCACTTACTGGCCACTTTATTAGAAACACCTTCCGTGTGCTTCCACTCACTGGCCACTTTATTAGAAACACCTACCTTGTACTTCCACCCAGTGGCCACTTTACTATAAACACCCATAGCTCACCCATATAGGTGTATAATTACAGACTGTGTTCCCTCTGTTGCTACTCCATACCCCATTTATCACTGGTCAGTTACCACAGGACTGCTGTTTCAGATATATTTAGATGACAGTCCATTCTCAGCACAGCAGTCAGTGCACAGGTAAAGCTGAGAGTGATCTGCTCTACAGGAGGGTGGGTGTTTCTAACAAAGGTGATCTGTCAGTGTAAATGTCATTACTGTGAACTTCAGTAACGCTGTACTTGAGCCCTGCTATTTAACAATGTCAAATACTGATATATGGTTTATGGCAGGGATATGTAATGGAGATTTAGGTACAGTGTTTTTGAATGCCTTCATCTTTTTCTGAGATAATGTCATTATGTTGGATCAGAGCCATATTTAGTGTGATGAATATAACCCTGCAAACCGGTGAACCCAGTTCTGAGAGGTCTTAATAATTCTCTAATACGATATATACTACATTTCTAAGCAGTATGTTGGATTAAGACCCTCAGATTTTTATAATTAATTCTTTGTTTATTTCCTTCATAAAAAATGTGTTATTGATTTGCATTCATATTACAGGATGATATTACAGAGAAACCAAATGTGTTGTCCATAAATGGTTGTTTTAAATGAAGTGGAAGAAATATTTCATAATTAAAATGATTCTATTCTATTCTATTGAGGTTATGTTCTATTAAAACCCAACTAAATGTGCACAAAAAATGTTTTCATTTTCAAATTTTTCATTTTTATCAAAAATTGTCATTGCATGAGGTAACAAATGTCACCTATGCTGAAGGTGTGCCAAAATTGAATCACGTTGCAGGTTTTTATGTAGATACAGCCCCTTTAATAGTCCAATATGTGCTTGCCAACAAACCAATGCATGCATCCTCATCTTGTAATATAAGGTATGAGGGCTGTTTTAACCTGGATAACATTTTGAACATGGTACAATATAGGGCAGCCAATCAGAACAAAGCTCATTTACATAAATCAGGGCATGGTAGCCTGAGGGATATAGGGAGGTTGGAAAATTGTCCTGTAAAAATGAATTAGGATTTTTGGGTACATAAATCCACCCACACAGGGTCACAACTGGTTATGGTCCCTTGAAGTGTAACAGAGTGAGTTCAGTTAACGCACTGCAGAGTATATCTACCATGGCGAATGTCAAAACTCTATTTTCTGTACTGTCCCCCTTTTAATAATACAGATATGGGAATGGAGGTCTCGGGTTAAAAGCAGTCACTTTGTTTAAGGCAGTTTTCCTTTTACTGTCAGAGAAAATAACTCAATGTCAGCGAAAGTGGACAGAACCCTGCGTCTTCATTACCGCACAGAGTGCAGAGTCATTCGGGGCAGCCTGAACATGTGCTCGAGCTTGCAGTTCAAAAGCAGTGCGATGGGTTCTCTTGACGGGCTGCTGTCACTTCGCTCAGCAGACGTCTCTGGGGGCGTTTTAATTGGACGGCGCTGTCAGGTAGGCGGAATCCATCTTTAGTCACCTGGGGCCATCACTCACTCGCATTTACCAGAGTGCAGCGGACGTTCCAGCCATTTGCGGATGAGATGAAGAGCGTGGGGAGGCCCATTAATGTGTCTGTTAGCCTGAATGAGCAATTAATCAAAAACTGAGGACGAGTGCGGAAACGTGAGCGGGAATGGTGGGGCACAAAGAATGACATCTGTTGACTGTTTTACACAATTAGCCGTTTTTGTTATATCCTGGTACGTGGCAAGAACATGCTACCTTACATACATATACACTTATGCCAAAAGAATAGTTGCATCCAGAAGGAAGTGTGGGAGTGCAGTGGTGTTGGGAAGGAAGATAAAGGTCACCAGGATCAATAACTGATGATATATTTAGACTTATATGATCAATATTTATTGAGCTACACATACAGAAGTCTCTCAGTATGGCGTCGGGCCGCCATATTTGCTAACCCAACATGCCAGACGTCTCGGTATGGAGCTGTAGAGGTTCCTAATGGTATCCTGTTATAATCCATCCCATGCATCTTAAATATTCTCACACAGTTCCTGCAGATGGTGCGGTAGAGGTGGAAGTAGAGTGACACCAGGCATTCCAGACGAACCTGAGCACGGTGTCTCCACCAAGACTAAAGCAGGACTCTTCACTGAAGACGACCCGCTGCCATTCTGAGTCACTCTATGACAGTCTGGTACGACACCACTGCAGTATTGGTGACGTTGACGTGGTGTTAAGGGCAGTTGTCGTAACGATCTGCCGGCATGTAGTCCTGCGACGCGTAGCCGTCTGCCAATAATTCTGGCACTGACAGGATGACTTATGGAGGACATGTATTATGCTCACTGAACGTCTACATGCTATGCCCACTGTATAGAGTGACCCTTCCTCAAGGGTTCTTTTATAAAGACAATGGTTCTGTATAGAACCATGAACACTCAAAGAACCATTTGTGAATGCTTAAATGATTCTTTGTAAAGTAAAATAGTTATTTAAATTGACGTTTTGTATATGGGTTCTCACAGCTTTAAAAAGGGTTCTCCTATTGTCACAAGCTTATGTTTATACAGTATAGTTATTATAGTGGTATGACCTTCTGACTGACTGTAGGCTTGTACAGGGGTTGGACAATGAAACTGAAACACCTGTCATTTTAGTGTGGGAGGTCTCATGGCTAAATTGGACCAGCCTGGTGGCCAATCTTCATTAACTGCACATTGCACCAGTAAGAGCAGAGTGTGAAGGTTCAGTTAGCAGGTAAGAGCACAGTTCTGCTCAACATACTGCAATGCACACAACATTATGGGTGACATACCAGAGTTCAAAAGAGGACAAACTGTTGGTACACGTCTTGCTGGCGCATCTGTGACCAAGACAGCAAGTCTTTGTGATGTATCAAGAGCCACGGTATCCAGGGTAATGTCAGCATACCACCAAGAAGGACGAACTTACACCAGCATCACGTAGTGACCTGGCCACTATCCTGCAAGAAGAATGGCTTAAACTCCCTCTGACCACTGTGCAGGACGCAGTATATGTCATTCCCAAGATGAACTGACGCTGTATTGGCCGCAAAAGGAGGCCCTACACCATACTAATAAATGATTGTGGTCTAAAACCAGGTGTTTCAGTTTCATTGTCCAACCCCTGTATGTGTTACATCGACAACAAAGGACTGTTGGGCAAATGAGTCTGAGCCAAACCTTGAATTTTTTTTTTTTTTTAAAAACAAGTACTGGTTGAAGTCAGTAGTAGAACGTTATAGTAATTAGTTTTTGCACTTCAGTTCTGGCACATATCCCTTGGCAAATCGTCTTCAGTTCAATGCTGTTTAATTGACCACAGCAGCAGAGAAGTAGTGCTACTAGGCTCAGTAAGTGTCCTTGCAGTTGGCCACCATCCAGGCGTCTTCGCCCAGGGTGTCTTTTGCTGTCCTCTGGACAGATCCCGCTAAGGAGCCTCGCTGCGCTGCCTCCTCTGCTGTCCTCACCCCCTGTCTTCGCTGCACTGCTCCTTTCTCGCAGTTCTTTGCTTTGCTGAGTTCGTAGTAGCACCTTTCCTCTCCAGAACACTTTGGGGCGCTATCCCACTTCTGACACCACTGTAGCACAGGACTGATATGCTGCAAACATAGGGCATGTTTCATTGAACACTGCAATCACCAGCGTAGCCTAAAATGACCAGGAAGCAGTATATACTGTATGTAATTGAAGGTTACATGTGCAAAATAAGCAAGGGTCTAAACACAGATGTAGATCTGAGTAGAGAAACCGATGTGTATATCTTTGCCTTGCCTTGCCATCGCACTTGCATTAAGAGACCACCTGTAATGATCAGTGTCTCTAGGTGTGCAGGTTCTGGGTTTGTGTTGGACCAGAATTCCTCAGTTTCACTTTGATTCTCTACACTACTAGAACTATGTCTCCCAAACTCCAGATCAGATATTGTATTAGATCTGTTTATTTAGAAAATCACTAATGACCTCCAGAAGCCTGTGTTTAGAACCATGCTCGCTGTGTGTTTCACCCCAGCCACCGCTCGCCAGTCTCTCTGTAGGTCACTTGAGGTCATCTTACGGTGGGTAAGGGACATTGGAATGAGGTGGCGCTCATCACGATCAGTAGAGAGTGGGTTTGGCCCTCTGCCAGTCTGTAGCTGTGTTGTCCTGTGTGTTTGCTGCTGGACCTTGTTCTTATGAACCAGACGCTCACTGTATCTGCCAGTAAAGCTAGAACCCAACCTTCGGTTCCTCACTAAGAACCTGCTGTACATGTGGAGATGCTGGTTTAAGTAGAAACTGGAGTGGGCTCTGATTTATTTCCAGAGGAGGATATATATATATATATATATGGGAGTTTATTTAAGAGCTACATACATATGTGCTCACACATGGCAAAGACAGGCGTACACACACACACACACACACACACACACACACAACATCAAGTTAATTAGCTTCCTTCTCTGTTTATCGAGAGTCGAGAGGTCTCAACACTCTGAGGTGTTAAAAACTTGAGAGGAAAAGAACACTACACTTCACTGGAGGTTAGCAGCAAGGACCAGTTTCAAGTGGAAGGCACTGGTGTGTGTGTGTGTGATGTGCCTACTTTGTTCTACACCATCCTTGATGACTACGAAGCTCAGTGACAGGAAACACCAGTCTCTGTCCGTGTGGTGGATGGACAGAATGAAGAAAAAGTGAGGCAGAGGGCAAACGCCATAAGCTACACTCGGCTAGTCTATTTAGAGGCTTGTAATTGGTGTGGTGGTTGATGCTACTGTGCCCTAAGTCAAATGACAAGCACCACTGCCAAAGAAAAAGACTGTAACGTAAACTAGAGGTCCCGTGTTATTCAATGCTATTGTGCTCTTATTGAAATAGCCATTGAATAAGTCATATGGCAACCATAATTAATGAGCTGCAATTACTTTATTATAAACCCATGAAAATGTCCTGGTTTGTAATATCATAAGGTGTATTATTAAGTTTCTACATGAGATACAAAACAAGCTGCCTAAATAATTATTATTAGGTTGTAGAAACATGAGTGTGGATCTGCCAGCAGGCTTTGGCCATTGAAGGGGTTAATAAGGAGTTAAGTGGTGTATATTAGATTGCGTTATGATTTGTTATGATTTTCTAAGGTGGGGTTCTTCTAAAGATAACTTCAAATCTCATTACTTGTACATAAAAGTGGTTATTATTTTGTGGTATCAAAATTTTTTATATTATGAATTAAATGCTGTCCCATTAAATGTAGATTAGTAGAGAATTTTTTATAAAATATTTTTGTGAAGCATACATAATAATTTGGATAATAATAGTAATAATAGTAATAGCAATTGTAGTATTAATAATAATAATAATAATAATAATAATAATAATAGTAATAGTAATAGTAGTATTAATAATAATAATAATAGTAATAATAATAATAATGTAGTAAATAATAATTTATAATATAATAGTAGTGTATTAATAATTTAATATCTAAAATAAAAGAATGAGTAGTGACTTTATATCTCAAATAAAAGAGGTAGTATTTAAAATTATATGGTATCAATATTTATTGAGCTACACATACAGAAGTCTGTCTCCCAGTATGGTGTTGGACCACCATGTTTGCTAACCCAACACGCCAGACGTCTCGGTATGGAGCTGTAGAGGTTCCTAATGGTGTCCTGTGATAATCCATCCCATGCAGCTTGAACATCCTCACACAGTTCCTGCAGATGGTGCGGTAGGGGTGGGGATGGAGCGACGCCAGGCCTTCTGGACATGTGATGTGACAACAAACCGTTCATCTCGGTGCTGACCATGATGCCTCCACACACGGATTAGTTGGTTGTTCATTTCTACCCAAACGAAAACGGGACTCGTCACTGATGGTGAACTGGTTTCACTCCGTCACAGTCTGGCACCACACCATTATAGTATTTGAGGATGTTGACGTGGTGTTAATAACAGTCGTAATAATGGTCTTCAGGCCGTGTGTAGTGCAGTCGTCTGACAATGACAGGATGGCTCAAGGAGTCTGGTTGTTGGGTCGGTCAGGTACAGTGATAAAGTCAGTCTCTCCTTACATCCCATGCATGACTGAGCGTGAAACTTGAACCATTCACATATCTTCTGATGTCAAACCTACCCATCAAGTTTCATTCCTGTTGGGTCATTGTGTAGCTCTTTGTGCTACAGTACTTTTCTTTTAATGGTGTATGTTTGATTTCATTTTCAAAGAATCATATCCTTTTAAAATATTGTATCGATGCTGTTAAAGAAAAAAAATCGATTCAATTTTTTGAGTGACCTTAAAAAGGGGCAGATTTGCATTTTAAGATTACACTGGGGGAAAAAACTGTTAAATAATTTGCAATAAATGATCAAAATAAATAGTAAATAAAACAGGCATCAAGGCCACATCTGCTGACTACATTTATGACTTTTATGACTTTCACTATTGATTTAGAGGTGCTGTCCTTGTAGTCTGGCTAATTCACTCTGGCTCTTAAATATTACACTTCAAGAAAAAAGTTAAATGGACAGATGTTATTGTTTGTGTTGTTTGAAGTGTATTAGCACCCAGATGTTTGGCATCTGAAGGTTTCGTTTGTGGAGGCGGATGTGGCTAACAGGCTATAGAAAGCATTCAAGAACTCATTAGCATTGTGCTAACTGGATACCTAAATCGTCATGCATCTCAAACTTTAATGTTAAAAGTCTGAACAGGTAGAACGAGGTTTGCTTCTTCAGATTCCAACACAAGCTCTATAAATAACCTGGCGTACATCAGGGTTTTGACAGGAACTCGATATGACTCCATATGTAAATGAGTGTTTGTTGACGGGGTCAGGTGGTGCTCCTGTTGTTTTGAGTGAATTGTGTTTAACCTTTTAGTGAGTAAAGGTAGCTGTCAGTCAGAATCATTCAGGTGTCATGCTCGTGTTTGCAAACCTCTTATTTCCGATTCGTGCTCAGATGCCTTTTCTTGGTTCTTGGTTTGGCCTAGGCTGCTGCACTCACCTGCTACAAAATAAAGGATTCGATAAACGGCAGTATTATTAACGAACTATGTTTCATTCCCTGGAGATTAGAGTACAGACATAATCCAGACAGTCATGGGGTAATTTTGCTAAATTTCCTTCGGGATCAATAAAGTATCTATCTATCTATCTATCTATCTATCTATCTATCTATCTATAATTATTTTAGACTGTTCTCAGTCTTGATTTTTTTTGTCTTGTGATTTCAACATCACAACAGTTGATTTCTTGATTCTTATTTGTCTTGTGATCTTGATAATAAAAGTTGTTTTTTTCATTATTACATCTTAATTGTCGTGTGGATCATCTCAGGATAACAAAAAATAGCTTTCTCAGGACCACCAATTATGAATCTTTTGATTTCAATATGATCAAAGTTGTTTCCTTAAGATCAATGTTTATTTGTCTTGTGGTCTTGGAATAACAAAAGTTGTTTACTCAGTATCAATTGTCTTGTGATCTCTGTGACAGAACAGCAGTAGTTAACTCTCACAAAAGAAGTGTGGGTGTGGCCATTAGAAAAACAGGGACAGAGTGATAGTGCAAATAAACTGTAGGTTTTATTAAGCTGATACGCATGGAAAGGGAAAATCCATAACCATCCCTGTGAGCAAATTTGGAAAAATAAAAAAAATAATAAAAATAAAAATAAAAAAGACAGAAGAAATCAGTAAATCAAAAAAAAAAATTCATTTAGTTATCAATAAAAAAAATCCGAACATTTGCTTACAGTCTATACTTGTTCCGCTATTGCCTCTAGTCCATGAATACAAAATATACAGAGATCTAATTACCCAGCAGAACCTACCAGGGACAGCATTTGGAAAAGAAAGAGAGAGAGAACAACTAGACAAGACGCACATTTGTAGCAAGGCGATCAGCGCCATTACTACCAAACAGAGGGAATACACATATCACAAACACACTAAATTACATCTAGACAAAAAAAAGACAATGGGACAATATCATAATTATATGAAAACATTTAATAACCATTAAACATGTTAAATCAATCAGAAACAAATCCATTTCAAGAAGACACCTGTTCGGTAGTGGTTTTATGGCCCCTGTGGCTAAATACAAATGGCTCGTTCCATCTTTCACCTAGGAACCAAATAAATTCCCATTGTACCTAGTGGGACTCCTTTTGCCGCCGGACATCTTCAGCTGACAACACTCCCAAACAAACAGGTAACAGCTTTTAAAGAAAAAGGTTAAGTTACCGCTGAGCCTGACTCAGTATAACCTAGCACAATAACATTAGCAGCAAAATATATTTACTAGCAGCTAACAGTAGCATACAGTTACCTCTATATAATGAGTCATAGTGTTTAAGGGGGTGATGAAAATGCATGACTCCATGTGCGGCCTGCCTGGCAACCGTCACAACCTCAAGTTAGCCAAAGTTGTTTTCTTGAGATCAATAATTATCTGTCTTGTGGTCTCAGGACAACACATTTTTGTGAGCTTGTGATTTTAAAATAATACTTTTTTTTGTTTGTTTTTTGTTTTTTTTAAGTTTATTACTTATCCTGAGATCAAATAATGCAGATTGATTCATGATTTCAAGATACCAGTCCAGTAATGTATAACTACTTCATGGTCTTTCTAAACTTCTGTTGAAGATGGTTCTTCTCATATAGCGAAGATATGCAGCATTATATCCCTATATTTAAAATTCACCATTTATTAGCATTTGCTTTAGCATTTGCTTCCTCAATGTTCTCTCACTTTAATACCCAGGATGCATTTCACAAATAAAACCCTCAACCACTGGGAATCCCAGTCCTGACTGCTAGCCTAGCCAGTGATATATAGGCTAATGAATATAACCACGCTAGCATTAGTTGAACTTGTATGCTGGTCATTGAAATATAACGAAAGGGGTGATTGTTTCTGTATGCAGAAGAAGATGGACTGCAGAGAGCTTTCAACCAGAGAACAGAAGCCAGACTGAGAGTAGATATCTAGAGCTCTAGCTACTGCCTTGCTAATATTGGGTTTCAGCTTGTTGCCCTTCTTCTCTGAGGAATGAATTTGTTCTCCTCATTTTAAGGATGATTTGAAGAGAGCTAGATTAGCCATATCCATCTTCCTTCTGCACTTCTTTGCTGGCTCTCCCAGCCTCTCACCCCACCTCAGGATGCATCACCACCAGAGTGCATCTTGCAGGACTTGTGAACTTTGCTGGTCGGTGATAATGCATTGATGATCACATGTTTGACATGGACACCTCAGAGAAGACCTGTGAGGCGGTGATGTTGGGGTCCATAGCTCTGAAGGCTAACCATGCAGTCCAGGGTTTGTTGCACAGGGCTCATCATGCTGTACTGACTGTGGAGGTTGTTTTAGGTCTATGTGAGGATGAACAGACAGACTGTGGCGCTCGCTGGGCTTCAAAGATCAGATACTGAACGTCGTTATCTCTGGTTTGTTGAAGACTACAATACAAAAACACCATGTGTGGTTGGATATGGCCTATAATCCTGTAAAATCAGTAGCTCCAAATTTTGAGTTACTTAATTCACCTGGTTCACCAGTTCCCTAGCACAAGTGTGAACGTCTCGGCAAGGCTACCTAGGGTGTGCTCAAGTGGGTTACAGATTTGCAAAGTGTATCTCCGCAAAGTGCAGCCATGTCTTTGTCCTATAACTCATTCTCCTTATTGTCTACAGTAAGCTGTAGTGCGGCTCCTGCCAGCTATAGATTCCTGCAGTGTCTCTGGGTGCCTGGTATTGATTTGGCTCCCGCTGTACTGTTTATTCTTACACACAACAGTAACATCAGATTTCATCCCATTCAAATCACCATAAAGCATTTTGTCTTTTACCCACAAACACAGATGCTGTGTGGATTGGGCTAGAAATAATTCATAGGATATTACACCATGCCTTTGTCATTGTCGGTATTGCTGCATGCTTAGGGGGAGCAAACTTCAAACAAGCACGGAATACAGTATTCCCTTCATACGAGAGTCCGCCTTTGATGCAGTGATTAAAGTCTGCCTGTGCTTTTACCCAGAAGACCAGACGGCACTATTGTATTGCTTTATCTAGGCCAAACACTGTTGTCCTTAATAAATGTCCGTCCGTATAATGGACAAAGAGGTTTTGTGATGGGTTTTTATGGCAGCGAAGATCTAAAAAGAAAAGACCAAAAAAAAATAGTTTCATAGCGCCGTCGTCTTGGCAATGCACATCCACGAATGTGGGGAGTCTGGAGCTTCTGAAGGAGCACTGGTGAGACGGGTGCATTTGTTAGACTGGTGATTTCAGATATAACTGTCCCCGGACTCCTATACTGCACCTGTATTTGTTGTTTTGACTGGATAGTTGCACCCAGACCTATGAGACTGTGATGATGAACAGACAGACTGTGAGGCGCTAAGCTAAAAGCAAAGCTAGGTTTATTAAACCAGCTCGTAACACAACACAGCAGCAACAGGATACAAGCAGACATAACCAAGAGGGCAAGGACTGAGTCAGAGTAAGGAGACGGGCAGAAGTCAGAACCAGCCAAAACAATCAGACCAGCAACGGTATCCAGACGGAAAAGATCAAAGAGTAAACCAGAAGGTCAAAATAGAGTCAAACCAGGTAAGCTAACGAGAATAACAACAACAGGGAGAAACGCTCAGTACGCACAAGGTGCAAATACTTCGCAACGGGTCAGTGGGAGAGAGGAGTATTCGTACAAACAGACTAATCAGCTACAGGTGAAATCAATAATCTGGAGACTTGGATCTGAGAAACGGAACGGGATTGGGAGATGGTGGACATGTGACTGGGACGTCCATGAGTGGTGGGTTATGGGAAACTGAGTCCGGGAGATTGGGGATGAGAGGAGAGCCAGCAGGCGTGACAGAGTGACACTGATATGGGCAGTATTTATTAAGCTGCACATACAGAAGTAGCGTTTCTCAGTGCGTCATCGGAGGACTGAACGTCCGCAATCATGGCGGTCGGGTGTCACGATGTCAAACCTACCCATCAAGGTTCAATCCTGGAGCTTGATACCATCTGGGTGCCACTACTCTGCCTACTTTAGCTTCTTTTGATGATGGCTGTAGATAAGCCAAGCGTGGTCTCTATAGAGATTTTACTGGGAGGAATTTTAACCAAAATACGTGTGCATTTTTTATTGATCAATAATATAATCAACTCTAATAATAAAACATTCCAAAAATGGAAATCAATAAATCTATAACTCTACATGGCAGGTAAGCAGAGGAAAGGATATCTCTTGTTTTTATTACATGTCTACTGGCAGATGAGTTAAAGATGATGTTTTAATGAAGGCTGTGTTCTCCAAACAGAAAGTAATCAATCAAACTGGAGTATGGGTTACATCTGCTTGAATCAGACTGCCGGTAAACATGAGGCATGGGAACATATGGGCCTACATTTTGTCAGGCATTTTATATCACCGGTTTAGAGGCTTTCAGCAACTGCTCCTCTTTCCATCTCTGCCAATATGAATCACACTCGCTGGTTAATATAACGCTTTATGTCAGATTTATCAGTCATCCTTAGATGATTTCATTGGAGTATGCAGATTCAGTGAAACCCTGAAATCCTTATTGTCAGCATAGTAGCCTTGATCTAAACAGCACTTCCTGAATGGATGTTGGGTCTGCTTTCAGTAAAAACACCTCGGTTTGGTCATTAATCCACCATTAATCCAATATATTATTCATAATGTGTTTAGAGCTGCTAATAAAGCAACAAAGACAGGTTTATGGATTCAACATTTATAAGGCCTCTGATGTAAAAATGAATCAGGGTTTGGAATTGCACAAGTTCCGATTCTTTTCCTAGTTGGCAGTCATAAGTCAAGGTGACATGAGCTCGTTACTGATGATGCTTTGCTAATCCCTTCATTTTGAGAGTAATAGGTAAAAGAATTTGGTACACTACAGAATTCTTGCCATACCAAAGAAATACCCAGCATGTAGCCCAGGAGATTCTAGAGCTTAGAACATCCTTATCAAAGTTTACAATCATTGAAAAGATGCCTTCATGCAAACAGAACAGGCAGCTTACTTGTACCATGTATGGATGATGGGAAGAGAGGAGTATGGAGATAGGAAGGAAGGGAAAACCACATCATCTGTGAAGCATGGTGGAGGTAGTGTTACGGCGTGGGCATGAATGGCTGCCAATAAAATTGGCCGGTTGGTATTTATTGATGATGTGACTCTTGATAGAAGTAGCAGGGTAGATTCTGATCTCTGTGGAGCTATACTTTCTATACACTATGCTCCAATTCAGTGTAATGCTGCAGAACTGATAAGACTCATAAAAAAGATATAAAAAATGGCATAAAAACATAAACATAAACATAACATAAAAAATGGCAAAGGCAGTCGCCCTGGCACAACCCAACTGAAAGGGAAACTCTAGGCAGAGAACCCTCAGACGGTAAAGGTCTGGCAAAGCATCTCATGGGAAGAAACTCTTTTGGTGATCCTCATGGGTTCTGGACTTCAGGCAGTCATTGACTGTCAAGGATTTGCATCCAGGTATTAAAATAATCCTACTCTTATTCATTGCTAGTTTATTCAAATACCTTTGAGACCTGTGAAAATGGAGGAACTAAGGGAACAAACTGGCTGCAATTTCTAAACAGTTAATGCCATTTTTTTGTTAAAGCTCCTGAATTAAAGCTGAGAATCTGCACAATTAAAACTTCATTTAAAAGCCTTGGTGGCGATGTACAGAGGCAGAATCACAAACTGTCCTATATGGACGTGACTGCATGTACCATAGACAAATCCCAGGAATTCCATCTTAAGTGGACCATCAGAAAGGTGTTAAGTGTTCTCTGATGCATCTTCATGGCACAACAGAAGATACTAACCAAGTCCAGAAAAAAGTTGGGTAACACTTTCAATGAATCAGGTATCCATAATGCATTATAAAAAAATTATCACAGTATAAGTCTTTATAGCACAAAGTGAAATAAAGTTAAAAAAAAAAATATATATATATATATATATATATATATTTTTTTTTTTTCTAGAGCTTAGAACATCTTCTATGTCAAAGTTTACAATCAATGAAAAGATGCCTTCATGCAAACAGAACAGGCAGCTTACTTGTACCATGTATGAATGATGGGAAGAGAGGAGTATGGAGATGGGAAGATAGGGCCCAAACCACATCATCTGTGAAGCATGGTGGAGGTAGTGTTATGGCATATATATATATATATATATATACACAATGTTTCCAGTTCTTTATATTTCTGCTTTATATTTCTGTTGAGTTTATTTACATGATACTTTAAATATCCACAGTGATGCCCTCACTATAACTGGCATACTGTTTGATTTATGAGTTGTTATAAGCTCATATAATATCAATAACGTCACTTTACCTGTAAGTCTGTAAAGGGACCTTAGGTGTTCATCAAAGGTTATGGGCACTTAAAGCCTTACACTGTGATGTTATAAAGTTTTATGTCCGTATTTATAATTATTATGTCTGTAAATTATACATTTATGTGGAGTTACAAAGGCTTATGTCAAGTATCATAAAGCATAATGCTTTATAGATGTTTATGAATGCACTTATAATGCATTATGGATACCTGATTCATAGAAAGTGTTACCAAAAGTTGGTTCCACTGAAAGCCAAGGTGAAACTGTGAAGTGAAACCAGGCCTTCCAGGCATGCATAGATATTAGAAAAGGGCATATGGGAAGCCCCGGACTCAAAGTTCTAAGCAGGTGTGCAAGGGGTGTAGTTCTAAAGCAGCCATATTTATCTTTTCCTCTTCAGAACCAAGAGAAGCTATTTGCTCGCTCCGCATAACCTTTCCTCAAGGTTATCCATCTCAACGTGACATGATCAAACTCCTGATTTTTCCTCCACCGTGAATGAATCAGGGAGTTGTTTGTTCAACATTAACATACAACAACTCTACCCCCAGCTCTCATGAGAGTGAAGCTATCTAGCACTTCTATTTTGGAGATCATAGCGTGTTTGTGGTGGGTGTGAAACCTTCAGCAGTGTTGTTGTCTCTACGTATTGTGTGAAGAGCAGATGGCAACCTGTTTAAAGCACAAACAGAGTGACAAGCATCTCAGCGCCTTTAGTATGAAAGCACTTGAGGTTTTAAACGGGCCCAGGCCACCATAGAACGATCCAGGTGGGAGCATCTTAATCCAGGACACATTTTCCGTAGGCTCTCCAAGTCTGTACGTTTTCTTGTTCTGTCCAGCCGCTTCTAATCAGCATATTAAAAACGATATTTCAAAGTTTCTGGGCTGTAGTGGTTCCTTTATAGTCCTTCATAGAGGTCCGGTGCAAAATGGTTCAGATGGTTCTTCACAGGGGTGGGGAATAGATCCAGGGGTCACCATGTCTGCAACACAAACATAGAGACTTTATTTCCAAACAGCCAAGTCCGAACACTAATCTCCAAACAGCCAGTGAGTATTTTTAGTTTTTAGTTTGTGGAATACTAATATCTGGGGACTTTGGGGGGACTGTTTTGCCTTACAGTGCTCTATATGGACATGTCCATCATGAAACCCTTCTCAAAACTACAGTACCACAGTGCTTCGGCCCGCAGGCGGTGTATTCATGGTACACTGTAATAGCTTCTGTGATGGAGCTTCGAGAGGTGGACATCCGGTTCCTATCACCACTACTTCTGAACATTCTGTAAGCCTGTCTAGAACAGCAAGCCAGTCTGTGAATGAGCTTGTTTACATCTTTAAAGCAGGATTATGTGATATCAGGCAGTTTTTTGCTCCTGGGTTCCTCCAGGAGTTGCAGCACATGATTAAATTTTACACCACTCTTTTAAAGACAGATGGTGTTTTGAGGACCTCGTGGTCATCTGTAGATCTCTGGGTGTAGCATACTTGGAAGCTACAGATTACACTTGCGATTGAAGTTGCTTTGATGTGTGCAGAATGAGAACCCTAAGTGTAAACTGTCCAAAGAAAAACATCTCCATTTTTGTTGATTTTTCCTTTTATTTCTCATTTGATCACATGAGCTGCAGTTTAAACTGTGTGGAAATTTCATAAAGAATGGACCAACAGAAATGGCCCAAAACTAAATGGAAAGACGTCTGGTTCCATTGACTTCCATTCAACTTAAAGGAGGTTTTTGAGCTCTCCTGTAAAGTGACCATTTTGGACATACCTGTTTCTCTTTGCACAGCGACGATATGAAAGGGTTCTGAATTTACCGGGGTAGTCGGAAACACCAGTGAAGACAACACCAGAGGAGAAGAACTCTGTGGACGCCCATGTTTGAGTAGCACTATAGGATTATATCACAAGAGCTTCAAAGCCTTCTAGGCACTAGGACAGAGGGACCAAGCATACAGTGAGATGAAGGGATGAGGCATGAACACTTGTCTGCCAGATTTTCACTCTTTTCCTTTAGCAGTGAGACCGAGATTTCCTCTTCCTTGCATCTTTCGACAAGGTTGTCTTGGGTCTCCTGTCTATGCTGGGAATACAAAGCTAGCTAGCTTCTTTTTAGAGCTAGCTAAAGAAGCAATGTTGTTGGTGTGATGTGCTTATGATAGGGAGAACGTCTCTGTCATTGCCACTCTGGTCCTGGAACGCCTGTACCAGGCGGAGCACCTTTGGAGAACCAGACACATCACGTATTAACGACGATGGGTCTTCTGTCTCTTCACAGCTTATGTCTTATGTATATAGGGTCAATGCTGGGAATGCAAAGCTAGCTACCCATAGCTGATGTGTTATGTGCATGCCTTCCAAAAGTACGTAGCGCTATAGCAGGTGTCCCAGGCCCAGAGTAGGACGTTGACAGAGACAGTGTTCTCCCTAATAAAAGTCAGAGTCCCATTAAAATCGTATCGATGCTGCTAATTTTAGGATTTCTGAGTCACTTATCTTTATGGGTAATAAGCCAATCCCATTGCTCAATTAGGGAAAGGCAGGAAACACCCTGGACAGGCCGCCATCCTGTCACACGCTGTTAATTTAAGGTGCTTCTTGCATAATGTCAGTGGTAATGAATTAATTATGCCTCCATTAATAATAAGTGGGGCTCTACTTTAAGACCCATGGTATATACTTAGCCCATCTTATCTACAAACTTCGCTCTGATGTAGTCTTTGCTCAGTGTGGAAGACAAGGCCCTCTGCTAGGTTCAGATGAACAGGAGCGCGTGTTGAGAAAGCCGGTCTCCCTCACGCTGGCCGCAGATCTGGAGTATTTGAAGTGCGGCTAGCTGCTGGTTCTGTAGCAGGCGAGACTCGGTCTCGAGAGCACAATTTGCAAATCAAACTGGAACATGTCCCCCGTGCGCTGCGGATGTGTGCGAGTATGTGGAGTGGCCATGCTGCATCGCGAGCGTAACGGGAGTGACTGCTTTAGGAAAGCTAACACACACAGACACAGGGGAGCGGGGGCCGCTGCGTTCGGGGGGTCTGGAGTACACAGTGCTGTTTAAACAGACTTAACTCCAGCGTCCCCCCGGTTCCTTCAGACACAGCAGAGATAGAGTAGGACTCGCTCTCCCTCTCTGTTTTCTCTCTCTCTTTTAGCGTTTCACTTTCTTTCTGCTGTCTTTCACTGTGCTCTATCTCTCCGCCTCTTTCTTTCACTCTCTTGCTAATTTGGTATGCTCTCTCTCTGCCTCTCTCTCTCTCTCTCTCTCTCTCTCTCTCTCTCTCTCTCTCTCTCTCTCTCTCTCTCTGTCTCTCTCTCTCTCTCTCACACACTCTGTCTCTCTCTCTCTCTCTCTCCCTCTCTTTTTATTCTTTGTTCTTTCTCTGTTCTGTCTCACAGAGTCTTCCACTCTGCGCTCTCTCTTTCTTTCATTATCTTTTTCATTTTTCTCTGTTTCTCTGTACCTTTCTGTGGCTCTTTCTCTTGCATGCATCTATCTATCTATCTATCTATCTATCTATCTATCTATCTATCTATCTATCTATCTATCTATCTATCTATCTATCTATCATCTATCTATCTATCTCTTTCTTTCTTTCTTTGTTCTGTCTCTCTCTCTCTCTCTCTCTCTCTCTCTCTCTCTCTCTCTCTCTCTCTCTCTCTCTCTCTCTCTCTCGTTTTGTGTATCGCTTTCTTTCAGTTGTCCTTCATTGTCCTCTCTCTTCCTATTTCTCTCTTTCACAAACAAATCTAAAACAAAATGCCTCACTTCCCCCTCTCGTCCTCTCTCTCTCTCTCTCTCTCTCTCTCTCTCTCTCTCTCTCTCTCTCTCTCTCTCTCTCTCTCTCTCTCCACATTTCTAAATCTCTCTCTAATTAGTCTCATTCTCTTTTTATAATTTCTCACTTTCTTCTTCTGTTGACTTCTCTAACTCTCTCTCGTATTCTCCACTACCCCCAACCCCCCCGACCCCCTCTCTCTCTGTGTAATATTCAGAGCTGACTGTTGGGCTTAAGTGACTGAACAGCTCGTAATCAGATGATGGATGTGGAGAGTGTTTGTCGTTTCCTTACCCAGCTAATGTTTTTCCACCTCTGCTCTAAAGGGTTTCCTCGCAGACCACCGATTACATAATAAAAGTCTTTATCAGGACTGCACGTATCTAGAACGTAGGGCACATTATGAATGAAAGCACCTTAAATGTGGGTATTATTTCAAATATACCAAATATTTCATATTAGTCGACTTCTATTGGAGTACTATTCCATTATCTGAGTATGTCCTTCTGTGGAGGAGATCTGCCACAAGACAATCTTCCTAAAATAATCTAAACTGAAATATTATTTTGTTGTTTGAATGTCTTTAATAGCAATCCTAGATGTGAAAAATGTCCAATATAATATTTTTAGATGGCAAGGCACATATATATTTGCTGTAGGGATTCAGAATAAATAAATAAATAAATAAATAAATAAATAATAATTACAATTACAACAACAACTACATTATTATTATTATTATTATTATTATTATTATTATTATTATTATTATTATTGTTAATTATTTTTTGTTAATTAATTATTGTTAATTATTTGTTATTATTATGATGCTGATGATGCTGATGATGCTGATAATGATGAATAATAATAATTAATAATAATTAATAACATTTGTTGTTTTTTGTTATTATACATTATGTTCATTTTGTAAACGGTAAAGTACATGTAAATGGACGCAGGATGTAATGTGTGATGTGAGATATGGACAGAGGGATGTACAGTGAGTGGGACTTTTACCCACCAGAACTCTGCCTGGTCCTGTATAACAAGTCTGCTGGATCTCTCTCTCGCTTTGTGAAACGGATCCTCTCATCATAAAGCAGCTGAAACTCGAAAGGCTCGTTTCTCTGGAGCACTTAGCACATCTAAAAATATTTCCCTGGTGAGGCAGAGGGATGCTGCAGCGCTCTCCGCTCGGCGGGCTGCGAGAGCTTGCAGGTGTAGATGTTTTTAGCATGTGCTAAATGTGTTGATAAAGACGCTTCATAATGGTTCTTTGTGAAAGGTATTTAGGAGAACTTCACTGTGTCTGATCCAACACAGTAACAAACAGGACCTTCAGGCAGAACCAGCAAAGTCTTACACAAATTGCTTCTATCCAATCCATGATGTCACACCTGCCTAGATACATGCTTGTCATTAAACAATGACAAAATATGACCTCACCTACACAAGGATTTAGATTGGCTCTTGCCTAGAACCCTGACGGAAACACCACTGCATTAAAGGCATTGAGACACTGATCACTGATACCTTTCGGCACTTTGGTGTGGCATAGCATGGGTACTGCCAAGCTTTAGAAATCTGGTTCCGTGGGGTTTTTGGATTTTTCAAGTGTCAAATAAGTTTTCATGTAAGTGCATAGTAGAAATCACATCAAAGCACCAGCGAAAAGTTTCACTACACATTACACCCCACTGGCGAGACCATGACATGAAAGTACCCATGCAATTAGTAAGCATAAAGCTCAATCTGACCTGTGCTATGTGCCACCTTACCAGTTCACTTGGTTTATAGAGGATCAGCAACTGTCTGGCTTAGGTCAGTCCACAGTTACACTGCCCAGGGCAGGTCACCCCTCTAAACTTAGTCATGAAACAAGAAGGACACTCGTTATAGCAGCCACTATTACTCCGACTGAGACACAAAAGTCAGTGTCTGCCACCGAAGGTGATGCCGGCTGAACAATCAATTACACCAAGAGAACCTTTACGGACGAGAGGCAAGAAAGAAGCCAGGAGACGTATTCTTGCTCATAAAGAACATGTCACTTGAAGGACTTTCCAGAGACGTGGCAGAAAGTCTCAGGGTCTGATGAGAACAGAGTGGAACTTTTTGTGTGGTTGGAATCCCAGCTTCAGCTCACTCAGGTAACTGCATCCCTGCTGTAAAATCTAGCCAGTGGTTCACAGTACAGAGAGGTCTTGCATAAGCGCCTGCCAGACAGTTGGTGCCCTTTCAGTGGGACATCGACAAAGAGTATGCTGCCAAAGCTAGGGACTGTCTCAAGATGAAGAACATTGATGTCCTTGAGCGGCCTAGTCAGAGTCCTTAACAGGTTTTAACCCCATGGAAAATCTGTGGGGAGATCTTCAAGTTGCCGTCCACCATTGGTTCCTAACTAGCCTGGCAGAAATTCTGCCAAGAGGAATGGGCAGAATGCTTTTAGTGCCAAAAGACTACAGGCTGAAATGAACAATTCACTAATGAACTATTTTGGAAAAGAAGAAAAGAACAGATTGACTTGTTCTAAAAAACAAGTGGGATTCATAGTATACACTCTTAAAACTTCAGGGGTTCTTTAGTAAGGGATACGGTTCAAGTTCTATATAGATATTAAATCCAATGAAAAATTAGAATTGGTAAGTAATCTGTGTTTTCCTCCCACCTTGTGTAATCAAGATAATGGAAAGCACCATCTATATGGAAGCTGGGCTACATTACGATGTTAATTCTGGCCTTGTGGCTGAACTCTCAAATAATAATATCGGATAAACAGCAGTCTGATAAATGTTTATGATGTGTGGCAGGCTGAGAATCTGAAAAAAATTCGTAATCATGGGTAATCCTTGAGGAAAATGAAACAAGTCAGAGTCAGGGTATACGTTAATCGAAAATATGACAGAAGTCAGGGTAAGGGTATACTTGAATTGAAAGAATCTGAGATTCCCAGAGTAAGGGTATACGGGGATTGAAGATCTGATGAGGGTCACGTATGATTTGAGAGATCTGATAGTCAGAGTAAGGAGTATACATGTACCTGAGAGATCTGGGAGAGAGTCAGAGGAAGCGTATCTGTGAATTCGAGAGGATCTAAGAGAAGTATAGTAAAGGTATAACGTGATTTGTGAGCAGATCGATGGGAGAATCAAGTAAGTAAGGGTACATTGTGATTGAGAGATGTGTCAGCAGTGAGGGTGACAACACGTGAGGAGTTATCTGAGAGAAGTCAGAGTAAGGGTACACGTGAATTGAGAGGAGTCAGAGTCAGGGTATAACGTGATTGGGAGATCTGAGGGAATTCATAGGTAGGGTACAACGTGAAGTGGAGAGATCTTAGTAAAGTCCAGAGTAAGGTGTACACGTGAAATTGAAAGATCTGAAGAGTCAGACTAAGGGTAATTACGTGAATTGAGAGACGTCAGTGTAAGGGTATGGTGAAGTCAGAGATCTGAGGGTAATCACAGTTAAGTGTTACATAATTGAGAGATCTGGGAGAAGTCAGTAAGTTATACGCGGTACTGAGAGATCTGTGAAAGTGCAGAGTAAGGTATGCCGTGTACTGAGAGATCTGGAGAAGTCAGATTAGGGTATAACGTGATAATGAGAGATCTGGGGAGAAGTCAGAGTAAGGGTATACGTGTACTGAGAGATCTGGGAGAAGTCAGAGTAAGGGTATACGTGTATTGAGAGATATCTGGGAGAAGTCAGAGTAAGGGTACATACGTGTACTGATGAAGATCTGGAAGAAGTCAGAACTATAAAGGGTATATATGAAATTGAGAGAATCAGTGTCAGGGTATGTGTGACTTGAGAGATCTGGGAAAATCAGATTAAGGGGTATACATGGTTGAGAGATCTGGAGAAGTCAGAGTAAGGGTATACGGGTACTGAGAGATCTGGGAGAAGGTTCAGAGTAGGGGTATATCGTGTACGGAGAGATAACTGGGAGAAGTCAGAGTAAGGGGTATACGTGTACGTGAGAGATCTTGGGAGGAAGTCGAGAGTAAGGGTAATACGTGTACTGAGAGGATCTGGGTGAAGGTCAGAGTAAGGTTATACGTGTACTGCAGAGATCTGGGAGAAGTCAGAGTAAAGGTATGCGTTCTACTGAGAGATCTGGGAGAAGTCAGAGTAAGGGTACACGTGGTTGCTGAGAGATTCTGAGGGAAGTCAGAGTAAGGGTTATACATGTCTGAGAGATCTGGAGAAGTCTAGAGTCGGGTCTACGGAACTGAGAGTCTGGGAGAAGTCAGATTAAGGGATACATGAATTGTGAGCGATCGGAAAGAATCAGAGTAAGGGATAGGTGCACTGATAGATCTGATGGAAGTCAAGTGTAATGGTACACGTGAAATTGACGAGACTCTGAGGGAGGAGTCAGGGTATACGTGCCTGAGAAACCCCAACACTGGATAGGTGCTAAAATCCAGGCTCTCCTTATATCAGCATTTCGGCCAAGCCACTCTGACTGACTTTGGACATCTTCAATTGAGCAATTATATAGAAATTTTGAAAAATCTGAAATTCACGTTAATGTCCTATTAGATGTCTGAGGACTTCTTCAGGCTGAGGCGTTTGTGTCAGGTCATATTTTATGGATTTTATTGTGTGAATTTAGTTTTCCTGCTAAGCACTGCTTCCTTCCACTGAAGCCCCCGCCTTTCTGTTCCCTCTCTGCAGTGTCCCTCTCCAGCATTGTGTGCTCCGATCGCCATCATTCATCGCCATCCTCCTTCATCTCTCTTCTCTCCCTCACTTTGCGCTCTCAGAGGCCTTTTGATGGAGTCGTCTGTCTCTCCATGCCTGACTGAGTCTTCTCCCAGTCCACTCGTTCTCGTCTCTCTCCCCCTCCTCTTGGCTTCATCATGTTGTTTGATGCATGGGTTGATTGCTCTGTACTACAGTGAGCAGCAGGGCCTCTGACTACAGCCCCACTGAAGCCCCCCAGCAGCCCAGGCCAATCAGCCCACAACCGTTCGCTTCCTTCTCATTTCTGAGCGCTCAATAAGCCACTAATTACAATAATTCTCTTTTTTATTCTCCCTCCTTCATGTTCTTTCACTTACGCTGTCTCTCTCAGCTCTCGTTCTCTCTCTCTATCTCGCTTGCAACTCTCGCATTCCTCTGTTCCATTTATCCTGTGCTTGGTTGATTGTTTTTTTTTTTTTTTTCTTTCTCTCCTGCTTTTATCTCTCCCTCTTTCGCTATATATACTGTATCTCTGCCACTCTTTCTTTGCCTCTTTCTCAATTGTCTCTCCTTGTTTTTTTCTCATTAAACATTCTCTTTGCTCTACTCGACTCTTTTTTCTGTTCCTCTTTTTTATTTGTCTCCCCTCATTTTCTCCATTCTTTGTCTCTTCGTGACATTTGTTTCACTCTCTCCTCCTTATTTCTCTCTCTCTCTCGCTATCTCCTCTTTCTCTCTTTTCTGTTTTTGCTATCTTCTCTCTCTCTCTCTGTCAGGGGGAAAGGCGGCCTGACGTAATCCTGCGCCGCAGCCGTCCCTGGTCGGGATCTGGCATGTGCAGGTTTTCT
>JAMWET010006862.1:5000-21867 GCA_024036415.1 Prochilodus magdalenae | reverse complement strand
GAGCTGGGCTGCTAAAGCTCCACTGAACACCTTTGGGATAAATTCAGAGGATAAGGCTCTACTGAACACCTCTGGGATTAGTAGGAGGCACAAAGCTCCACTGAAAATTTATGCAATGAGTTGGAGTGTTGACATTACGTTGAACTCCTTTGGGAAGAGCTGGGGTGCTAAAGCTCCACTGAACACCTTTTTGGACGAGTTCAAAGGATAAGGCTCCACTGAACACCAGTGGGATAAGTCAGAGGGACGAAGCTCCACTGAGCATCTACGGGATGAGTTGGAATGTTGACAAAACATTGAACTCCTTTGGGAAGATCTGGGGTGCTAAAGCTCCACTGAACACATCTGGGATGAGTTCAAAGGATTAGGCTCCACTGAACACCAGTCAGTTGAGCTCATTCGGAATGAGTTTCCAATATAGCGGTCAGCAGGGCTTTATCGCTATCATGCTGATTCTGCTTGGTAGGTCTCATGGACTTTTATCCCGTTACCTCGGAAACCTTGGAAGCGGGAAACTCATTGATCCCATTGGCGGGCAAAAAAAAAAAAAAAAAAAAAGAGGTTCAATATCCAGTAGTCCATTCCCTGAAAACGCTGCCGGTTTTGTGAGAGTCAATGCTGTTGAGTTTTTGAGTCTGGTCTAAGCAAACTGCGACCTCGTCTTGACCTCTTGACCACTTTCGGTTCGCCCTGCACCCTTTCTGCCCCCAGAGTGTTCTAGAACTGCATCTCGCTTTTTTGTTGGGTTGTTTGTTTTTGTTTTTGTTTTTTTTTTTTTTTTGGGGGGGGGGGGGGGGGTTTTTTTTTTATTTTTTTGGGGGGGGGAGGGGGGGGGGAGGGGGGGGGGTTTTGTTTTTTTTTTTTTTTGTGTTTTTTTGTTTTTTTTTTGTTGGTTTGTTGTTGGGGGGGGTTTTTTTTTTTTTTATTTTTTTTTTTTGGGGGGGTTTTTGTTTTGGGTGGGGGGGGGTTGTTTTTTTGGGGGGTGGTTTTTTGTGTTTGGGGGTTTTTTTTTTTGTTTTTTTTTTTTTTTTTTTTTTTAGTTCTCCGGAAACGTTCTCTCCCTCTTTCCCCACAATTAGCCGTTAGCATCATAAGCAGAGGTTGCTATATTAGGGCTACCCCAGTAGAGTGGAGAGCTGACCGTCTAGGTCAGGTTATCCCAGTGCTTTGTAGAATTGTAGAAACTCACAGTGCAAGGCCTCTTGTGAAATGTAGTCACACCTGACTAGACATACCAAACATCACCTTAACGAAGGAGGTGTGGGAGTGCGGTGCTGTTGGGAAGGAAGATAAAGGTGACCAGGATCAATAACTGATGATGAATTTAGACTGATATGATCAATATTTATTGAGCTACACATACAGAAGTCTGTCTCTCAGTATGGCGTCGGGCCGCCGTGTTCGCTAACCCAACACGCCAGACGTCTCGGTATGGAGCTGTAGAGGTTCCTGATGGTGTCCTGCGATAATCCGTCCCATGCAGCTTGAACATCCTCACACAGTTCCTGCAGATGGTGCGGTAGGGGTGGAGGTGGAGGGACACCAGGTCCTCTGGACGTGTGACGACAAACCGTCCATCTTGGTGCTGACCACGGTGCCTCCACACACGGATTCGTTGGGCGTCTCCACCAAGACTAAAGCGGGACTCGTCACTGAAGATGACCCGCTGCCATTCTGAGTCCCTCCATGACAGTCTGGTACGACACCACTGCAGTCTTTGGTGACGGTGGCGTGGTGTTAAGGACAGTCGTGGTAACGGTCCGTGTACATGTAGTCCTGCGTGGTGCAGCCGTCTGCCAATGGTGCTGCAGTAACAGGATGCTCATGGAGGACACCACTGCTCACTGGAGGTCTGTAATGGTGGCTGTTGGGTCAGTCAGGTACAGAGATAAGACCCGTCCTTGCTTACGTCACATGTGCGGCCCGAGTGTGAAACTTTAATCATGTGTAGGTCTCACGATGTCAAACCTACCCACCAACTTTCATTCCTGTCGGTTGATTCCTTCTGGGTGATGCAGGTCAAAAGGTCATGCAGTCGTTTTTACCTATTAGCTTTATTAACGAGTGAAACATTCACCTGTCACATGACAATACAGTGCTAGTGAATGCTCATGGCTGGCCATCAATGTAGAGCTCTCCCCGCCCGTGCGAGTGCGGATCACAGATTATCTGGAATGACGTGTTCAGTGGAGCGAGGCAGGGTGCTCGGGGCGTGTCCCATAACCCCCTGCTCTCTACACATACACTGTGACCATGTAAGGCTGTAGGATGTGATCCCACTCGCTCCCACTGACTAATTCACCCTATAGCTTTGTAACACCCAGTAGGAGATAATCTGGCGCACGGCCAACATCTGAACACAGTGATCAATCCCCACAGATTAAACTTTGACCTATGACATCAGAGTCACACAGTGAGTGGGGAACTGATAATCAAATGTTTCAAAGACAAAATGAAGGAATCCAGCCTTTGATGTAGAAGCTACCACTGTTGTTAGCCATGCTAGGCTAATGTGGCCAATGCCCTAATGTTCCAGCCCACTGGGAAATCGGATCCAAACCACACTGGAAGGCGGTTTTGGTTCCGATCGGATCTTTATGGATGCATCTAGATGCTCTGGATGAACAAATCGGATTTCAAAGTTTCTTTTTTCATCTCAACGCAACAAACAACAATGGCTACGTCAATCCCACAGCCACCTCTGCAGATAGGTTGGTGATGTCTGGACACACAGATTAGATCAGAGTACTTGCAAAAGATCCGATCTGAGAGATGAATCCGATCACCCTGCTGTCTGAACTCAGCCTACGTTCCCTCATCTCTTTATATGGTTCATTAGCAGCCTATGTAGTTTTTTGGGGCTTTGGCGGCCCCTCTGGTGGAAATGTGTAATTGCAGGCAGTGGACAGGAGATAATTAGCGTAAGTAAATATACAGGCCGTATAGCTGAACAAGCTCGCCATGATTAAAAAATAAATTCTTACCTAGAACAGCTTAGAGCGGTTCCTAAGATCAAGGTTTGGGTTCTAGGGGTCGAAAACATGATACAGGGAATAACCAGAAGCTGATGTTTCAATAGGAAAGCGAGTAGTGGGCATATAGCTAACTAAGCTAAGTCTATTTAACAGCGGTGTGTCGCTGGTTGAGGAACCCTCACTACTAAATGTTCTACCAAGAGTTTCCTAGAACATTTCTATAGCAGAACATAGGGTTCTGAAAGTAGGGCTGATTTCATGGAAGCTAGAACAACATCTATTAGCAATAGGACTGGATGTTCTCTGTACTCTTACCCAGCACCCAAACAATACGTTCTCCTTCTTAAGCTCTGAGACATGTATGTTTACTAAGCCATGACGTTAGCATGATGCTAATAGCTGAGTTTCCATTCTGAAATTAGCATTACATTCCAAGGGTCCCATATTCCTATTATGTCCAACATTGCCTCCATCATGTTTCCCCGAGTTCCTTGGCAGAAGAACCTGCCCAGATATGGCTGTGGTCCAACAAACATTCCAAAGGTTGGGGCACTCCTGTCGAGGCAATTACCCATCTCCACTCGTCCTTGGTTCCCCAGTCCTGATTTAGTTACTTCATACACATTTCCCTATGCTAATTTGCTAGTAAGCTAGCTAGGAGCTACACAGAAGGCCAGTACCAGTGGTTTGCCAGCTAGCTGATTAGCTAGGCTAGCCATGCTGAGTGGAAGTGCTTTCCTATTGAACCACTGGCTCCAATTGACCCTAACCTTGACCCCAGGACCTCTTTCATAGGTTTCCTTGATATATCTCCAATGACCTCATGGTTCAAAGGAAAGCGTCTCAATTTCCTTTACCCCAGCTACTCTTTGAAGAGGTCGGTGATTGTTTCTTAGCTTCATTTCTTATTTGCTCACTGCCT
This sequence comes from Prochilodus magdalenae, assembly GCA_024036415.1. Taxonomy (NCBI): domain Eukaryota; kingdom Metazoa; phylum Chordata; class Actinopteri; order Characiformes; family Prochilodontidae; genus Prochilodus; species Prochilodus magdalenae. The sequence continues at coordinate 17,970 of JAMWET010006862.1, read as the reverse complement.
TTCTGAATGAGGGTCTACATGTTTTTAGTTCCTCGCTCTACACCTCAGGTTTTAGTCTCACTCTATGGCTGCCTTACTTTTTAGATTGGCTAAGAAGCCGCATGCTAATGTGCTAGCCTTGAGCTAGTATATATTTTTTTTTAAGTATTTTATTTTTCCATTTTATATTTTGCATTAACATAGAAACAACAGTTCAAAAACCATACCCAAGCCCAACAACACACATACACATTCAAAAACACAACACAACATACAAACAGAAACTCACATTACTGTCCCTTGAAGTAGTCCAATAAAGGTTTCCAGGTTTTATTAAGATCTTGTGCACTCTGGCCAAGACTGCGTAAGTGCTCCACTGAAGCAAATATGAGCATCTCAGACAGCCAGCGTTTAAAAGATGGAGCGTTAGGCATTTTCCATTCGAGAAGGATCAGCTTCTTTGCCACAACCATACCGGCCATGACCACTTGTTGTAGACGATATGGAAGAGGATCCAGTGACGTAGAGTATCCACAAATTACAGTTATAGGGTCAAAGTTCAACTGTATATTAAGAGCTCTTGAGAGCCAATTAAATACGCTGTTCCAAAAACATTGCAAAACAGGACAAAATACAAACATGTGAGCCAGAGAACCCTCCTCAACTTTACATCTCTCACAAAGTGGGGATACAGTACCAAAAATCTTATGCAGTTTTACCCTTGAATAGTGCAGCCTATGTAATACTTTAAACTGGATCAACCTGTACCGAGAGTTAATAGAACAACGTGAAATCCTTCTGAGGCTTTCCCTCCATACTTCGTCCGTTATCTCCATGTTAGTTTCCCTGGCCCAAACCTCTCTGTAACGAGTGGAGTCGGGAGTTGAAGACAAAACCAAAATAAATTGAGAGACCAGGTGTCTAGACCGGGGATCCACACAAAAAAACATATGTATAGGATGATCAATTGGTTTAAATTCAAAATTAGCAATCTTTTCTCTAACATAGTGCCGAAGTTGCAAATAGCAGAAAAAGTGTCGAGAGGAAAGATGAAACTTTTCTTTAAACTGGTTAAATGAAATAAAGTTTCCTTTCGTATACAGATCCCCTATAGATCTCAAACCTGAATTTTCTAACACAGAAAATGTCCCATCCAACTGAGAAGGTAGAAATTGGTGATTGTGAAGAATTGGAGTATGAACTGATGTATTTGGTGCTCTGGTAAAAGATTTAATTTGATTCAAAATCCTAAGTGAATTATTAATTATGAAATTGTTCTCTATTAAAGTTTTATTAGGTACAACTTTGGAAAATAACAGGACCGGTAATGAGGACTGTGGGATTGACTTAGCCTCAAATTTGATCCACAATGGGGAGGAATCTGCTGCTAGACCTTCTGGTGAACCCAACTGCCAAAAAGAGAGAGCCCTGGCATTTGCTGCCCAATAATAGGTTGAGCTAGTATATTAACCCTAAGCTAATCCATGAGCTGAAAATGTCATTCGTCCAGGACACCCAAAGCCATAACAATCCATATTGCTGTGATATATTCCAGTGGTTGGTTCCATATGGACCTCGACTCAAGGCTGATGCTAAGCTGGAGAGCAGCCTCACGCTAGTTGTATCTAGCAGTGTAAAGGGAATGTTGTGGTTCTGGCTGGGTCATTTTAACCAAGACAGACTAAACAACAGCGAGGTCAGCAGCAGGTCAGTAGATGCTTTGGAAGGAGTGTGGTAATTCTATAAATACCATTGTGTACTTTCAGACAAAAGTTTTGAAACTCTGTGGGTGAATTTTGGGCCTGGGCATTGGAAGAGGTCAACTGAAGCCATAAGGCTTGACCTCCCTCCCTCCCAAAGGGTCTACATCTCATATTTCCTGGTTGATGTGCCTTTTAGAACAACGTAAACGATCTCTGTTCTAATTCCCCTGTATTGTACATCATCATAATGTGGCGGATGTGTGTAAATTCATTGTTTCTTGACCTCACAGTAACATTGTTTGGATTAGAAAGTGGTTAGAGATGATTTTCGCAGCTCAGTTTCCATATATGGACTCTACAGACTGGGGGAATCGAGTCATATGGCTTAAAACGTTGACAGTGTTTATCCACACACTATAAAACACTTGTATTTTAAAAAAGCAGGAAGTTTTCCATGACGGGATTCCTTAACAGTGAAAGTGTTTTGGCTTGGATGCGGAATATTAGAGAATTCCTGGTGTAGAACCTTCTACAATACGTGGATGGGTCATCACAAGTAGGACCGTCCATTGGAAAGTTCCACAGAAGGGTCTTTATTTGTAAGAGTGCATTCGAGTTCCATTCGGTCTGGGCAATGCCCCGAGTTTCTGGCCACTCTTGCATCAAAGGATCGCACGGTTGCGCCAGATTTGGTGGATGCCTTCGCTGGCACAATTCCGTGGAGAATTCCATGTAGATTTCCTGGGATTTTAGCCACCGCTGGTAGACCCGTATGACCGTACGCTTCCATACACCTGCAGATTCAGCTACTTCCTTCACGCTATGGTTTTTGGCCACGCCCACATGCTCAGTCACTACTTTTAGCCAATCATTAACATCAGCTCTGGAGCGTTTTTCACACATGGAACGAGACATTCCCATCCTCGTGCAGCGCCATCTGCTGGAGCCTTAAGGTACCACCACACAAGCAGTCAAGACATGCGATCTGATATCAGATCCAAGTTCCCTCCAATTCTTTTAACTGGAACTACAAAATGAAAGTGGCCACAAACAATGGGAGCTCAAGTTCCAGCTAAGTGCATGGTGTTATCTGCATGCCTTCACCGTCAACTCTTGCCTCAAGCCAAGACAAGCCAAAAACAGGCAGGTGTTTGGTAATTCAGGCTTATAGTTAGCATGGTTAGCATGGACGACCCTGCTACCTGCTGATCCATACTTGGTTCATGCCAGTCTATTGCTGGTTACTTAGCATGGCCATGCTATTTGAGCATTGTGCCAGCAGCCTAAACCCATATGCTAATCGGCTACACTTGGGATGAGGGGCAAACTTGTGCAAGTGACCTTTACCAGGAAACGGTTTGGGAAGGCAGAACAGTTGAGCCATTGAAGGCACAAGCCTTCATTGTCTTCCCACGTTGCCGGAGAAACTGTGTGCCCTCAATATTGAAATAAAACCGTCGCACCTTTTAATAGCTTCTTTCTGACCCACATTAGCGGGAGCGATTTTGATGGGCAGGTGGGAGGGAGCACATGGCGGGAACGCTAACCTGTTTTTGCCAAGGCCGTTGGAAGAGTGTATGGATGGTAGGAACATGGCTATGCAGGAGGTTGATTTGTTGGCACTTCCAGGTAGTTTCCTGAAGCGGCACTATCCGAACACGGACTTCCGACAGAGGAAAAGTATTTCTGGATTATAAATCTGAGGAGGGAGGGGCTAATTTTGTGTAGGCCAAAACTCTTATACAATTCCATCAGTGGCAAACCTGCTGTTTTTCTATGGGCTGGAATTACAGCCTGTGACCAGCAGAGGGCAGCAGTGCTCTCTTTATCTTTTTTCTTTCCCCTTCTCTTTCCGTCTCTCTCTCTATCTGGCTGAGATGATTTATAGAGGAACCAGTCTGTAGCATCATGTTGCATTCCTGAAACTTCCATTTCAGCCGTCTTAACAAGTGCCAAAGGAATGGCTCCTATCAGATAGTCCACAGTAATGCAAATTTGCACTACCATTATTTATCCTCATAGACATATTGAAGTAGCGTTAGCATGTCTTGATGTTAGCATAGCACTTTATACAACCCTACCAATATTTGAAAAAACACTGAGGAATTGAGGAACCTGTCCACCAGATTTAGCACCACCATCCATGATCCAGAGTGGTGGGCAGCCCTATCCACAGCGCTTGTGAAGCAGTTGGGGCTAGTTCAGTCAGGTTCTGTTGGGTCAGGGAATCAAACCAGTGACCCACCAGTCACAAGGCTGGTTCCCTAACCTCCAGTCCATGACTGCCCCAGGACCAAACAGGGTTCTGCTATTCCATGGCTTTAGCCTTTAGCCGCTAGCTCAGAGCAGCTTTTGAAACAAGATGTGTAATATCTAAATTTTGAGCAGCAGTTTCTAGGTAGGTGTTTTTGGACATCGTTAACATTGACTTCAGTTGGCCTGCCAAGTTTACATTTACATTTGAGGCATTCAGCAGACGCTCTTATCCAGAGCGACCTACAACCGTGCTTAGCGTCCCATTGGATAATATTCCAGCTAGTACAACAAGGGGCCAGTGGTGACACTGCGGAGTTGTTTTAGAATCTGTAGAGCTTGAGAGGGAGTAATATAGCCACATGGAGGTTATGAACTGGGCTCCACTCAGTGACCAAGCAAGCTTTCTCTTCTTGTTTCTTTTTCTTTGGCAGGTTTAATAGTTTGTAAGTAGCTTTTCCATCTCACTAACCATGAACCTCTTGGCCAAAGACTTCAGTCTCAAGGTCACAAGGTCACAAGGTGAAAGACCTTCAAACAGAGACATACAGAAAACAATAGAAAAAATAATACTTATAGAAGCTACAAGAAAACTCTTGGTCGTTTAGTGTTGCTGCCCCCTACCTTCAACTATACGCACTTCACCCTCTCTTTCCGTCTTCAAACCTCACTTATCAACTTATCTTTTCTCTAAACATTTTCATTCTTCATGATTCATTAATTATTATTTTTATTTTTTGTTTATTATTGTGTTTGTAAAGCGTCCTTGGGTTTGTGAAAGGCGATATAAAAGTGCAACCTATTATTATTATTATTATTATTATTATTATTATTATCATCAGGCCGTACATAACCAAGCTAGCGCAAACGCGAGCTAGCTTAGCGGCTACGCTAATGCTTATTGCAGAAACAGTCTTTCCTTAACGTCGTGTCTTACCGGCTGCCTCTCCAGATTTTTTGTAGGTATATCAACTGTGTACAGTGTTATTACAAGCCCTGTTGCTCATAGCAAACTCTCAGATTCAACAGATACCACGGCACTGTGAATCCAGCCTCGGCTCCCTTCCCTGCACACTGTTTTTTCACAGCGCTGTGTGTCGCTCTTTTTGCGTTCTGGTCAGCGCCTAACTGGTTCCGCCTGTTTTCTTTCGGTTCCACGTCAGCAAGCTCTTATCACTTCCTATTTAATTTAATTAATATTTATTATCAGCTTTAGTGACAAGTTTTCTTTTTTCTTTTAGAAAACTAATGTCGACTGCACAGATACCTAGAGACATAAATACACAGACATATATAAAGCAAAAGCGCACTACCTGGCAACCCCAGCCCAGCTCTCACACCTATAGAGAAGAATACACAGACATAAATAAAGCACAAGTGCACTACCGGGCAACCCCAGCCCAGCTCTCACACCTATAGAGAAGAATACACAGACATATATAAAGCAAAAGTGCACTACCTGGCAACCCAACCCAGCGCTCACACCTATAGAGAAGAATACAGACATAAATAAAGCAAAAGTGCACTACCTGGCAACCCCAACCCAGCGCTCACACTTATAGAGAAGAATACACAGACATATATAAAGCAAAAGTGCACTACCTGGCAACCCGGCCCAGTGCTCATACCTATAGAGAAGAATACACAGACATATATAAAGCAAAAGTGCACTACCTGGCAACCCAACCCAGCGCTCACACCTATAGAGAAGAATACAGACATATATAAAGCAAAAGTGCACTACCTGGCAACCCGGCCCAGTGCTCATACCTATAGAGAAGAATACACAGACATATATAAAGCAAAAGTGCACTACCTGGCAACCTGGCCCAGTGCTCATACCTATAGAGAAGAATACAGACATAAATAAAGCAAAAGTGCACTACCTGGCAACCCCAACCCAGTGCTCACACTTATAGAGAAGAATACAGACATATATAAAGCAAAAGTGCACTACCTGGCAACCCCAGCCCAGCGCTCATACCTATAGAGAAGAATACACAGACATATATAAAGCAAAAGTGCACTACCTGGCAACCCCAGCCCAGCTCTCACACCTATAGAGAAGAAAACAGATATATATGAAGCAAAAGTGCACTACCTGGCAACCCCAACCTAGCGCTCACACCTATAGAGAAGAATACAGACATATATAAAGCAAAAGTGCACTACCTGGCAACCCCAATCCAGTGCTTACACCTATAGAGAAGAACACAGACAGAAATAAAGCAAAAGTGCACTACTTGGCAACCCCAACCCAGTGCTCACACTTATAGAGAAGAATACAGACATAAATAAAACAAAAGTGCACTACCTGGCAACCCCAACCCAGTGCTCACACTTATAGAGAAGAATACAGACATAAATAAAACAAAAGTGCACTACCTGGCAACCCCAGCCCAGCGCTCATACCTATAGAGAAAAATACACAGACACATATAAAGCAAAAGTGCACTACCTGGCAACCCCAACCCAGCGCTCACACCTATAGAGAAAAATACACAGACACATATAAAGCAAAAGTGCACTACCTGGCAACCCCAGCGCTCATACCGATAGAGAAGAATACAGATGTGTAAACTGTCTCTTGATGATAACGATGGTCTGTCTGGTGTCACCGTGTCTTTCTCCTGCTAGGAGTGCCATCATGGGCTTCACCACGGTGCCCACATCCCACGAGCTACAAGGCCTTCCTTCAGCTGGGTGATGCAACCGCCAGTCCTCCACCTTTACCCAGGAGTACATTGGCAGCCATGGGCTGTGAAGCAGTGCTAGCTGGCTAACCTCCCACAGTGTCTCCACCATACGAGCAGAGGTATGGGTGAACTCCAGCCATCGGCGCTAACCATGAAACCCCTGGAAGGGGTCCACCGTGGCATGTGTCTACAGTTACACGGCGGTGCCGTAGATGCCATTGCCTTCGCGGAGTCTTCGTCCTTATCATCGGCATCTCCAGACTCCATGCGCAGCCTAAGCAGTCTGAGTGGCGGCCGCACGGACAGCCCACTGGACGTGGAAATGCCGGAGGGGACAGTGGACCGGAAAGTGACGACGGGTGAGGACGACTCTGGGATTCAAAGCCCAGACTACCGGGCCGATAACGACCACGACAACTCGGTTTCCGTCTACCTGGATGCGGATGAAGAAGGCTGGTGTGAAATCCGTGACGACCAAGATAACGTCACTTTGGTTTTGGCCCCTAAGCAAGGCCACGGTGACCGCAACCATGGTGACCATGGGAGGCGGAGCTCGGGTAACTCCTCAGCAACAGAAGCAGGGCTTTGCTGTTCCGGATATGAGGAGGACGACGATGATGACGACGACGCAGAAGACTCTTTCCTGTCTCTGAGCTCCGCTGATGTGGTGATGAGGTGCCCGAACGAAGAGGGCCCGATACGGAGCTCCTCCAGGGTTCCTGTGAGTGAGCTCCATAGGGAGGATCTTCAGAAATCAGTGGAGCAAGGCCCGATGCAAAGCCCATCCAGAAGTCCAGGTGTGGGCCTTGTGAGTGAGCTCCATCAGAGGGCTCTTCATGAAACAATGGAGATTGACACAGAAGAGTGTCAAGTGTCAAGCTCAACCAGGGGGCCCGATATAGACCATGTGACTGAGCCCAGTCGGGATGTTCCTGAGGAGTCAATGGAGATTCACAGTGAGGAGTGCCAAAGGGATAGCCCAACTAGGATGGGCCATGTGAGCGAGCTCCATCAGGATGCTTCTCAGGAGTCAATGGAACTTCACACCAGAGAGGGCCAGATGCAGAGCTCATCCAGGAGACCCGATGTGGGCCCTGTGAATGAGCTCCAGGAAGAGGCCCTTCAGGAATTAATGCAGCTCCGTGTTGAGGAGAGTCAGTTGCAGAGCTCATCCAGGAAGCCCAATGTGGGCCTTGTGAACGAGCTCCAGGAGGAGGCCCTTCAGGAATCAATGCAGCTCCGTGTTGAGGAGAGTCAGATGCAGAGCTCATCCAGGAGGCCCGATGTGGGCCCTGTGAACGAGCTCCAGGAGGAGGCCCTTCAGGAATCAATGCAGCTCTGTGTTAAGAAGAGTCAGATGCAGAGCTCATCCCGGAGGCCCGATGTGGGCCCTGTGAACGAGCTCCAGGAAGAGGCCCTTCAGGAATCAATGCAGCTCCGTGTTGAGGAGAGTCAGATGCAGAGCTCGTCCAGGAGGCCCGATGTGGGCCCTGTGAACGAGCTCCAGGAAGAGGCCCTTCAGGAATCAATGCAGCTCCGTGTTGAGGAGAGTCAGATGCAGAGCTCAGCCAGGAAGCCCAATGTGGGCCTTGTGAACGAGCTCCAGGAGGAGGCCCCTCAGGAATCAATGCAGCTCGGTGTTGAGGAGAGTCAGATGCAGAGCTCACATAGGAAGCCCGATGTGGGCCCTGTGAATGAGCTCCAGGAGGAGGCCCTTCAGGAATCAATGCAGCTCCGTGTTGAGGAGAGTCAGATGCAGAGCTCATCCAGGAGGCCCGATGTGGGCCCTGTGAACGAGCTCCAGGAAGAGGCCCTTCAGGAATCAATGCAGCTCCGTGTTGAGGAGAGTCAGATGCAGAGCTCATTCAGGAGGCCCGATGTGGGCTCTGTGAATGAGCTCCATCAGGAGGTTCCTCAGTACTTTGGGCCTCACATCGAGAAAACCCTAGAGGCCACCCTGAGCGAGACAGTGTTGCCTCCAGTTTCTGAGGACAGTTTAGTAGAGTCATCTGCACCCACCCAGGATGCCATAGAGACAAATGCCTCCACCACCACCACCCTCACAGTGCCTTCCACTAACAACAAGGCAAAGCACACCAAAGATCCTCCAGGCCAAGGTCACGCCAGGCCCACCACCAAGCCTTCCATGACCAAATCCTCCAAAACGGAACTCAGAAGGTTTCCCAGACCTGACTTGAAGAACGTCAAGCCAAAGGTCGTCTCTCGGGCTGCCTCTGCTCCAAGACCTGCGAATCCCAGCCAATCAGCAGCAGGACCTGAGAAGAAGCCTCCGCCCACCAGGGGCCGATCAGCCAACATTAAAGACCATGAAGGTGATGGAGCCATCAAGAAAAGAAGGTCGTCCTCCAACCAGGCAAGAGTGACTATGCCAGCACCAGCTGGAGACCCCAGGTCTAAAGCCACGCACCTGCAGCCAGAGGAGAAGCCCCCGTGTGTCAACGACGCAAACGTGAGTCCGGAGATCACTGTCCGCGGTGACCAGGAGCAGAAGCACGGTGCCGAGGTCATGGACGTGGTAAAGGAGGAGGCGGAAGGTCACGAGGAGGAGGTCCCACTAGACGCTGAGGAGGAGGCTCCTAAAGATGTGGACCAGGTGAGGACCTACTCTGGAAGCTCTGGCTGGCTCACCTGTCCATTCAGGAACCTCTGTACTCACCTGTTTGTATTAGTGAGGTCAGGTACTGATGGTGGAACATTGCTGTGAGGATTTGATTGAGTGTTAGTGAGGTCAAGTACTGTAGGTGGAACATTGCTGTGAGGATTTGATTGAGCCTCAGTGAGGTCAGGTACTGATGGTGGAACATTGCTGTGAGGATTTGATTGAGTGTTAGTGAGGTCAAGTACTGTAGGTGGAACATTGCTGTGAGGAATTGATTGAGTGTTAGTGAGGTCGGGTACTGATGGTGGAACATTGCTGTGAGGATTTGATTGAGTGTTAGTGAGGTCAAGTACTGTAGGTGGAACATTGCTGTGAGGATTTGATTGAGCCTTAGTGAGGTCAGGTACTGATGGTGGAACATTGCTGTGAGGATTTGATTGAGTGTTAGTGAGGTCAGGTACTCATGTTGAAACATTGCTGTGAGGATTTGATTGAGTCTTAGTGAGGTCAGGTACTGATGTTGGAACATTGCTGTGAGGATTTGATTGAGTGTTAGTGAGGTCAGGTACTGATGCTGGTACATTGCTGTGAGGATTTGATTGAGCATGAGTGAGGTCAGGTACTCATGTTGGAACATTGCGGTGAGGATTTGATTGAGCGTTAGTGAGGTCAGGTACTCATGTTGAAACATTGCTGTGAGGATTTGATTGAGTCTTAGTGAGGTCAGGTACTGATGTTGGAACATTGCTGTAAGGAATTTGATGGAGCCTTAGTGAGGTCAGGTACTGATGTTGGAACATTGCTGTGAGGATTTGATTGAGCGTTAGTGAGGTCAGGTACTAATGTTGAAACATTGCTGTGAGGATCTGATTAAGCCTTAGTGAGGTCAGGTGCTGATGTTGGAATATTGCTGTGAGGATTTGATTGAGTGTTAGTGAAGTCAGGTACTGATGTTGGAACATTTGCTGTGAGGATTTGATTGAGTGTTAGTGAGGTCAGGTACTGATGTTGGAACATTGCTGTGAGGATTTGATTGAGTATCAGTTAGGTCAGGTACTGATGTTGGAACATTGCTGTGAGGATTTGATTGAGTGTTAGTGAGGTCAGGTACTGATGTTGGAACATTGCTGTTAGGATGTGATTGAGTGTTAGTGAGGTCAGGTACTGATGTTGAAACATTGCTGTGAGGATTTGATTGAGTGTTAGTGAGGTCTGGTACTGATGTTGAATATTGCTTTGAGGATTTGATTGAGTGTTACTGAGGTCTGGTACTGATGTTGAACATTGCTGTGATGATTTGATTGAGTGTTAGTGAGGTCAGGTACTCATGTTGGAACATTGCTGTGAGGATATGATTAAGTATTAGTGAGGTCAGGTACTGATGTTTGAACATTGCTGTGAGGATTTGATTGAGCATGAGTGAGGTCAGGTACTCATGTTGGAACATTGCGGTGAGGATTTTGATTGAGCGTTAGTGAGGTCAGGTACTCATGTTGAAACATTGCTGTGAGGATTTGATTGAGTCTTAGTGAGGTCAGGTACTGTAGGTGGAACATTGCTGTGAGGAATTGATTGAGTGTTAGTGAGGTCGGGTACTGATGGTGGAACATTGCTGTGAGGATTTGATTGAGTGTTAGTGAGGTCAAGTACTGTAGGTGGAACATTGCTGTGAGGATTTGATTGAGCCTTAGTGAGGTCAGGTACTGATGGTGGAACATTGCTGTGAGGATTTGATTGAGTGTTAGTGAGGTCAGGTACTCATGTTGAAACATTGCTGTGAGGGTTTGATTGAGTCTTAGTGAGGTCAGGTACTGATGTTGGAACATTGCTGTGAGGATTTGATTGAGTGTTAGTGAGGTCAGGTACTGATGCTGGTACATTGCTGTGAGGATTTGATTGAGCATGAGTGAGGTCAGGTACTCATGTTGGAACATTGCGGTGAGGATTTGATTGAGCGTTAGTGAGGTCAGGTACTCATGTTGAAACATTGCTGTGAGGATTTGATTGAGTCTTAGTGAGGTCAGGTACTGATGTTGGAACATTGCTGTAAGGAATTTGATGGAGCCTTAGTGAGGTCAGGTACTGATGTTGGAACATTGCTGTGAGGATTTGATTGAGCGTTAGTGAGGTCAGGTACTAATGTTGAAACATTGCTGTGAGGATCTGATTAAGCCTTAGTGAGGTCAGGTGCTGATGTTGGAATATTGCTGTGAGGATTTGATTGAGTGTTAGTGAAGTCAGGTACTGATGTTGGAACATTTGCTGTGAGGATTTGATTGAGTGTTAGTGAGGTCAGGTACTGATGTTGGAACATTGCTGTGAGGATTTGATTGAGTATCAGTTAGGTCAGGTACTGATGTTGGAACATTGCTGTGAGGATTTGATTGAGTGTTAGTGAGGTCAGGTACTGATGTTGGAACATTGCTGTTAGGATGTGATTGAGTGTTAGTGAGGTCAGGTACTGATGTTGAAACATTGCTGTGAGGATTTGATTGAGTGTTAGTGAGGTCTGGTACTGATGTTGAATATTGCTTTGAGGATTTGATTGAGTGTTACTGAGGTCTGGTACTGATGTTGAACATTGCTGTGATGATTTGATTGAGTGTTAGTGAGGTCAGGTACTCATGTTGGAACATTGCTGTGAGGATATGATTAAGTATTAGTGAGGTCAGGTACTGATGTTTGAACATTGCTGTGAGGATTTGATTGAGCATGAGTGAGGTCAGGTACTCATGTTGGAACATTGCGGTGAGGATTTGATTGAGCGTTAGTGAGGTCAGGTACTCATGTTGAAACATTGCTGTGAGGATTTGATTGAGTCTTAGTGAGGTCAGGTACTGATGTTGGAACATTGCTGTAAGGAATTTGATTGAGCCTTAGTGAGGTCAGGTACTGATGTTGGAACATTGCTGTGAGGATTTGATTGAGCGTTAGTGAGGTCAGGTACTAATGTTGAAACATTGCTGTGAGGATCTGATTAAGCCTTAGTGAGGTCAGGTGCTGATGTTGGAATATTGCTGTGAGGATTTGATTGAGTGTTAGTGAGGTCAGGTACTGATGTTGGAACATTGCTGTGAGGATTTGATTGAGTGTTAGTGAGGTCAGGTACTGATGTTGGAACATAGCTGTGAGGATTTGATTGAGTCTTAGTGAGGTCAGGTACTCATGTTGAACATTGCTGTGAGGATTTGATTGAGTATCAGTTAGGTCAGGTACTCATGTTGGAACATTGCTGTGAGGATTTGATTGAGCGTTAGTGAGGTCAGGTACTGATGTTGGAACATTGCTGTGAGGATTTGATTGAGTGTTAGTGAGGTCAGGTACTGATGTTGGAACATTGCTGTTAGGATGTGATTGAGTGTTAGTGAGGTCAGGTACTGATGTTGAAACATTGCTGTGAGGATTTGATTGAGTGTTAGTGAGGTCTGGTACTGATGTTGAATATTGCTTTGAGGATTTGATTGAGTGTTACTGAGGTCTGGTACTGATGTTGAACATTGCTGTGATGATTTGATTGAGTGTTAGTGAGGTCAGGTACTCATGTTGGAACATTGCTGTGAGGATATGATTAAGTATTAGTGAGGTCAGGTACTGATGTTTGAACATTGCTGTGAGGATTTGATTGAGTGTTAGTGAGGTCAGGTACTGATGTTGGAACATTGTTGTGTGGATTTGTTTGAGCATTAGTGAGGTCAGGTACTGATGTTGGAACATTGCTG
>JAMWET010006861.1:0-304292 GCA_024036415.1 Prochilodus magdalenae | reverse complement strand
ATTTGACAAGTGAAATGAAGTTTATATGATTTACAGAAAGTGTGCAATAATTGTCTAAACAAAAGAAGGCAGGTGCATAAATTTGGGCAGCAAAAAAAAAAAACCTTTAGTAGATTCTCCTTTCGCAGAAATAACAGCCTCTAAACGCTTCCTATAGCTTCTAATGCGAGTCTGGATTGTGGCTGAAGGTATTTTAGACCATTCTTCTTTACAAAACATCTCTAGTTCATTCAGGTTTGATGGTTTCCGAGCATGGACAGCTCTCTTTAAGTGATACTGTTGTGGAGTGCGGTGTTCTTTTTCCTCCATGCATAACGGCCCTTGTTATGCCCAAATAACTCTATTTTAGTTTCATCAGTCCTCAGCACCTTGTCCAAATGTGCTTTAGCATACCTCAAGTGGCTCTGTTTTTGATGTGGGCGGAGAACAAGCTTCCTCTGCATCACTCTCCCATACAGCATCTCCGTGTGTAAAGTGCGCCGAATAGTTGAACGATGCACAGTGACTCCATCAACAGCAAGATCATGTTGTAGGTCTTTGGTGCTGGTCTGTGGGTTGACTCTGACTGTTCTCAACATCCTTCGCTTCTGTTTATTCGAGATTTTTCTCGGTCTGCCACTTCAAGCCTTGACTTGAACTATGCCTGTGGTCTTCCATTTTCTCACAATGTTTCTCACAGTGGAGACTGAAAGCTGAAATCTCTGAGATAGCTTTCTGTATCCTTCCTCTAAACCATGACGGTGAACAATCTTTGTTTTCAGGTCATTTGAAAGTTGTTTTGAGACTCCCATGCTGCGACTCTTTAGAGAAGATGCAAAGAGGAGAAAAACGTACAATTGCCCCCCTTAAATACTCTTTCTCACAATTGAAGTCACCTGTGTATGGAGGTCAAGGGTCACTGAACTTACCAAACCAAATTTGAGTTCCAATAATTAGTTCTAAAGGTTTTGACATCAATAAAATGACAACAGTACCCAAATTTATGCACCTGCCTTCTTTTGTTTAACCAATTATTGCACACTTTCTGTAAATCATATAAACTTAATTTCACTTCTCAAATATCACTGTGTTTGTCCCCTATATGATATATTTAACGGAATTTTTTTATCCAAACAATCAATGCTTTATAAAGGTAAATCAGGAAAATTAACAATGCTGCCCAAACTTCCGCACCCCACTGTAAACTGATATTTATATATTTATGTAATTTCTACTAAAATCTTATTTTAAAATCCAAGAACAACCCAGGTCCTTACCCGGTGTTGCATTAATAGCATAAGACAAAAACATATACCTGCGTAGTGGTCCTTGAAAGTTAGTGCAGTTGGTCGGTTTCGTCACATACACTGTGAGGAATCTGAACTGTCACTTCAGGTGCTTTTACAACATTTATATACAATTAAGGTCAGGACTTTGCCATTCCAAAATATAACTAAATTCTCCTTTAACCGAAACTAAAAATGACAGAGCACAATTGTAAAATGCAGACACCTAATGACTTGAATGAGGTGTGTAGTAAAGTGGAGTGGAGAAAACAAAAGAAACTAGTGGTTCTCTAAAGCCTAGTGCTAGCTAGTGAAAACTAAAACAGCTTTTTTCTTTTTTTGCACTTTTCTCTTCCTGCCCTCCTCCCTTTGTGGTATGGAAAAAAAAAATACATATACACACACATACTTATGCACATACACACTCACACCCATGCGTACAGTACAGCACACTTAACAAAGCACTTGCTGTAAAGTATGCCACTCTGGTAAAACCATATTATTTTATTGACCAGGAACATGGCTGTGCTAATTCCTCTAGCTGCAAACCTCATGGACCACAACTTTGTCTATAATTTGCTGGGCGCACATGTTCATAGCAACGCTACATAAAGCGGAACGGAAAACAGTAGTGTGCAGTGCATTAATCAGTTTCTCTACTGTTGATATACAAAGCAGGACTTATTTTTGCTTCTGCTGGAGCCAGGGGCTTTCAGGAAAAAGCAACATAAACTGCAATACATGCACAGCTTTAATGCACAGGACTTTGCTGTAAGTTCTGCTATGTGAGATTTGTGTTTATTTGCATAATCATTTTGAACATGGTCTGCAATACATTTGTTTGTATGTGAAGGCCTAAAGATTTCAGTTAATGTGGTGTAAGTTCTGACTTACTGATGACTCCATTCCTGCAGCACCCTTCAACCACCAGCGGGTGCCACTTTTTTCTTTAGTATTTATTTAAGCATCAGCAGACTTGCTTTGTGAAGGTCTAGAGAAATACTGCAGTGATGCTATGGACACATAGAGGAAGATATTTCAGATGAATAAACATCTGAGGGATCTCAGGCCTAGTCACAGTGTAGTCACTAGTTGTGCAAGTGTGCTTTTCCACATTTTCCTGTACTCTGACTAATTTGTGTTAGCACAAAATGGCACATTGCTGTTTCAGACACATTTCTGAGTCACAGTAAATTGTTCTTGCTTTGGTTTGCTTGGGCCAATTTGTAGTTGTATAATTAGCCAAAATCTGTGGTAATGAGGCAATTTATTGAGACCAGAAAAGTTCCAGTAGTATCTCCTAAATTCTCTATTTTCTTATTTTTTGAAGTAAAAGCAGTAAATACTGCATGTGGACAATTACTGATAATTCTAGCTGCTTGTAAACAAGCTCTTGTGTATGACTTCAACCCCTTGGACCATATGGACTATATTGCAAACTATCCAAGTTATTCTTATTTTACAGAAGCGTGTAAAGCTTAGCGATTTAAGCGGTTAAAAACAAGAACATGTAGTATGCTGTCAACTTTGTCAATTAAAGAATCCTTAAAGGCCTGAAGAAACATGAATGAACTGGACACTGCCACACTGGGCAGTCCCAAAATTCATCAGGAAAGAGCAAATGTGTACTTTAGTACTTACTGTTCTCTCTTTGGTTGTAAATCTGCTCTGCTGTGTCATACAAGATCCGTTTAGTGGTCCACTCTCCTCCGCCAAAGTGGTCAGCTTGTCATGAAGGCTGCAGTCGCACGCCCACCTTTTCCACAGATCGAGTGGTGAAGGAAGTCTATCTATAGGCCAGAGAGGGGAGAAAAAGAGAAGAGACAAAGAGGGTGAAACAGAAAAAGGAACAGGAGTGACTGATGTTTTATACTGATCTGAAGCATCTTTCCTTCACTTCCATCTAGGTCTCTTACAGACACTTGCCACTAAACTCTATTAGCCATGTGGTTTAATAATGCTGTGTTCTTCTCTCTGGACTGCTCCAAGTTAATTGAGGTTTTTTTGGTCAGTCCAGTTTTCCACTGGCAGTGCACAAGGCTATCCCAGGGTGGTTCCTTCTGGAACAGAGCTTTTTGGGTTGGAATATTCAGAGGCTTTCTTTTTTTTTTTACTTCAGCATTTCAGGAACCATATGGAAAGCGGGTATGAGATGAAGAAAGTCTTATTCAGCAGTGTTCAGTCTTATGTAAAAGTACATAAAGTGTGAAATTTCAGATATAAATAACCAATTTTCTTTTAAATAAAACTATTATTTCAAGATCAAGAAATAACAGGAAGACTTGGGCTCATAGGAGTATATAGTTAGTCTGAATCATTGACCATAAAGCATAATGTATACTGTAACCGTAACACAGTTCTGAGATAAACGTGGCTTTAAAAAAGTGCTTCATATTGAATTGTTTTGCTCAGTTATAGGTGGGGGTATATTGTCCTGCACCTACTGGTTAAAGTGCAGATGTTTGCAAAGTTTAAACAGTCTTTACATTTAATTTTTATCTTTAAAATGATGTGATATGATGGGCATAAGAACGAACAAGGTAAAAAAAGATCACTTTTGATTTTGACTACTAATTTATAACATATATACTGTAGTCATTTTTCAACCACTGTTGGTACATTGGTGAAAAGTAAAATATTATCATTATTTAAAAAAAACTTTAAACTAGAAGGGAAAACATTTGTAACATCTGTTAATGTAACTTAAAAAAATTATATGGCTACATTACTATCCATACTCGCTGGGACATGGCCTGAGCACCAAGACTCTCTCTCTCTCTTACTGCTGTAATATGCATTCATTACTAGCCTCTGAAGTTCCAGACCCAACAGGAGGTGACAACCCTTTGACGCCCCATAATTTCTGCTGTGAGCCTCTAAATATGTGCATATGTGTTTTTACCATTATGCTGGCACTGTGAATTTGTTAAGTAGTGTGTAAGATTATTTTTGCATGAGTATGTGGGAGAGTTTGTATGTATGTGTGTGTGTTTGCTATATTACCACAAGCTGGCTGTACAAAGTTTTAATGCCAAGCAGAATGGCAGAGAGCAATAGGTTGTGAGTCAGTGTCTGGTTGAGTCAGAGAGAAAAGGAAACCAGAGGTCAACACAGAACATGTCCTAGATTGACAAGATGTCACCTGGACTCTTTTATACCACTATGCTTGCACTATAAAAAGCATTAGCACTGGGAGAATTAGCAAAAGCTAGACCTGTAACTGATTCTTTCATATGTCTGACGCCTGTGCGTGATTGGTCTCCTTGAATTACACATTTATGTACAAGAATTATATAGACAAGGTATGTTTATGAATACACACCCACATACCTGCTGTGCATGACATGGAGTACATTTACAGACATTAGTGAAACCAACTGAACTTGTCTTATAAAATTGGCAACATATTTTGTACCCACAAAAAATTTATAACCATCTGCAGAGGCCTGCAGACCTTTCTTCTTTCTTGTGGCCAGCTGGCAAGGTGCATTGCTTGAGGAATTCAGCACATTGGACAGCACCTACACTACATTCTCACACTCACCAAGAATGCCCTTGCATGGTGCCTGAACAAGTGGTTTGTTAGGGCTCTGTAGCTCTCTGTGTGCAGTCATCCCATTAAAAGAATACACAAGCTCTTTTTAGCCTAGTCCTCATCTGCCGCATCTCAGGCAGACAGCCGTTTATGAAAATAACACACAATACAAAGATACACAACAACTTAGACAAATTTCCTTGTACTTCAAAAACACACTTACAAAAGGAGCCAACAGGCAGGTGCTCGGTCATCTGGCTTGCGGTTTGTTTACTAAACAGAGGGAAAGATATAAAAATGATCATCTTCAGTAAGCAACCACACACTGCAGAATGAAAAAATGCTGAAGGATTAAGAAGGCCCTTAACCTACAAGAGAGTTTGTTGGGTGTGAATAAGAACATGCAATGGAACATTTTAATTTACTTTACAGTTAAAATAATATGTTCAAACAATAAGACATTTAATTGTAGTTTCATAAGGAAGCAGTTTCATGCCCACCACTGTATGCTAACCTTGCTATAATTATTAGTGAGATCACTGTTAAAATGAGTGGATGTGGTAACTGGAATAGATTTCACAGGCTCATCTCTCTTTTCCCCAGGCAGCAGGGAGGCAGCATTCACCTACGCCATCACAGCGGCAGGAGTAGCTCATGCGGTGACGGCGGCCTGCAGCCAGGGAAACATGAGCCACTGTGGATGTGACCGTGAGAAACAGGGCTACTACAACCAAGAGGAAGGCTGGAAGTGGGGGGGCTGTTCAGCTGACATCAAATATGGCATTGAGTTCTCCCGGAGGTTTGTGGATGCACGTGAGATTAAAAAAAATGCCCGCCGACTGATGAACCTTCACAACAATGAAGCAGGGAGAAAGGTAACTCAGGAAAACAATGTCATTGTCAATGTCAATTTTATGTTGTTTTAAAAAGTACTTATTATTATATGATTTGCTAACTGCTTACCAAACAAGTCATTTGGTAAACAAAGTCATTCAGATTGGTTGGATGTAAAACATGTCACTGTAAAGTAATGTCTAGTTCCAGTCACCACTACAGTTTGGTAAGTTTGTCTAGAATAGATCATTTAATAACAAACCACTCAGAATGAGTTTATTTTTATCTAAACCTTTTAATTAGGAAGAATTGTTGGAAGACTTATTTACAATGAGGTAAATACACACTATAGTAGCTGTATTTACACGGTAAGAAAAATCCATTGCACATTAAACCTTAGAGTAACCCACACAACAGCTTTCCACCAGAATGTGGTTATGGTAGCATAAGAAAGAAGAAATTCCATTATACAGATAAGCTTTTAAAACTTGCCTGAATTTAACAAGGACTACTAGTTGTTCTTTCAGCAACTGTTTAATGCATGTCCATACTCGGCTGTATCCACTGTGGTGAAACCTCATAATTTGCCCAAATACTTGGTTTGTGTTCAAAAGTCTGCATGTGGTATATTTTGTTTGTGTCTGCTTGTGTAGAACAAGTGTTTGAGGTGTTTTTATGCATACCAAGCTAAAAATATACCAGCAAAAACCCCACAACAGCGCTTACAGGCTATGATTTTGGAGAGGCTCTGACTGATAAGTAACAGTCAGACATATTCGACAGCTTGTTTTGCTTTAGCCAATTACTGTGTGTTTTCCCTCCACCATCTTGTGGCATCCTCCTGATTCCAGAACTAGTTTGGCTTTGGCTCTGCTCCTCTTTGGCCATGTTTGTTTGTTATTAGTCATCCAAGAACATAAAATACCGTGCACCCAAACAGCACTGCTCCTTCACTTCAGAATGTGCTCTGGTGGCAAATGGATCTAATTAATAATGCTGCTCTTTATTGTGTGTGCTGGGAGAGCCAGCCTAGCAGAGCTTGGCCTGCGGTTGCCAGATGGAGCCTCTCCAATCCCCCTCCGGCCCATTGCATGGAATCATGAAGTGTAAAGTCAGTAACAGGATATTATTGTGAGCCTCTCTCTGCTGCACTGAAAACACCGCCCTCGCTCCACTGCGCTGGGTTATTTCTGCCTTTTATGAAGGACCCATCATGTTAATAGTTGAGCAATGGCATCACAGCAGAGGGAGGGGAGACTGTAAGGACTTGAATTTGCCATGTGACTCTGCAATGGGCAGGATCAGGGCTGCCGCTCTGGAATTTCAATTGCAATCAGACGACTGTGTGGTTTGAGCTAGCTTTGAAGGATTGGGGGCAAAACTGGTGCACATCAGCCCAGTAAATGTAAACGGATCCCCACAAATGTGTACAGCCATGCAGGCATTTAAGTAAAAGGCCTGTTCTAGGATCTGTAACTCTATAGAAACAGCTGTCACGGATGAGCTAGCAGCTTTTGTGGTCAACACACAGTTAAGATTACACTGGCTAAAGGCACTCGTCTTAGGAACAAATGACAATAGTCTAGTTTGGGTGTTTTTGCTGGGTTCAGCATTTCATTTGTGCATACTTAAGTCACTGGACAAAACTGGGGATTCTGTATTACTGTAAAACATTAACTTAAAGAGAGAATTTTTAAGACATGGTTCTGTTCCATTTCCAATGAACCAAACTCCTAAATTGGTTTGATGCAGACATGTCTGGTAAATGACCTTCTAATTGGCATGGCATTACAAAAGATCTACAACACATGAAATAGCAGAATGATCTGCTTTTAACTAGAGTGTCATGGTGAATGGTTACATGAAATTTGGATTTATTTTTCCTGTCCTTGGATGTGGTCTCTAGGAAGGTAGACAGAATTACAGGGTTGGGAATTACTGTTAAGTCTATTTCCCCCTATTTTAGCATGTAACTGGCACATACATCTTGCTTTCGGCACAGCATGCATTTGGCCTGGTTCAGCAATTGTTTTAAGTCCCTGATAGTGTTAAAGTCCAGTATGATTGTGTTACAAATAGTAAAAACAATGATGAATGACTAAGGCAAATGGTTACAGGGATATAAATGTGAATAAATTTTACCATGTTACACACTAAGATTGCATGGGTAATTAATTTGAATACGTAGACAGGTGCTTACATCTGAATTTTTCTGCAGAGAATAGAAAGAGAAACGACTTATAAGATATAAAGCTGCATCAGGATGGCTGCAACACTTTTGAGATAAGGTGGTCCAGAGATTTGACTGTTTTTTGTCCTTTCTGGTTCATGAGATTATTGTATTTAGGTTTGTGCTCGATAAGCTAGGTAAAATACAGTTTGCAGCTTTATTTAGTTTCCATATGTGGCTGCTTTTTTATTTGAATACATTTGTTAGCAATAATATTTTTTATAGATTTCAAAAACATGTTTAAGTATCCATTTTTGTAAATGACATGTCTTAGTATAAAAAAACATTTTTTAAAGTTTAAAGAACCTGTACATATTATTAACTTTTTATAGAAATAAAGATATGTGGTTTTCCCTAGAACCACATATCCAAGTCAAAAACCATTTACAAGGTTTTATTTATAAGAGCATAGGACTCTTATTAAGCCTATAATGTAAAATCTGATTGTATTAATCTCATTTTGCATTGCTGTCCTCAGGCACTAGAGGAACGGATGAAGCTGGAGTGCAAGTGTCACGGTGTGTCAGGTTCCTGTACCACTAAGACGTGCTGGACCACGCTGCCAAAGTTCAGAGAGATTGGGTATGTGCTGAAGGACAAGTACAACAAAGCAGTCCATGTGGAGGTGGTCCGGGCCAGCAGACTGCGCCAGCCCACCTTTCTCAAGGTGAAGAAAACACATGGCTACCAAAAACCCCTGGAGACAGATCTGGTCTACATTGAGCGCTCACCTAATTACTGTGAGGAGGATGCTAAGACAGGCAGTGTGGGGACACAGGGGCGTTTGTGTAATCGAACATCGCCACACACAGATGGCTGTGACCTCATGTGCTGTGGCCGAGGCTATAACACACACCAATACACCAAGGTGTGGCAGTGTAACTGCAAGTTTCAATGGTGCTGCTTTGTCAAATGCAACACCTGTAGTGAGAGGACGGAGGTGTTCACCTGCAAATGAACAAGCGTGAATTGGAGGGTTACAGGTGAGCTGGATTTGAAGGGTGGAGACTATTTGGGTGGACGACCCATGGAATTAAAGAGATATTTCTGGAATATCACAAAACCGAAACGGAATGAGAATGTTAAACTAACGGCTCATCATGGCATCGTTTTGCACAGCAGAATGTTTTATATTTGCTTTCCAATAGAGGTTAAATGCTAAACTCTGTCAGTAGGTATAAGCCAGCTCTCAGCTGAGTTTAACTACCAGAAGCTTATGCACTGATGTATCCACACTGACTCACAGAAGGACTGCAGGATACAAGCCGTGCGTTGGATCTGTGCATTGAATTCTTGGATCTGTATATTTTCCATTCCATAGGAAGTTCATCAACAAAAGACAAAAAGGAGGCTGCAAGACTTTGAAAACTGAAAGGAACTTTTCGAAAAAGATGGTTATCTTGACTCTTACGACAGAGACAGAGAATGGAGCGGGAGGAACTAACATTTTCACGTATAATGTTAAGCTGTGTAAAGATGAAAATGAAACTAAGGAATGAGGACAGTACAGACTGAAAAATGGAGATGTTGCTACAAGAAGCCTTCTGCTGCCAACTGGAATGTGGTGGAACATGTTAGCTGTCCAGTCACACTGGAACTGTCTGTTTGAACACTGAAAATAAATTTTTTATTTATGTTATAGTCTCTTAAAAAAGCAAAGCACTAACGGGTAGAAATGTCTTATTTTGTACTAAGTGTAAAAAAATGGAGAGATGGAAACTCATGCCTGAAGATGTGTGTCTCTTCAAGAAAAAAACAACAGGTTCTCAAACAGAAACTTTTTTCCTGAAATGATTTAACTATTAACGGCGTGTTGACTTCAGAAACCACTTTATAGGACAGTTCACAGTTTACTTATTTAACATTGGTTCTACTTTGCTGTAGCCTATCCTTAGTGTGCAGTAAGGTATGCACTACAATTTGGATAATTCTACTTTATGAAACTTAGTAAATAACAAATAAATTAATAAACTGACAAATAAAATTCTAAATAAAAAAGACAAGATTTAAAACATTTTCCTCAACTCAAGAAATTACAGTTTTGCTGGACGTGTTGTCGAGTGCTGCACTGATATTTTTTCTATTCTGGTACATTGCAAATGAAACTAAATAAATATCCATTTGAACAACATTGGAATTTTATTACAGAGAAAAAAAACACACCTGAATCACAATGATGCATTGTATCTACAGCATAGCCTAGGATTTTACTACAGTTTGTCTCCTACAAATATGATAAAAAAGCTATTGTATGTGACTATTAACTTCTTTGGTTAACATGGAACATTAACATGTTTATTTTACTACTTGTTTTAAGGTACATTATGCTGGATTTACATTGTTTGTGTGTTACATTTTATTAACATGACATATGTAAGATTTATTATTATTATTATTATTATTATTATTAGATTTTTGGCAAAGAAAGTCTGTTTCAGCTGACTAGATATCATCCACCAATTACTTGATGTTGTAGCTCTACGTTGTTAAAGTCTGCTTTCCACTCCAATGTTTTGGGATCACATTTGGCATTATTATTATAAGACAAACATATTGTATAACATATTTAGGCCAATCATTGTAGATGGAGAAAAGTTCCTCTATTCATTCCAACCACCCCTAAATATGATCACTGGCCATGCAGATAAATAAATCACTGAAAACATCATAGTACAATAAATCTGACATCCTACTGACTTAGACTTTATTTTGTACACTGCAGATGGTCATAATAACCTATGGTTACATCCCTTGATTATGGCATGCATGGAACAAAAGAAAGTTATCTCTGGCATTGCAAACAGGAGCCTATCTCTCACTCAGTCATAGAAAAACCATGGGAAAGGTTCCCTAACATTATAAAAGAAAGTCCACAATTTTTACATAAAGTCTTAAACTTTTGGCAGTATGTAATTTTTAGGCATTGCGTAATTTAAGTAATGGCTACAGAGCAGAAATGCATCTTTTCTAAAATTCCACTTGGCACAGCAAGATATCCATTTTGGATCATCGACGGGGTTGGTGGTTTAGCAAATTAATATTTTAATATTTTAACAGATTCCCACAAATATTCCTTTAAAAGTTTTCTTTAAACAGAATATTCCCAGAGTCTCTTCTCTATCATTTGTCCAAACTGTCAGACTGGGTTGGTAAAGGCAGCACATGCCTCCGATAATGCATGTGAACCACTACATCCTTATACACAATCTGCCATACAGTACTGATTACTGAGTTTATGGAAAGCAAGTGATGAGCATCTGAGAAGAACTGTGCTTTCTGATTATTGTGAAATTATGGTTATGAATATTGTAGTGTTTTGGGGAAGACAAATGCTCTTTATTAGTGCTGTGCTTCTCACTGTGACACTTCAATGCAAAAGCTAAGCTCTCTTCAATTTAGTAGCCATGCAGCATGCTCCATGATGTACTGACCATCGTGGGACTTCCACAGCTTCTGGCATATGACACAAGCTGGTCTTTCTGTCTTCTTTACCATCCAACTTGCAGATCTTTGAAGCTCCATTGAACTTGCTACCTCAGAGACTTTTAACGGTCATAAGTGGGATCTCTTGCCAAGATAGGAGACACATGTGGCACTACGATTTCAGCTATATAAAGTGCTTTTTATGAACACCAGCAGAAGAGGCACATAAACTATAGCACAATCAAACCATGTAACACGTGTTTTTTTTTAACAATGACATTAACAGAATACAGTTTGTACAGAAAGAAGAAGCAAGTCACATGACCCTTTCTACCTGGTCTTTTTTTACATGACCATGGCCTGTGGAGGACCACGCAATATGTATTTGCCCCCCACTTTTATGTGCTATTCTAGGAATCCTTGACACTAGATTCTGGAACAAGACTGCCAGAATTTGTTTCCATTTAGCCACAAGAAAATAAGTAAGCTTGGGACCTGATAGGCTCACAGACAATATTTAAATACATCCCAAATGCGTTGAAATGGTGGTTGGTGGTTGATGTTGGTGGTCTGTGCAGGCCAGTCAAACACTAAATTTTTGCAAATTAATACAGGACATTAAGGGCCTTCTTCAAACCTGTTGCCACAAAGCTGGAGGGGTAACATTCTCTAAATATATCACTGCATACTGTAGCAATCAAATTTCCCAAACTTTACAGATAGCAGTATACAGTTTCTAAGAGGGCAGGTAGCATTCTTATGTGATCACAAAACTGATATTATAAACAGATTGCAAGACTGTCAAAGTCGGTCTGGAACTCAGCAGTGAATGCTGCAACAAAACATTTTTTTATTTACTTTATAGAAGGCTATTTATATGCTTATGACAGTGTTGTATTGAAAGTCAATTAGTTTTTGGACACTACAGAGTATTTTGAGTCTTTTGAAACTACATGGCTGTATGCTTTACTTTATGCACCTGTAATCATGTGCAAATATAATAATTTATCCACATTTATTCACATAGCTGAAGTTAATCCAAAGAATACTATTGTATTCATCAGATTCTATTCTATTTGTTTCCAGATGCAGACAAAATGTCTCTCTAACTTCTTGCAAATGTTTTAAATAGTCCTTTTTATTGAGAGAAGGGGTGGTAGGTAGTGTCATGGTTGTCTAGATGTTGGGCTGTCAGTGGCTCTGAGCTTGGTTGAAAAGCATTACAGACAGGCAGCAAAGCAGAAGTAAGGAATGTTTTGTTAGTAGTCTGAAACCCTGGGGCCCGGAACCACTTAAGCTCCTGTACTATACCCGGGATTGACCAAAATAAATCCGTTTGTTTCTGACAAACATTTTGTCATTAAAAAATATGAGAGAGAAAAACAGAGCCCGCTGCGCATGTGTTCACTCCTAAAGCGCCTATTGTTGAGGTGTCAGGATCATTAGTTCATTGGGGGTTCCATTCTGCCAGCTAATGCCTATGGTCTTTTTCACACAGGGAGCACTGCTGATTCAGAGTCAGACTGCACTGGCCAGCAATGAGACTCTTAACACCAGACAGGAAGCTTACAGCGCTGCATATTATATACTGGACTCCTGCTCACTCTAGAATTATTTTTGTTGTACATATTTTTTTTTTGCAAGAGTGGGTATAGTAGTGATTACATAGTGTACCACAATAATTTAATGTAATAACACAGTGAAAACGCTTCTAACCACACTGTAGCACAGTGGAATATACTCTCTGATAGCTGATCTCATCTCAACACTACGATGGATTTCAAAAGCTGAGCCAAGATCGTCATTTTCAACAGGATCATGGGTGTTTCAGTGTAGCCAAGTGGGTGGAACAATAAGAACAAGACAGTCTGTTGTTAACTTTTGGCAGTACTTTCACAAGTTCTAATAGAAAACCAAATTATAGCTGTCTTTAGTCTACATGTAGTGCATGCTTGAGTTAGCAGTCAGTTAAGTTGTAAAATGTGAGTGACAGTGAGAAGGGCTGTCTGTTTTGTGAACTGTTTCTGACTCCATTACAACTTGCTGCTGTTTAAGGGCTTAACTAACAGCCAGACTGTTGCCAACTGTCATTCAGCCCCATCACAAACTCTTGGAGGGTGAGAATAAAAGAACAAAATAAAAAAGGGATCCTCTCTTAAGTCTCCAATCGGATGCTATAGATAAAAATCCTTCCTTGTTTCCCCAGGGCAGTATGCCCCACTAGCATCAGAAGAGTTGCCCACGACTTGACCCGTCTGTGCCCTCTCTCATCCACTGCACAAAGTCTTCTTTCAGGGCTTCTGGAAATGGGCCTCATCAGTCTCCTTCACCAAAGTCCTGGCAGTGTTGCGGAAGGCAGTTGCCAGGCATCAGGCAGACAGCAGGTTATAGATGCTAATAGACCAGATGGGCAGAGGGCAGTTGTGTACTCACTGCCATACACTCAAAAAAGGGTGAATGAGTTCATATGCTTTATTGAAGGGACTAAGAATGTTCTCTGGGGTCTTAAAAAGGAACATATATAGCGAGACATCTTTTTGGACAAAAAACTGACTACACATGTGATTCTGCATTTTTTGATGATTATGTACTTTTGCATGAAATATATTTAGAAAATTGAGAAAGATAAAGTTAAATCATGGTGATAAAAATGGTTAACACTTTCTAATTATACATTTTAAAAATTAAAGAAAATGAAGAAAGAAATGGTTTTAAATGGCAAATGTAAACTCAAAACACCCCCAAATGGTGTTCTTTGGGTGTTCATTGTGGCATTATTGAGGCTTTAGGTACATGTGATAATTGGAGGACGGGATAATTGGAAAGACTATGCTGAACAGAGCTTGTGGGAGAACTAAAGATAATCAGCCAGGTATAATGTGGCCACATGAAAGAGAGATCTACAATGGCAGAAGGCAACCTTCGCTTCCCACACTATTTCTAAATAATGGGTAATCCTTAATTATCATTCACAGCAAAAGCACAACAGACCCTAAAGTCATACACTTAGGGTCTCATAGTGATAGATCGGTATAATGTAAAAACCACTGTTTGTTGGAGTAGCTCTCAGGAGACTGAATGCCTTTCAGTTATTATAACGAGAACACCTTAAACACAGTCTAGACCAGTAAGACACTGGCATATAGTGACTCTAAGCTCTTTTCAGTTTCTGAGAGTGTCACAGAGCGTCTCTCAGCATTCTATCATTGCTTTTAGGCTACACTGAGCCCACCAAAAGCCATGCGCACGATAGATGACGTCACAGTCAGTCTTTTAGGTACACAGAGCTCAGCTATACAGTCAAGTCTTCTTCAGTTTACTAACAGAGAGCTGTAACCAAAGTAGCAAACTGATGTCAAGCATGATTAATAATGGTAAATCAACTTTCACCAGGAAAAGAAAACTTACACAAAAAATGTGGCGATGACTGTAAAGTGCACCACACTGCTGTAGGCATCACATGGCCGTAATATGCAGTCATTTCTAGTCCCCCTAGAGGTTTTTATTGAAAACTGAAAATGTAAAGGATTGGAGGAATTTTCAATTAAAAATATAAATACATAAAAAGCCAAAGCTCTGACATGACAGTGTCCATATTAAAAAGGTTGTCAGTGTCACAAACTGCATTTCTTCTTTGCTTACTTCTATTCCATTGTTATGTACTAATTTACCCCACATTTCCAAGGTGACATGCATACAGCATATTAACACAACAAAACAGAAGATTCCACAGCTCTAAAAGAGTACATCTCCTCCCAGCAATCTGTATCAAACTCACAGCCTTCAGGCTTTGCTCTCTAAAGAGATAACATGCAGCTGTGAGGGGGAGAGGGACAAGGGTGGTGAAAAATAAATTACACCAAAAAAAATGAGGAGGGAGTGAGGGGTAAAGTCAAAGGAGTCAAGGGGTCCTTTCAACTGACATCTGAGATTTTCCAGAGACGAGTGGTGAAGAAAGACCCGTTGTCCTGCACACCCACCGCACAATCTATTCTGCAGATTCTTAAGCCCTATTCCCATCGTGTGAAGAGGAGCTGGGGCAATGCATCACTTGTGAAGCCCTTACTCGTGGCTTTTATGTTTGTTATTCTGGAGTTAATGGCATGAGCTGGAGTGATAAAAGAAAACATGGTTACACTACTGTGCTTCAAAATGAAAGGATTAATTTAACTTTTATCCTGTCAGTTTTCAACATGACATTAGTGTGAACACTGTAATGCATAGGCATTCTTCGTTTTGCTTTGAGGAGCAGAGGCTGACAAGCCCACCAAAAGAGAGACTCCCAAGAACCCATTTAGAATAAGCTAATGAACTGAGCTACTAAAGAAAAGCCGCACAGCATTATCTGACACATATTTCTAAATAATGCAGCAATGTATCATATATGACATTCATGTCATGAAGATTAACTGCCGTGAATGTAGGCATTTAAGGGAAATGACCACTTGAAGTTGTCTTTTACATGTAATGTAAATATCATAAAACAACACTGCTAGTTTACAGAGATTAAAAGTTTAAGTGGATGTAAGTCTGTTGATAACTTAAATGCCTGGAACAAACAAATCATTCCTCTATAGATTTAGCAAAGCTTCATCTGATATGCCTGAATTCTTGAGTATGACTGTAGGCTAAAAAACAAATTAAAGTCTTTCCCAAATTCCACTGATTTTCCTGATAGCTCCAAGAATTTCCCCAAATTGGGCCACAAAACGTGTAGCTTGCAGCTTAGTCTGAAAATTGTGCCTCTCATCATCATCTCTTCGTTGTTTTGACTGCTTGTCTCATTGAAAGTCCATCATTCTGAGGTTCCATCTCATCTGTTTAATATTAGTGGTAAAGAACACATGGTTATTCAAAGGCACAGGCATGGTGACATCATACATGGTGGTAGGGAGAAAGGCAGGCAGGGTGAAGGGGTAGATGGGTAAGAGAAGTATGGGCAAGAGATGGAGAGAAAGGCTAAAATCTGGTAAGAACCTCATTCTGAGATCCAGTTTCTGAGAGGGATATGATCTGATTCTGAAAATTTACAAGTTGGTCATAAATGTTGATAGAACAACCACAGTGATGAAAAGCTAAAGGACAGAAAATGTAAATAAGACAAATTGCACTTATGTTAAAAAGTATAGAGCAACAGTGCTCTTTACATTTTGCCGCTTATATGACTGGTTTTTAAGGGCTGCAGGTGACAAAACAGAGAGGTCAGCACACAGTGAAATGATGTATGCAATACAGTGAACAGTACATTTTGACTAAAACAGTCAAGTATTGTATAGTTTGGATTGTACATGTAAACCTCTTAAATTTAGAATGTGCATTGCTGTCCTCGTGCAACTAACTGAATGTTTATTCATAGAGTTTTGTGGTGATGTATCCTGTATATCTTTAAAGTGGTGACAGTAATTTTTGGTGTAAAAACAGACTTGTTAAATTGTGGACAAAATACTGTTGCCGAGCAAGAAAAATAGGGCAGTTTATCAGAATTTATGGTTAGCAGAGGAATCTACACAATCGAAACACCTAAAACAGGAAACTGTCACAACACATAAAAAACAAAAACAAAAAAATTTAAATGACACATCAAAAAACAATAAAATACTACAACATTGGAACCACAGGCAAACATTCACATACCACACCAAACCAAGCACAGGGCAAAAAAAAACTGGACTATTGTAAGATACTGGACAACTGACTGACCACATAAGTGGATTGAGGGAGCAGACAGAAGATAGGACAAAACGGGAAAGGATAAGGAAATGGACAGAAAGATGAAGAGGAGAAGGGGTAAAGGACCCAACAAGCAACTGTACAGGGATGAAACAGAATAGACCAGAAACTTGACAAAGGGACAAATAGGTAAACAAACGCTAAAAAGAGACGGCAACAAAGATGCTAATGGTACAACTGGGACACACTGGGAGCCCAGTGCTGGTAACTGTAGAAGAGAGAAGGACGGAGGGAGCTGTAAGGGGCTGGGGGGCTGCTACTCGGAGAGCCATCAACAGCAGGGCAGCTGTTGTTATAGAGGCAGAAGCAGACAGAACAGTCTACAGGGTCAGGTCAGCAGGAGAGGCCAAAGGTGCTGTCGCAGAGGGAGAGGGGGGTTGACTGGCACATGGAAGCTGACCCGTTACCTCCTCCCGGTGAGCTGAACAGCTGGGACATCCCCAGTTGTAGGTGGGCTTGTGACATCCAAAGGGTCAGGTGAGGCTACAACAATGTCCCAAGGGGCAGGTGGGTCTGCAACAATGTCCATGTCCATGCAAGCTGATGTGATTTGCCAAAAGCTCCAGTTTTGTATCATCTGTCCAAAGGACATTCTCCCATAAGCTTTGTGGCTTGTCAATATGCATTTTGGCAAATTCCATTTGCATTCAACAGTGATGTCCTCCAAGTCCACTTCTCTTTGGAAGTTGTTTGGGGTTCTTTGGTTATAATTTGTATTATCCATCTCTTCAATTTGTCATCAATTCACATATTGCACAGGTTGGCTACAGTCATGTAGACCTTAAACTTCTCAATAATATGTGCAACTGTGACTGGAACTATCTATCATTTTCTTTCTAATCACCTGAAAAAACTCTTCCTAGCTTTCTGTGGGTTATGTTTAGTGTGGTACACATCATGATACCAAACTTTTTTTTGTCAGTTTCAAGTTATTTAAGTGGTCATTATGTGTTTTTTCTTTAATAGAAGGGTACCGACAATTTTGTCTATGTGTTTAGACTACTTTTTTATTGCTATGTTCACTCTGTTTGCCTTTATAACTGCTACTGAACATAATTACAGTACAAAGAGCTCAGCAAGCTCTAAAGCCACAGAATAGTTACAATATTCTTTCTATTACAATATTTTAATTCAGCTTATCAGGAGGTAAGTAGTAATATGTGGCAGAGTCTGTACTGAATTAATATTAATAATAAAATATTTAAAACCCTGAGTTACTATGCTGTTCTAATGATATGGGCAAGCTTGGAGCCAGCTGAATGAAGAATAAATTCTGTGTATATTTGTTATTGAATTTGTTTAAAACAGAAGTGTTTAATTGGTTAAACTGATTTCCTTTTTCTGTTCAGATGTTTAAAGTTTTTATAGATTTATAGCAGTATATTATTTCAAGTCAATTAGTCTGCTTTGCTGAACTGAACACTGGACAACACTGGGTGCAAATTTAATCTGCCCACTGTATTTTAGCCTTACCATGATTTATTTTGAATTGACTTAAAAATTTATATATTATACCAAGTCTTGCTAACTTTAGATTTGGTTATCAGTAAAATCTTAGTGACGTGATTTCACATTGTCAGTACATTTTAACAGTACTGTCATAATCCCAATTACCATTTTGTACACAATAATAGTGCTACAAAATTGTCATAGCTTTTCATACACAACATCATCTACCACCAGCATATGAACACAGGATAAGGCAAGCACAGAACAAACACAAGGGGTATAAATACTGGGTAAAATGAATGAGACATGTGGGAATACTCAAAAGTCATGGCAACAGATAAGACACAGGTGCAGGATATGATGAAAGGGCAGAGCTAGGGAAAAGCAGGGAAACATAAACAAAAGTGCATAGAGAGACTAGACCATGAGATGCCGGGGAACAGTCAGAAAGAAAACCAAACAAAAACAGATGCACAAGAGGCAAGAGAGAATTATGACAAGGAAAAGGTAGAGCAATATGCCACACAGTGTCACTTTTGTGTGTTTCAGAAAAAGGAGCTGCAAATACTAATTGCAGGGCTACTGCTATGGAATCTCTTAAACAATAGTACTACAAACAGTTACTATATGGTTACACCACATACAAATCGACATAGTTATACTGGTATGCGTCTGGACTACTTGTAAAACAAACATTTTGTGGATGATGTATTTTGACATTTAAATTGTCAAACATGATTGCAAATAATACAAATCTACTAGCAATTAACAATCCTATCACTAATCACCACAAGTGCTTAATATAAAAAAAACTGGATTACCATGAAAAGATAAACAAATATTACAAAATCATACTTATATAAGTATACTGATGAAACACAACTACATAAGTATTTTCCAACCCTGACATTCCAAGAGGTAACAGAACAGTAAAAATGGTATTTCTGTTCTGATGAAAGAATGTTTTCTAAAATGATTTGATTACTTGTTTAAATAAATAAAAAAATAATAGTGACACAATACGCACAAGAGACATGGTTCACTGTGTTCACAAAGGTTTTTAAGGTTTTATTCCAAATCTGCTTTATTGCAGAGCATTTAGAAGTCACTTAATAATTCTTTTAAATTTCTTTTACAATGTCTCTTCTTCTCTGGTGGGGTAGTTGAAAAAACAAACTCAAGAAGATAACTGCAACCATTCATTATGGCTTGTTGGAACTGAGTTCCAGTACTGGGAAATAATAGATTTATAACAGATTGTCCCCTAGTGAGAATGTTTAATAACTGTGCTTTAATAACTATCTGTTCTAGTGAATAACAGTAAACCGTAAATAACGTCAGATCAGCAGATATGGCAGTGAATATACATACATGGCAAAGGAGAGATGAGACATTAGGACAGTAAAGAATTGCTCTCTATTTGGCCAGTGCGTCTATTTATGTTGGCTTGGCTGGGCCAGCGGTGCTTACGGAAAAAAAAGTGGGGTTAATGCGTGTGCAGTGCCGCCCTCCAACCTCACACCGCGACTAGCATCAGCAGTCTGAGAGGGTGGGGTCGTCTAATGGCCAGGGGAAGAGGTTTGTGTGAATGTGTGCCTGGGTGTGTTTAGTTGTGTGTGTATCTTCAGACTCTTACGCAATGTGTGTGCGGCTGTCTGTTGTTATAATTGTTTTCTGTTGGTTTCTAAGAAACCTGTCTGTACGAACAAGTGTTCTCACATGTGTGTGTCTGGCCTGTGTGTTTCTGTAGAAGGGAGCTTTCGAGGACGGCCCACACACGGATGGTTCCCACAAGCAGAGCTGTGTGTCCACTAGCCATGATGTTCCAGGCCACTTCTTCCCCTGGAGAACCTTTTTACTGTCCAAACTAATGGCAAACCTCGTATTTCACACGTATTTCACACGTGTCACTCCCAATAGTTTCTCTTTTTTAAATGTTTCTACAAATAGCTTTCTTAATGTATGCTGTCAGATATGTCTTTCTGTGAAAAATACTAAGTTTCAGATGTTTACTGTTAATGTACCAGCATCTGGCAGAGTCAAAATGGACAGAATGGTAAAGAGCTGTTAATTTGAAATTACCCTGATGAATAAAACAATTTTATGCCATCAAGTTCAAAACGTGACAGTAGCCTACACACAATTTATAAAAACTGAAGAAGCATGGAGATGTTTAAACACAAAAAAAGTCTTAAGCAGGCAAGGATAGGAACAAATGCCATTGATAAAGCATCAATGTGCAGCACAGACGAGACCACAAAATTTGATACCCCAAAGAAAAATGGCCTGGATGTTTGGAAAATTTTTGCAATCGCAACAGTTTGGTTAGTTCTTGCAGCATGCGAGATATTGTCAACAAGAAAAAAACGTTGAAGAAAAATCATTTGGCAGCCGAGGAGGAACATTATTTTGTAAGGAATTTAAGTTTGGGGTTTTACAACAGATTAGCTGGCCCACATGTTGGTTCAACCAAATATGCAGTGTGTCGTGTGCTTTTAAACAAAAACGTACAATTTGACTTTCCCTTTACTTTATAAATATTTACAGTTAGATACCCTACTACTCATACTCCCTTAAAATCTTCACCACAATAACTTGTAATTTGCAAGAATTTACACAGGCTCCATACCCAGGGTATTTTCTCAAATAGTATAGCTTCTGGATTGCCGGTTGAAGCTTTACACATTTTGTATATTTATCTGCTTCACGATTGGGAAGCAGAGTCATTTATGTATTCAACTCCGTTTTCACTTCCCTGTTTCAACATCCAGAGTCAGTAAAAGTGTGCACTAAACATAAGCTGGTGGGACAAAAATGTGTGCAACGCCATCTGCAAAAGCCTGAAGTTACTACCACCTTGAACATGAAAGGTGACTAAATTTTTGTCCAGTGAGCTTATTATAACCCTATATAAATGTTATACAGTATTGTATATGCAGTGTAATTTTTACATGTTCCACATTTACAGCCGTACTGAAGTTAAACAACTAAGATAACTTCCCTTTGGAGATACACAGCTAGGGTATTTATTCAGAAAGTAAAATCATCTCAACAATCTCCTTTAGACACTGGTTAGAAAAATATGACATAGGTTACTTTTTTACCACTTTTCTTCACAGGAGAAAAGCTCACATTAAGTGTCTTCACTTTATAATTAGTAGCTAATGTAGGTAGACATGATGGCTTTTGGTCAATTATCTCCATTCTCATAACATCCTGTTATTGAGGCATACTGTTATTTCACATACTGTAAAAAAGTATAAACAAAGAGTTTTCTAATGATCTTTTCTTGTTCATATCCTTACCCTCTTTTCTACTTCTCCAAAATAAACTTGGTTTCAGTCCTTTATGGAACAGCATTGTCATAAAATCCCCAAATAGATGAATGAATTAAGCCTCATTGGGAAGAACCATTAGATACCCACAGCAGCTGTAAAGGCCATTTTTAACCCGAGACAGTGCACCGACTGCCCACCACATCTTCTTACCTCTCATCACTTCAGGCTATAAAATCATGCACTGCTGCCCAGGAAAGTAAGCTTTCCTATCCAGAGCTTCTGTTTACAGGCCATGCCTTCATATATATATATATATATATATATATATACAATCCCCGACAGCGATTTGATTTGAACTTTTAAGGGTTTTTGTTATGATGAGCCAACCAAAAGTGTCTGTACATGAGTACATCAATGTTTTCAGCAACAATTATTGGGGTACTAGAGTGAAGGTGCACCAGTGAATGATATGAATAATATGACAGCCCTGCATGGGGGTGGCTAGAAACCAGCCATTACTGAAAAAAATACATCAAAGCAAAACAAGGTTAATGGTCAGATTTGAGCTTTTTGGCCAAAATTCTAAAAGCAATGTGTGGAACAAACCTAACACTGACCAGCCTTGTGACTCTTCCGAACAAACATTTTTTTGAAACATCAACAAAGGTTTGACGTCTAGCAAGGGTAATGACATCAATCAACCCTGTTTGGTGGAGGACAGAGAGCACTGGGTTTATCTGGAAAAGCCATGAAACAGAGAGAATGAACATTAGAGTTGGTGAGAGGCTGTGGAGAGTTTTAGAGCAGAGAATGCTGGAAAAATCAAACGATCGATTGTTACTTAAGGATCGGAACTCTCTTTTTATTTTTATCATGTACTGTTGATCTTTTTGGCATCACTAGTCAGTTATGTTTTCATTTTTATCAGGTTTGTTTACCCTTTTGAATTATTTTTATTTGAATTATTCTGTTTGGGCTCTGCAAACAGCCATTATGTTTAAAATGAAAGTCAACTCACCATTGAAAAACATGTATCTCCATTTTTGTAAATTTTTAATTTTATGCATCATTTGAACACAGCAGCCGCTGTTTACACTGTGTTACAATGTCATGATAAATGGACCAACAGAACTGGTCCAAAATTGCTTGGAAAAAAGTCTGGTTGCATTGACTTACATTACAGTGAAAATTAGGTTTTTGCCGTCTCTTGTAAGGTTACCATTTTGGAGATACATGTTTTTCTTTGGACAGCGACGATATATATTTATTATTCCCCTTTTCTCAGGTTCTCAGTCGACTGACGATTCGACTCATCAACTTCTAGAGGGCAGCTTTAACCAAAACCAACCAAAAGACTCATAATCTCTAATTAACTTTTTGGAAGACACAAGTCAAGTTACAACCAGTATAAAGAGACCATATAAACAAATGGTAGTGCAATAGCCTGTGGCTGCTTTGCCTCTGAAGGACCTTGATGACTTTTCATAACTGAAGGAAATATGAATTCTGCTTTCTATCAGACAATCCTGAAGGAGAGTGTTTGTCCATCATGTTGTGACCCAGGGCTCAAGCATAGTAGGGATATGCAGCAGTACAGGAGAATGATACAAAGTAAACGAGCAAGTCCATTAAACAAAATTTCAAAAGAAACTAAATTTCAATGCTCTAACTTGAATCTCATTGTGATGATGAGGCAAGACCTTAGACAGTTCATGCTTGAAAACCCTCCAATGTAACCAAATTAAAACAGGTCTGCAAAGATCAGCGGGCCAAAATTCTTCGACAGTGATGTACGAGACACTGTGTGCACACACACACACACACACACACACACACACACACACACACATACATACATATTTATTTATATATATATATATATATATATATACATACACACACACACACACACATAAACTACATATATAGAACCATCAAACATTTTGATGGTTAAAGTGGCAAAAACAATCTCCAAGGCTTATAGCTGGAGAATTGCAAACCTTAGTCAGGTCTCGGGGCCAGAACATCTTCCGAACTACAATAAGACATCGCCCACATGACCACATGACAAGTTGTTTGGGAGAGTTGCCAGGAGAAACCCTCTGCTATCATGAAGCAACAAACCCTTACAGTTTGCCAGATGCCTCTGAACCTTTCAGTGAGAACATGTTCTATGGTCAGATTAGGCCATAATAAAGCTTTTTGGCAGGTGGATTTGGTGTAGGCACAAATATAGTTATGCAATATAGCTATGGGTATCTTCCAAACACCCTGGACAAATTATCCAAATACATTGTGTCGGTGTCATACAGACTCAATGCAGTACAATCAGATATAAAATCTAAATCCGACTGCCTTAACCAGAAAGCTTAAACTTGCCTACAAGACCATAGATCATACAGTATGACAATGATCCAGAGCACACTTAAAAAACAACACAATTGTGGTTCACTAACCACAGAATCAAGCCTTTGAAATTGTCATCCCAGTCCTTAACCGCACAGAAAAACTATGAGATGAGCTGAAATGGAGAATCAACAAGTGTGGATCTCTGAATCTGACGTATTTAAAAAGATTCTGTATACAGGAATGGTCTCAGATTGCTTCTCATGCATTCTCTAGTCTCTTCAAGCATTATTACTTCAAGCATTCAAGAAGATGTTATCTTTGCAAAGGGCATGCAATGCTCGGTGGTCTGTAGCCTTAAGCGTTCTACAGGGAACATTTTTGGGGGAGTAAGTCAAATAATTAATCAAATACGTCTTTAACAGTGCAATATCACATTTGATTGAGGTCCATATGCCTACTTAATAGTACTAGTGAATATGTTATACTGACTCTTATAGTGGCTTGTAACAAATAATGTTGAAAACACAACCATAGAAATTTGTAACACCAGTGGAGGAATTTTTTGGGAAGTTATGATGCTTCTGTAATATTTTTTTCTTATCCATATTTAGGATAAGATATTAAACCTGTGAAGTGTTTTCTGTAATAGCTGCTGTTAAGCTATCCATGAGACATGGGTAACAAGACATATAATGAGAGAAGCAGGCAGCACTTGCACAGATATTCAGCAAAACCTATGATTTACTCATATCACAGTTGAACACTATTGGTCAACATTTTTATAAACGTTTCCAAATACCAAAGCAACAACTGGATGTTTTCATTTAGATGTAATTGCCAAACCAAAAAGTTCAGTTGGTTTGATTGGGGGAATGTTACTATACAGACCAATTTGTGTGTCTTGTCAGAAACAAGCATACCAATATCTTCTATTGCTCTAAAATGTGGGGCAATTAGATTTTTTAAGAAGCTGAGAATTAGAAGAACTACTAAATATAGGAGCATCAATCTCAGAAATTACAGACTCCAAGCCAATGGAAAACAAACATTGCATCAGGCCAACATGTCTCACTCATGTCATAAAGCCAGGGAAGAACAGCAAGTATCAGGATTTCAGTGGAAGCTGAGACACAGTGATCTCATAAGACAAATAAACTGAACTTCATACATGTTAACAGATGTGTTCCCCTTGTTGTGCAACCAGGAAGAACCTGCTGTGTATCGCATATGATCAGTTCCCTTCCCATGAAATGGCACAAGAAGGATTCAATCCTTAGTGTGATCTAAAGTGCCAATATATCGCTCAGCAGAAAATTAATGGAAGGATTAAATAGCTGTCACAGCGATTCATGGATTCTTCCAGGGTGTCTTAGTTATCTTACACATTATATCTCCATACTTGTATGTTGTTGTTTTTTATTTATTTTTTACTAAAATGTGAATTTCACTTTTACCCAATATGCTGTGACAGAAAAGGCCCATCTGATTTAGACTTAACTGTAAAAATCTTTTTAATGTTTAAGAGGAAAGCACAAACTGAAAGAGAACATGAATGGAGCATATGTGCCAGATATCATATGGAAGTCCCGTGCGTGGTGGTTAGGGTAGGCCTCTAAGAGTTGGCAGCAGAACTCAGAATCAGTGGTGTACTCCACAGAACTAACTCTTCAACATCCGCCACCATCACTCTTCTCTGGACGTAAGCCAGTGTGTGGATTGGACTGTGCCCACAGCTGGATATTTAAATCCCTGTACTTTTTAATATTCTTCATTAGACAGATAGCCTATTGATATCAGCATTAACTTTGATGTCAAAATATTGTCAGTGTTGTGCATCTGTCATACTTGTGAACATTTTCGTTATTTTTAATTTTTACATAACATTAATAAGGTACCCAAATTTCTCACTGATCACTGAGGAACACAAAGAGGCAGACATAAAAATATATTCGATCTAATTCCTCCTAAATTCGAATGTGTGCTGGAGTTTCCAGAGCCAAACAGAAACTGAATAAATTTCCAGCTTAAAACTAAAGATGTTGAATGTTTTGTTCATGGCACAATCTGTACAGCGATATCCAAGACTACACCTCTTAGCTTCACCCACCCAGAAAGCACCTGTTTCCAATTACTGCATATCAGCATGCACAAACAGGTTCATCTAGATTTAGTGGCATGTTGGAGTCACATCACTAAGCATTGCTGCTGATGGTTTATCTTTAACCCCTTTACATTCATCTATGCAGATTCCTTGAGAAGCACTACGTTATGTGTGTCTTGAGTGTCATACATTGAAGACTACCTCCTCCAACCTTAGCCGTGACTGCAACCAACCATCCCACTTGGACTTCAGGTTACAAAGTTTGCCTGTTTCAAGACAGTAAACTTTAGCCTTCACCTCAACAGCAAACTATGGGCTTTCATTTCACAATTTGATTGCAAGTAGTGGATATTAGGAGGAGATTGTGCTCATCTACCTACTGTTGGATAAAAATAACTGTCAGATAACACTTGCCTTACATTTCCCTGTGGTTTTAAGCTGGTCGAAGGTTTGTGTATAACGCAGATAACACCAACTCCTACAGTACATAAAGATCTGTTGTACTCCTCAAGACCAGGGCAATGGATTTACCAACACGTCAGTCCTGCAGCTGCTGAAATAGACCTCTCTAACATGTACTGGCTGATTCAGTTTTGGCACATGATCCTTCTTATAACATCTTGAGCCAGTACAAGTAAGCTCCTAGAACACCCCTGGCTTATTATATTCGTCTTAAGTTTGAAAGTGTGCCAGATGGAGAAGCGAAAATTCCAGGTTAAATCTGTATTTGTTTTGGCCAAAGCTAAAACTCCTGTCTGGACCAACTATGAACTGGGAAACAAAGGGTGTCCGGCCATCAAACTAGTCCTTGAGGAGCAAATTTGTGGACTGACAGTAAAGTACCAACCTCGCTATCGAGAAAAGGCATAGGAAGATTAGTTGTTGTTTGTGGTTTTAGGGTATTGTCAATTAGACGATCAAATCTAGACCCCAGAAGCTGCAGAACAGCTGCATAATTGATAACAACCAATCATTCATATGCTTGATGAACACCTTATTACAAAACCAAGGGCATTACTATGATTTGCTTTTTTTTTACTGTTATAACAGCTGCCACACTTCTAAGGAGGTTTTCTACCAGGTCTAGGAACATAACTACATTAAAAGCATAAGTATGGTTGGGAAATGACTGCAAGGCATGTCACAATAAGGCATGGCTTAATCATGGCATTTCAGCAACATATTTATTGAATATCACTGAATGTGATGATTCATGTGCAGATAAAGCGATTGCTTTTCCGATATTTATGAATACACATCCATACAGCACATGTTAGCGCAAGTAAAATTGATATTGCATTTAAATCTAAGAATGCAATATTATTAATATCCAGCAGATGGCAAAAATATAAGCTTTTGTTCTATATTTATTATTATTTGCAAAAACATTTACAGGAGAAGGTGGAATAGCATTACAATCTTCTGCAAATTCCAGAAAAACACAAAACAGAGCCAACTTAATTCATCTGTTAATCTTGTGCTGTTGTGTACATAAATTAAGTGTGCATTGTTTATGAATGATAAGGAAAACCTTTTTACTTTTAATAGACATGGTATAGTGGTTGGTTTGTAGCCTGCTGTATATTAACTGTGATTATATGCTTGTTACGTTGCTTCATGTTAAAGCGTTTGCAAATGCTAAATAGATTAAGCACATATCATAAACATACACATACATGGGTACCTAAATACTGACTACTGCCTCTGTGATTATTCTTCTCCTTTTCTGTGCTTTGAGTAGCACCTAGTAGTTTGAGTAGCATCATTTTTTTTTTTTTAACTAATTGTAAATTAAACATGACCAAAACATGGCATTTTCCACAATCATTTGTTATGTATTTATTACTGCTGTCTTTTTTATGTCTGTCATACATCTAGTTGCATCATCACAGGCTGTCATATTGCGACAGTTGCTGCCAGTACAGCACATTTTCTTCCACACAAAACTTTGCCTGTTGCCTCAAACTTAAAAGCATACCATAGCTATAAGCTGTAATTAGCAATACCTATTTTTTCAGACTGAGTATATTTTTTCAGTACTTGATGATGTTG
The DNA here is from genome assembly GCA_024036415.1 of Prochilodus magdalenae. Lineage (NCBI taxonomy): Eukaryota > Metazoa > Chordata > Actinopteri > Characiformes > Prochilodontidae > Prochilodus > Prochilodus magdalenae. Next base: position 276,046 of record JAMWET010006861.1, on the reverse strand, counting down.
AGTCTGATTCCATAACTGTTCAATACCTTTTTGTGTGCTGGAGACTTTATTAGTGTTAAGTGTATTGCAAAACATAGCCTAAATGTGTACAACACCACAAAAGTACATTACTGCAGATATCTTGAAGAGAGGCATGGAACATCAATTACAGGCCTGGTATTGCAGAATTTTTATATGTGCCAAATTATTAGATTTATAAAATAATTTTTTAAAAATGTACATGTTCATATAACTGAGGTACTCTTTAGCTCTTTATTGAAATGCAATCTCCAAGTAACCTTATTGTAGATTCTTTGGCTTATTCCCAAGTTACTGAATTGTTCTCCTAACGTGGGTCATGACAGCTATTCTACCGCCCTGTCTCCATGAACCAGTAATTAATCGCTGAGAATGTTCCTTCAGTTCAGCACAGAATGGCAAGCTAGGTCAATAGGCCCTATGGGGGAATGCTGTCCTGAGCATTCCAATGATAATCATCCTTAAGGTTGCGGTTTTAGGAAACTGACCTGTTGAACAATGGTGCACAGGTCAATGGTTTGCTGTGTCTCAGGCCTGGCAGTATGAATTAAACATTACGAATACTAAGCCAGCACTGTGTGGTCATGGCCCTCACTTTGCTCTAAAAAGGTTCTGATTTAAATCACGAGGCCTATCCAACTCCCCAACAATCAGTTGTGGTTAGAGGTAACCGGCTCTGATGCCTGTGAGAAGCATCTCTGACTGAGTCAACAATGCCTAGTGTCACATTTCACCATCTCGGTCCCTCGCAGCTATTAAAGAATGTGCTTCTACTCCTGCTGCCCCTCATTAAAAAGCCAATCTCCAAATTCATGGCTAACACATATTGTTTACCAACCTTAAGAAGTATGGAAAGGCCATATCCATATGAATCAAACAGGGGCTTTGCATCAATTAACTGCCTATTAAGCTTTAAAGGTAATACGAAAAAGAACTCCTTCAAAAAATCTCAATGAACTCTTGAGTGCAAGACAGATGATGAATTCTCCAGACGGAAGAAACAGAGAAAACAAAGACAGGCTCTGTAGAAATGACACTATGGTAATTTTAAATCTCTGCTAGTTTAACTTGATTGCATTACTGTGTTTTTGCTAACAAGGAACACTGTCTGCTGGCTGTATTTTATACAGCTGTACCACCTTGCATTTCTGTGGTTCAATGGCACATGTTAAGGCAAAAACATTTACATTACAAAATTACAAAATAATACACTTATGTTTTCCAAACTTCCAAATTATATACATCATACACAGTATAAAAACCTTTTTGCATTATTTATGTGTCATTCTACAATTAAGGGTGCATTTTGTTGTCTTTATTGAACTTGTTTTTAATAATAATACAAATTATATTAAACTTTTAACTGTAATAAGGTTTGATGTATAGTTTAGGCACAATTAACGAAGAAAATATTAATTGTTCCATCCCACACAACCTTTGATTCATACAGTCAGATTACTTTAGTAAAAATGTGTGCTTACTGATTACTTATAATAAATTAAAAACAACAGAGTAGAATGTAATAGAATAAGAATGACTGTAATATCAGTAAAAGATAAAGATAACAATGTGGCCTACACCCAATGATATCACAAGCAGGAAACTTCTGAAAGGCAGTAGTGTATGTCTTGTTTCTACTTTCATTATTTTGCACTATGTCATCAAAATAGACTAACAGTAGATTAATGATTTGTCAATTCTGTTATTGTGATATTGCAATGAATTTCAATTAAATTAATGATAAAAAAGATAATATTCTAAAAATACATGGGATTCTATTTTCAGACATGCTGGGTGGTATCTGGATTGAGTTTGGAGTGTGGAGTTAGGGCACAAAATGGTCAACTTATCATTAATTCAATTAACAGTTTAAACAGTTAAACAATGAGTTGACAATGACTTAAAATTAATGTATCATATTAATTTTTTCATATTAATTTAGCCTATGTACTTCACCCCGTGTTTCTGGCCTATGGGATGAACTGCTTGCAAAAAAACAGCTTACAGCAGAAACAGAAGCCTAAAAAGAGAAGCTGTAACACCACCGGGTTATCCTAGAAAAGTTAAGTTGCATATGTAATATTATTTTATATGTAATTACTATTTTATAAGACATGATTTCCGAGTTAGGATGTTTACAACATGGTCTCTGACCACCTCTTTCCTCACTGGTGCTATGGAACTGAAAATATATTTTTTTTTATCCCAATACGCTTCAGATAAATACATGCCATGTTGGAAAAACATTTGGACCACAGTGCCGGTTTGTGGCTAGCTATTGTACCCAGTTTGGTATTTCACTTTTTTAAGTGATTCCGTTACAGCTGTGCCCACCAAACAAACCTTCCTGTAGCACAAACACAAAAAAGTAAAAACATCCATCCATAATTTACAATAAGCAATCAATATGCAATTTACACAATTTATTCTAAGTAAACCTCACATATATGAACTTACTTGTATATCAGACAAGAATCACACACTTGAAAACAGGGAGTAGTTATTTGAGAAATTACTGGGAATGCCAAGTTGCACATCTGCAGAGGAACACTGCAGTTTGCTGGGTGGAACACCATCGCTCCAGTACAAGTTTGCTTCGTTTCCAGTCAGTGACATACGGTTTTATCTGTTGAATAATATATTTCACTTAAGCCTATGTATAGAGTCACACTTTCTAGTGGAAGGAAACAAATCTTGAACATATTATTGTATTTACTTTCTTTGGCTGGGTCCTGGGTGGGTATGGGTGGTAGTTGTGGCTTTTGTGGACTAGTGTTTATTGTTTGGGCTCTTTTTTTGTCCTAATTAATGCTATGATGACGACCTCTGTCACAGACACTATGAAACGACATTTGAATCTCACGCAATGTGCAGCCGAAGCTCAAGGCTGCGGCGCTGAGAGTTGTGGATCTGCCAAGACAGTCTCTCAGAGGAAGACAGATGTGAAAGAAAAAACACATATCCAAAACCAAACTCTGTCAATCTAAGTCCCTTCTTCAGCGCTCCTTGCACGCATACATACACACATATGCACACACAGGCATGAACATAGATGGATAAATTAAACCATTGTCAAAGAATGGTTGCATGCTGGTTATCTTTCTATGAAGCTGTCTGATGTTCACACATCAAACCACAGACTACCAGTCTGCATCCTTTTACAGCACTTGCACTTTCTGAAAGATTTCCTCTGGTGTTTATTGATTTATTTATTTTCATTTGATTTGTTAAAGAAGTATTCAGTGGATGTGTCTCCTAGGAATGAACACAGTGACTTATCCTAGACATGATGATTTCTTGCAACATCCACTTCTGATTGTATACTGAAACTGCCCCCTTTTATTCCCTCACTCAGTAAGTCGTTATAGACCCCTGTGGTTTTCTCAGCCATGCATGTTCAGTCTCTTCTGGAGAGGTTGACTCACTTCATATCGACTCATTTTAGTGGAATGGCTTAACCAGCGCCCTGAAGGGGAAGCTGCAGTTAAAGCTCCTTATTTTGAACTGGGGTCAGGAAATCCCTCTAGAAGACTTTAAAGGGTTTGACTCTCTCAGGGCCCATCGGCCACCCTGGCAAGGCTAATCTATACTGCATAGCTGCCCTTTACTGCTAGGGAGTGTGGCAACGCCAACACTTAACCTCCCTGAGCTGTGGTTTGGGTGGTGCACAGCCATTTAGCTAGATCTAAATGTTTTTGCCCAGGCCCCTAAATAGCATACCACATACATCAGCACCTGGAGTCTTGCAGACGTCTTCCTTTAAGACAAGGAGAAAGAAATCAGGACAAAATCAAAGACTTTTCACAGGTCAAGTTATGTATGTCTATTTTCTTTGATACTTTTCAGATTAAATTTTTTTAACTGCGTTGTAATGAATTTAAATAAGTTTTGAAGGTACATTCTTATAGCCAACTAGATTGACAAGGAAGGTCACTCATCTTGCCTAATGTAGTCATTTACTGTATGAAAAATAGCTCTATAAACAAATCTATGAATGCCTATGATCGTATTGTCTATGGTACTCTTGTGAAGAAGAGCACCCTAGACATGGTAGAGACCTTTGGGTCAAAGACACAAAATAAGGAAGTGGGACCAGCGTGACAACTATTATAAGCACACCCCCATACGGAAAAACCATTACATTATGGGAGTTAATAGTTTTTGATATAGTTTATCATTTGTGTATTTATTCTCTCACAATCTCTGCCTCTGAATTACTGGATAAGAACTGCTTTCCTGTTGCCCTGATCCATTCATGAAAACAGAATTTCTCTCTCTGTCTTCACTGTATCCTCTCAACCTATTTCTCTCAGTGTTGTAAAGCCCACCACACTGACCAATATAGATGGTAGTCTCACTTTCCATACTTTTTTTTTTTTTGCCCAATGCCAAAGGGTAACGATTTTTCCTGATACATACGTGGTGAGAGTGCGTAAGACATGACCTTTTTTCTGTTCCTTCTGTGTGTCACCCACATGCGCGACATCAAGAAAGGAAAATATGAACAGCTGCACAGGCCAACAGAGCACTGTATTTTTAGTTTGTGCTGGACATGGCTGCCAATTCCTAAAGATCACCAAGAATGAGACTCTGCGAACAGGATGACTTAAATGAAAAGTGCTAATATAAACATTTTTGTGCAGTATAGCAATATTACAACATTATCATCTTGGTTCTTCTTTATTTGAGGAGTATATCTGGAAGCTTTGGCCTAATGTATGCCACATAATGTATGACTTTTTGAAAAACTTAAACAAGAACATGGTGTGCTACTTGTGGCAGCAGCAGTACCAAAGCCTTTGTAGGTCTTTATTTATTCACTCTAGATTATTATGGATGTCTGTTTTTCTCACCCCTCTATATCCTCCTAAAGATTTTTAACTTGCAAACTCACATCTCTGTGAGCTCCAATGAGATGAGTGTTTGCATAGAAACCGAGAAGGCTTTCCTGTGAGTGTGTGTGCTGCCTGTAGTGCCAGTGACTGGCACTCCATTGACTGGAGCTCCTCTCAGTTCAGACCTGGTCACTTCTTTTGTGCGTTCTGAGTGGGGCTCTCCATTCAAATCTAGCTGTGGGATAATAGCCTACTCATTCAACTCTCCTCCACCCCTCCTCCTTCAGCCAATTCCCCACTCTAATTGCGTTCCCTTGGAGCAAAAGAGTAGAAGGGACAAAACTGAGTGAAAAAAAGAAGAAACAAGAAAGAAGAGGAAGAAAAAGAAGGAGAACTGGCCTAATGCGACAGCAGGTATAGTTTTCTGTGAAATTCATACAAATTCTGCACATTGTTATGACAATTATAAACTCCATATTTAGGTAGTCAAAAAGCATAGTGGTAAACACTGTAGAAATACCACCATTTCTCCTGATTTAAACTGGAACCAAGTCTCTTTGGTGTCTGAAATGGTGAAGGTTTAATCCCTCTGTGCTGGTTAATGGAGGTCTCTTCAGGAGCTTCAGCTACTGGTGGAGACAGGGGAGCTGTTGTGCTCTGGGATTAAACCCTCGTGTGGGAATCAAAAGCCACTCAACAATACAGTAATCAGCATGTTTTCCCTCTGAAAGAGCCTCTCTTTTCCCATTTCAGAAAACACAGAGCATTACCCCCTCTCTACATTGCCACAAAACCCTTTCAGACGACCTGTTTTGAGGCGATGGATTAATCCTGTGTGTTTTGTGTACCCTGCTGCTTGAAGGATGGAAGGATAGAAAAAAGAAGGAAAGGAGAAAAGCGAAGGTGAATGGAGGAGGACACCCACTGTTAACCCCTTATAAATATCTTATATATTTTTTTAATTTCGCCTATTTTGCATGGTAGCCCTCCTTAGGTGTCTATTTATTTATTACAAGCCTTCAGTTGTTCCTCACAGAATAAACATAACAAATGTAATCTAACACATCTGTTTGTCAGTTACCTTGCAAATTAGTTATTTCTTCCTTTTCCTAACAAATGGGGTCCTAAAGCTTTTTATGCTCAGCCAGATACCAAACACAACAAAATAGCAATTAGAGCAACGGCATAGCAATTAGAACAGAAAAAACAAGGACTTAACCCAACAAGACTTTCAGTACTGGGAGGCTTGGATAAGAAATTGCGTGCTGCACACAGCTCCAATGTAGCACGAACCTCTGGAACAAACATGGAAATAATCAGAAATGAATCAAACATTTGCTGTGGTTTCACATTTTTATCAAAGGAGTTATTGTAGAAAATGCTCTGAGACCACAGTCAAATCTTTGAAGATTTCACTCCACAAGCAGGCTATGACCTACATTTCAAAACAAATTTTCTTAATTACCCTTTTCATAGAAATAAAACACACGGGTGGACCAATTTAACAATGCAAAACAAAACAAAACAATGAATTAATTATGTTTTGAGAAAAAATACTGAACTGAGGCACATTACCAATGAAAGGTAATAAAGCAGTAACATTTATAAACATTGAGTTAGTTGACAGGTTTGGGAAGGACACATTTAGATTAAGTGTCTCATCTTGAACATTGTGTTCCTCTTAATACATCTGCAAATAATCAAGGTTTATTACATCAAGCTCTTATTTGTAATCAGATTAAACTGATCTCTCATTTTCTCTGTACCTCTCTCAGACTCCACTGTGGTGGAGATATTACTCAAGGACTATGCTAACCCATTCCTTTTGCTGTCTTCACATTCAGCCTGCCTTTCTACTCTCAGTTGCAGAACAAACCATGAACAGACCAGTGATGAGGAAAGCAGGGGAAATGTCACTGAAATGTTTGTTTAGCTGCAGACGGATCCATTAAGTGGCGTGTTGTATACACTAATGTAGGCAACTAATGAATCTTGGTAGTACAATCTGATTCTGTATCCACTTCCTTGCAAGATGTGGATGCCTTAGCAGATGTAAAATATTCAGTTGTCTGTCCCCAAAAGCACATCAAGTTTTTGTGAGGGGAACATGCTGTATAGAGCCTTCTTGCGATTTGTCTTACTCTATATACTCATTCCAGAGAATAAGAAACATGAACTTTGAATCATGTGCAGTAAAGCATGAGGTAATGACTAATAATCACTGCTGGCAGCACAAGTGATCATACTGTATATGACAAGACACGCACCTCTTTTCTTCACTGTGTTCACACCTCTGAGTATTACTAAAGGCATTTTGTTTTATGAATATCAATTAATCTTCTATCAATTGTAACCTCCTCTGCATTCCTGGCTGCCTCCCACTGCATTTTGCAATAATCCCTGCCTCAACCTTCCACCTAAATCATGCCTATGTGAAAGGCTGAGAACCTCTAGAGTGCCTCAGTTCTCTCTGACTGCTGCTGTTTGTGTAAACCTCTACTAGCCTATTAATGTTAATTTCTGACTCCATTCATGCTGATGACTTTACCAGTAAAACTACAGATTTTTATGTCATTTGTGGGATAAAAGGTACTGTATAAGGAAGTTAACAAGATGTGACGATTAGAAAGTTAGAAAGTGTTGTAAAAGAAGGAGACTGGCACTGGAATCAGACAAAAGTACTGAGTGCTACTTTAAAAATGAAGAAAACACACACACACTGGTATCAATACTTTGGCATGTTTCTCAGACACTACTGAATATTACCTACAAGTGATCTTAACCTATCCATCACAGTGTTCTGTTCTCCTTTGCTTTAGTTTCTTTTCTTTTCTAAAATACTGTTCAGTATTGCAATAAACCAGCTCTGTCCACAGATGCAGTTCAGGGACGATAAACAAAAACCAACTTTAAAAAAAGATATGATTTTTTTCTCACAGATATATATCTTAAATCTTAATTTAGGAGTTATATCTGTCTCTCAAATTATTTTATCAAAGGTCAACAATAAATTGGTAAGTCTGTTACCAAGAAACCATTAACACAAGGAACAGTTATAGCAAAAACATGTAATCACAAAACAAATGTATGTTAGATAGCTAGAGACCTACTGAAAAAGGCAAGGAAACTGTGACTGTGCCAGCCCTGTATTTAGGCCAGTAGCTATCACAATACAGTGTTTCAGCAGCTGTGAGAGGCAGCATTACTAGTAAATTACCGCCAGTGACATTACATTTATTTATTACATCTATATGTTGCAAAACAGCGGTTTGACAACCCCTAAGCCTGACAAAGACTTAGTAAATAAATACTGAACCTGGAAAGTTGTTACGGTGTTATACAGTTATGTTTCTGTAATTTAGCACCAGCATTGCATCTAGTAGAGTGCTACAAATGACAATACTAATGGGACATGTTATATACACTGTTTCTGGGCAGGGACATGTTGCTTTTTCTGCTACTCAAGTATACCTTTCACATGTATTTTAAGAGTGACATTACAAATACAGTGTAACCTATACGTAACAATTTTGGATGAGTTTTCAAAAGAATACCCTCAGATTTATAATGTAAGACATTATTTATGTAATAAAGTTGGTAGTAATCATAATATACCATTGATAATTCTTACACTTTTAAAAACCTAACATGTATAACATGAAACAAAAAAAAAATTGAAAATGCACTATTCTACATTGTGGAATTAAACACAACTAAGCTATCAAAGTAAATGAAATTTAAATGCATCATAAAGACTCGCAGCAACTAAGCTGGTTAGGCATCAGACACAATAGGCTTATTGGATACAACACAAACAAGTAAACAATAAATAATGAAAAATCTTAGAAAACATATTCAGCACAACATCTAATTATATGACCTAGACAACAGCAAAAGTAAATCTGTCTGTAAAAGACAAAAAAAGAAAATCACACTGTGAGAACAAGAGTTAAATATGCAAATTAACTACATAATCTGAATAAAAGTTTAAGATTTATTGAGTGAGCTACTTTATTAACAGCAAAACATCTCTTGAAATATGTGCGCTTTTGGAGGGATGAGAAATATAATAAATGTGTGAATGCACAAAACAAAACTGAAATACTAGGTTTAAGTGAATAAAATGATATTTCAGCAACACATTAGCCCTTATCCCACTACACTGAAAATAGCTTATTAAAGCAGGCCTGTTTTTCTAATTAAATGTTGGCAAAAGGTAAAGCTGTGGCTTAACTCCCTCCACCGAGAAAAAAACAAAATAAATACAAAACAGCCATGCACTGCCAAGGTCTGACATACCGACAAAGCCAAGACAAAGGCTTTCTATGCCTGCACGCATGACAGAATGCAATAACCCCACAAAAACCACAAGCAAGGGGATGAATGAATTATGCCACACAAATCACACCAATGGAGGGCCCTTTCAAGACTGACCCGGTACTCTCCTCTTACTGAATGCTATGCTGAGGTCAAAGTGCATGACCAGAGAGCCCACAGATACAAACAGGTCACACACATTTGGCCATGAAGTTCATTGGTCCCTAAAAGTGGACACTTCTAAGGAAGCGAGGAAAAGCAACTAAATACCAATGTTTATTATGTTTATTCAGTATGTCATTATCTGCTAATATCTGCGCCCCTTGCACATTTTATGCACATTCATGCACATTTTTGGACATTTATTTATTATAATTGCACTACCTTTTTATTTCTGCAAGGTTTTCTACATGTCCACAGTTATATCAGTATTTTTATTGTAGATAAGACTTTCTGTATATTTCTTGCCTCCTTGTGAAGTGTATATATATTTATCCATAGCAAACTACACTATGTATGTATATATATGTTTTAGGTTTGTTTTACTGTGCCGTATTGTGTATACACATATATATATATATATATACACATATATATACACACACACACACACTTCACCAGGCATACACAAACAACAAACACAATTAAAGATTTTGTGTGAGTTTGTCTTTGCATTGTGGAGAGAGAACAGCCATGAAGACTAACTAAGAAAAACATCCTCAAACTTCAGCAATACAAACACCAGCAATAAGTCCAAGGCCACAGCTCATTTAATTTCTGTCAGACCAAACATGCATTAAAAATGTAGCAAACCACATCTCATAGAGTCGGACGGAATAAGATAATACATAAAAACAGCCAAAAGAACACAGTAATTGTTACATTTATTTACATTTTACACAGCACCCAACTTTTGTGGAATTGGGGTTGTCTATACAATTTGAGTAACTAGCATTTTAGCTCTTAGACAATGTACATAGATCAAATTAATCTAGCAGAAGTAAATACAGGAGTTGGAGGGTTTAAGGTGCACTGAATACAAGTAAAGTTACATGCCATCAGGTGCAGGTGCATTTAAGTTCATTTGATCACTTCTTTCTCTCTTTTTACTTAAAGGAAGCCATTTGTCTGGGCAATGGGCACTACACAAGTCTGCACACATTAACCATGCCACTACAGTGTACACAGTCTGTCCAAAACCTTTTAAATATGACCATTTGTCACCATTGAACCTCGGTATGGTTGGCCTTAGGGGATTTATCAGATCTGGTGAAGAGAGAATGAGTTTGTAAGCTCATCTTCTATAAGAACATCTCAAAGTGGGACCAATGCTCTTAGGAAGTTGACTCTAGTGCACTCTCATCCTCTTCCAAATCTCAAGGCATTTAAGATTTTCCTCCTGCAGTAAGATCAAATAAAGTCTCTGACACAAATAAGTGATGTTAGGTAGACAATAATCCACAAAAACACTCTCTGAGAATCACTTAGGCCAATGCTAAACTGACACTGTACCTTTCTCCCCTTAGCTATAAGTGAATGAAGCCTGTGCAAAACCAACTCCTCCACTAGCAAATTATTTACACAGACAGAATATTTTACACAGACAGATTTTTAAGCATTGTTTAAAACCAAACTATGAGCACATAAGCAATTAATCTTAGGGTTGACCCAAGCCAGTAGTTATGCTTGTTCCAAAATATGAATGTCATTAACATCAGTGCTTTTTGATCAATCTGTGATCTATTATTCATGGCTTACTACTAACCTAAGTTCAAACAAACATAAATGCCCAGATCGAGTTAAGTTTTAGCTAAGTCCATCTAAACAGCTTTTGAAAGCCTTTGCCATCCACCACATCTTACTCGTGACTTTGTACATCCATCCTCCCACCTCTGTACGACACACTTTCTCTCTGAAAACAGAGACAAAATAGCTATCTGTGTTTTCGTTTGTAGATGTTTGCTTTTTGTATGAGCTTGTGTGTCCTACATAGTGTTATGTGTTAATAAATTTGTGAAACGTGTAAAATGTCTATGTGGTTAATAGCCATTAACTGCGGTTAGAAGCTTAATGTAATATGAGGAAAAATCTAGTTTAAACAAAAAAAAAACCTTATCGAACACCCATGGACACACTACTCATCAGCTGCATAGTATTTTTCTGTCTAAAGTACAGGCTAATTTACAGTAGTTGGCTCTAAACGCATTACAGGACCTTTATTTGCATTCTACTGTTACGTTATGTTGCCTTTACCAAGTCTATTTTTGTCACATCGGACCATAGCACCCAGTTCTAGTCAAAGACTAGAAACATCTAGTGAACTCATTGTTTTTACGTTTTATAAACAGATGACAGAAAACATTTTCAAATAGCCTGTTGGCATGAGGTGGCACCCAATTGTAGTTTTGAAATGGTGTTTCTCAATATAAAGAAGGGGGGGGGGTCTTCCAAAGTTTTTCTCATATTTTGATATAGGTTTTCTCATATTTTTTTTCCCCAGATTTTTAGCTAATCTTATTTTATTAACCTTTGTCATCCACCATTAGCAAAGGTGCCAATACTCATGGAACTTGCTATACATTTAATTATATCATAAAGAATTTAATGCAATTCATAGTGGAACATGTGTCATAAAAACTACTCATTACACCTGCCTCTCTGTGGCTGTGGCAATACTTCTGTCTTACTTTCAATTACCTCAAAGTCAGATCATAAGCAGACTGCCAAGTGAGTCACGCAGCCCGAACACAGTTTAGAGATGTTGAACACATTGGCCTTTTCCTGCTGAGTCAAACCCACAGTACTCATTTAGTCATTATAGTGCAATTAACTGGCTTTCTAACTGATAGGTAGTAAATTTGGGAGAGGGGATGGAAGAGTTTAATTTAGTGCAAGAGTGAGTGAGAGAAGAGTTGCTGCTAACAGAGGAAATGAGCAGTGGTTGCACTTTAGCCTACCTGAAATTACACAGCTACAAAATATATTGATAAAGACAGACAACTGTAGTATATATTCAAGATGTTCTATTTCATTTAGGCGTTTAAAACTATGGAAGTGGAGCCAAACTTTAAAGTTCTTGAACATGATTGTATGTCCTGGGTGAAAAAAAACTTGTAAGAATATTCCAAAGATAAAAGTGCTGGTGCTGTGTCATCTTGAACACTTCACATTTACCCTTTTAAAAAAACTCTCGATTGTTGAATGTACTTGTACTTGAAAGTAATTGTTGGAATTTTTAAAGTCATTTTAGGATTTATTTTAGGAATTACGGATAGACCCCTTTACAACTAAGCCTGTTTGAGGAAAGACTCTTCAGTGAGTTCTCCATACACCTCCCATTAAGTTTCTGCTTGGTGTCCTAGGTCACTGGCCCAGCTGTGTTCTGCTGTATCACAGCAACAGCCAACCAAAAAATCAACAGGAGGAATTTGACACACAAGGGCCAGTGATGCGGAGCCTCTTTAAACACAATTCTGCTTCCCACTCCACAAGGCAAACACAGCAGCACTGTGCTTCTGCAGTAGAACAGCCATGAAGGGATGGTGTCCTCTGTCGAGACTCAAACAGATTCCTTTCACTCTGGTATATCCTTTGAGCACATTAATTCAGTGATCATATATTAATTTAGTCAGACACTCTAAAGATGTGAAGCTTTGCAGAGTTTAAATAAAATAACCTGCCATGTGTTGGCTTTCTCTACAAGATCATTGGCTTGCCTAATACAGCAAAACTTTGTGAGTTGCCTCCAGTGTTGTTACTGAAAAGTATTATCTCGATATGGTTACTCGTAGGGCTGGACCCAAACATTCAGGTATTTAGATATTTGTTCAATAGGTAGATATTAATTTTTTATTTTGTTAAGATACATTTGTATACTATACTTTATCACTGCACTGTTAAAATGTGTAAATATACACCATCTCAGCTTCACCATGTTTACTGACCTGAACACAGAACCTGTAACCTTTTCATTGTCGCTCCCTTATTTGTTCAGGCAACACTGAGGGTTTAAATGGGTTAAAATATTTTGACTGCAATCTGCTTGTTTACACATTTAGGTCCCAACCTCTGCTTAGCTGGTGGGTGTCTGTTTTTTCAAGATGCTGCAGTTCTGTCTTTCTTGCCTTCCATAGCGCTTTTCTTGTGATACAAAAGAGAGGAAGAAATGGGTGTACCTGATGGGGTAAGTTACGATTCTTAAACCAATCAAGCACAGCTAAATTTGGCACCCACTGGTAAAAAGACTATCCATATATAGACTATGGATTTCATAAAGGGTTTCTTGCTATGAATCCACATCTACCTTTTCCATTTTCATTCTCTCTTTCTCTTTCTCTCACACACACACACGCACGCACACACGCACACGTCATCATGATCATCATCATCAAACACTATAGTTACATCCAGAAAGAAGTGTTGAGTTGAAATACTATAAAAGATAAAGGTTATCAGGAACAAAGAGCTTGTAGATACTTGTCAAAGCAAGCTGTGAACAAAAGGTAAAGATCTGAACAGAAGGAAAAGATCTGTGATGTTTAGGATGAAAAACAGACTGCATCGTATGTTAAGTTACTGAGCAAGGAATGTGTTTCTTTTTTTCTGACATCTTTTTATAAGCCTTAATTCTGTACATGGAAATACACTACCACAATGTAAAAACGCTGGTTTACATGTTAAGAAACTAGTCAGACATTCACCCTACAATTCAGTGTACAGTAGCATTAGCTTACATATTCTAATATTCATATTTACATTTTTTATGACTTCATAGTTCAGAGGATCCAGTGACACTCAAGAGAAAAAATCTTAGGACAAATGTATCTGGATTTTTTATTTACCACTGGATGAGACAAAGAATTTTGGATGAGACAAAGAATTCCTTTTAGAGTTCCTTATGCAGGCAAAAGAACATAGCGTCGTGTACAAAATGACAACAAAATCACAAGGTTGACAACTACAGTGTCAACCAACTACAGTGTCAACCATTAGTCTTACACTCGTAATAGATATGTATATCATGGCCACTTTGTAGCTAAGATTACTGTTAACTAAACTGGAACAAGAAGACTTTGATTCATGCCAGACCAGTGCAAAACGATACACCAAAGTGGACATATGCGGATGTGCCAGTCAGAATGCAACTGGCAGATTAATGACAATGTTGCCAGTTTAATGTACAAAATTAGACCCTCTGTCTATGTGTGGGCGGAGCATCTGTGACTATTACTACAAAAACACTGAGCTTCAAACTAGATGAGTTCCAGTTCGTTGTTCTGGCTCAGGACAAAAAATGATAAACTACCTACGTTTAGTCAGTCAGTCAACAGATTTTCCTTTTTTAACTTCTCAATAACACATCTAGTGAAATTCGTTGTTGTAAAGTATTCAGTTATTCAGCATGATAACATGATATAATCTCTATTTTCTGATATTTCATTAATGTTGTTTCACATTGTGTCAAGTTGGGACACTTGCAACCATTGTGACTTCAAGTAAGCTACAAGGTGCTAAAACTGTGAAAAGTTTACCATGTAAAACCTAATACTTTTGGTTCTCCACATGTAAAACCAGCAGGGAGGTGGTCATTCGTCCATTCATTCATTCATACCCTAGCGAACCACTCCTTTTAGTGATTGTGGACTTGTGCACAGATCCAGTACAGTGGCATTATTTCTTTGTTCTACTATTTTACTAATGATGATGTCTGAGCAACATTTAACATTAACATAAAAGTAGTGGTGGTTACGGTTGCTCCCCAGCAGTAGTTGATGGCAGTCAGCACAGGTGTGCTCAGTGTTTTTAGTACTTCCCCTTAAGATCACAACTCTCTCAGATTAGATATTAGCTCATAATAAAGTTAAATGGAGAAAGGTATCAAAGAGAAGTAGTGTGTATGCACTGTGTAGCAGTTTTTTGATTGAGTAAGCACTATCTATTGATCTCTCGCAATTAAAACCAGGACATTAACAATGGTGGTTTGTTTCCCAGAGTGGATTTGAAGTAATGCCAGTTATAAAGACTGCCAGCAGTCAAGGCCCAGTTACCATCTATATAACACTGTGTGAATAGGCAGCCTTGGACATCCCTGGGTTTAAAGGTCATGCATTGTCATTGAGATCCAAATTAACATTGTTAACATTTTTCACAAGTCGTAGCAAAGTTTATTTGTACATGGCTCGACATTTATTAAAAATAAAAGTCATTGTTCCATGACAATATCTCTAGGACTAAAGTGAATGTACTCTGATAATTTGTAGTTGTATAGTGGAAAATAGCTTTGATGATTTGTGGAATGGAAGTGTGGTCTGTGGAGGAAAGTGAATTATATTTTGGCCTTTGCTACCCTGGGATTTGGTAGATTTTTTCTGTAATGGACCAGATCTGAAATTTTTCATCTGAGTTTAAAATGGTATGGTTTGAATGTGGCAATATCTGAAACTCAACTTCTGCTAATCTAAAAAGCACACACACACACACGCATACACACACACACACACACACAGAGCTATGCTTACACACATCATGGAAATCCCACAGATTACAGACCACTTTGCATCTTATTACTACTCAAAGAACCAGTGCATAATCATGCAATTTCCTTTGTGATGCACAGCCCAACTACATTTATATTGAAATATTAGACATTTTGAAGGCTAATTAGAATAAGAATATGAGAATGAATTTAAGAAATACTGGATAAAAATATTAATATTAATTAGTCTAACATCATTTGAATGAGCTTCAAAAAGTATGTTGACTAAACATTAATCTGTGACACAACAAATGAATTTGTGAGCGCCTCTGCTTAGTCTGACTTACAAGTTCACAAACCCTGTTTTATTAAGCTAAATTTCCAGCTTTAAATTAAAGACAACATTTTTGGGCCACAAATCAGCCTGTTCCTTAAGGAATATTCCAAGCTTCTAAGATTGTATACAAAGTTTCTTCATAAAGTTGTTTTATAATTCCAAAAGACAACTACACTGCTTTATTTATCAATTACATACGTAAATTAAAATTTTAGAATTGGATATTACTACAATACAAAAACCCTCAACCTTTTGAATAGCACCTTTAGAATACAAGATTGTTGTGACTGTTGTGGCCTTACACTATTCTAACATGAATTAAAACATGAACAAAAAATAAAAAGCAGAACTTGTCTCTATTATATATGTAACTTGTTACTGTTATATATATATATATATATATATATATATATATATATATATATATATATATATATATATATATATATATATATGTATATGTATATGTATATATTATCCTTCCACTCTGTAATCTCTAATCTACTCTCTAATTGAGCTAACACAGTATCTAGTGTGAAAAAGAAAATGTAAGAAAGTGGGTAATGTTATTATTGTATTATTATTGAAACATCAGCATCTTGACTTACATCAGGTGCAGACTCAACACTGACATCTAGTGTCCCTTTGTAATTACAGTTCCAGAAATGCAAAAGGCAGGATAAATGATAAATGGATTAATTAGCAATTTCCCTCGTTCTTTCTGTCTCTCTCTTTTTCTGTCCCTTACTCTGTCTCACACACACACACACACACACATTTAGGAACTCTAGGAAAGACAGTGATAATTATCTTCGTAAATGATAGCTTTGCATGTAGGTGATGCAAGGTACAAACGTCTTTTTTCTGAAATGGAATTTCAAGCAACCCCAACTAACTTTTCTTACAACTCATAATACCAGTACAGCACAGAATTAGGGCCGATTCCATTTTGCACACATACACCCTTAGTTTAATGAAGTCAGGGCACATAGTGGGTATGTGAGCCAGGAGAACCTGGCTGGTGCAAATGGAAGGAGACGTCTTGTATGGGTGAGTGATAGTATGAGGATGGTGTTGGTGCTGCTTCATGTCCTTAATAGTGGTAAAGACACATAGACAAATTGGCTTGGTGATGGCTACAAAGTGTTAGTTGTGAATTCTTCATTTCTTAGGTGTTACTGAAAGATATACTTTAAACTACTGAACACATTCAAAAAGACTATAAATAGCAAAAAAATAGCTTGAGTATGATGGTGACAACCCAATATTGTGTGAAACAGAATTCTTCAAAAAAGACTGTACTCATTTTAGCACTTGGAAGCTCATCATCACACCTTACTATCCATCTTAAACAACAACACTGTTAACATCTCTGCACCACAACCCGACAGACAGTTAGTTCTAAGACACTTTAGAGGTTGCCAAAAACAACTGGTTAAAATTAAAACCTGACAGTCCTCTGAATGGGAAAACAAGACAGTGGTGGACAATTTATTCCGCTCAGCTAATGTCTAATTTCTGTCTGGACAGATGTGAAAGAGCTTATAGCTTTCTATTTTAGCATTAGCCCTTGTGCCGGGAGGTGGCCGATGGTTTGCTGCGGTTGAGGCTTGGAATGGCTTGTGGTTCAGTAGTGGAAGCGTGAGAGGCAGAGAATGAAGAGGAATCCTCTCCATGGAGCATCATGACATGCTGCAGCCCACCAAGCCACAAGCAGACTTATCAGCTTGGTGTTGCTATAGTCAGAGAAAGTCACAGAGGAAGAGAAAGCATGTGAGAGAGAGAGAGAGAAGAGAGAGAGAGTGAGAGAGAGACAGACAGAGAGAGAAAGAGAGAGAGAGAGAGAGAGAGAGAGAGAGAGAGAGAGAGAGAGAGAGAGAGAGACATAGCTTGTCTAGCCATGAGTCACTCTTTCTGTTTACCTACAGACAGCACTAGTTGTCTCTTTGATTATTGCCGCTATGGCAACCTTTCCATATGTGGGCTACCACGCTCCACTATAGGAATTTGGATGGCAGAGGAAAAACACCTTTCTGTGTGGTTCCTCCCAAAACGCTGTCATCTAAGCAGCAATGGTAAATGCTATGTTCACTTCTCTCTCTATAACAAGTTAGTGTAAGATTATACTCAGAAAAAATGAACAGTTCTGCTCCTCCTGGAAGCGCCTTTTAGCTAGCCCCGTTTACAAAGCAGGTTTAATACAAAAATTATCTTCTGTCTTTGGATCCGCATCATGCAGATGTTTTACACTGATAACCATGGGCACATACAAACAAAGGGAACTCTAATACATTTTCCACAACAAACTGACTCCGCATACATAATGCAGAGACAGCAGAGCTAAGATATCACAGAAGTACTGTCTCTGGACATCTTTTCACTGCTATTCTTAACGCCAATAGCTGACTTTACTGGAACAAAAAAGTCCTCACATTGCCCTAGCAGGTCCTTAGCCATTGGACACACATACACTAACACACAACAGTTTGTTTTAGAACTTAAGTACTCACATGGAATTACTTTTCACTTGGGAAATGAGGATGTGCAAATTGCTTAAGAAGTAAGAAAGCGCATTGCCAAGGACATGTTAAAGATGTGAGTGAGGTAGTGTGTCCTTGCTACTTTGTGTGCTGACTCCAGATGATGATCTGAAGAGACAAAGCCATTTTTTCATGTTTTTCATCCCTGTGGTTAATATTATATTATTAATACATACTATTCATTGATACTCGCAGATAATTTACTTTGCAGATACAAAGTAAAAACAGAATGGAGAGGTAAAGTTTTGAAGTACTGTAAGGGACTACGCTAAGTTTTTTACTCACCTTCACACCTGTGAAAATGTGATGTGACAATAAAAGTGATTTGATTTGATTTGATTTGAATTTTACAACAGAACGTCATGTTTATGTCTGATTTGCACAGGATAAGAAATTCAGATATAAAATACAGAGATTGAAGGGGCTACTCATTTTACTGCTTGGAAAAAGGTGCAAAAGACTGTTTGAAATGCTAACTTATTAATTAATCTTCCACTTCTCTAACTATCTAGACTAAAAGGATAAGATTTTAACTAAAGCATTTACACATGGTAGTCAAAGGCACATCGAGTCAAATCAAATTCCTATGTGGTGTATCATATGCCTGTGCTATATTTCAATAGCAAATTCAAAAGAAAATGCAAATCTGTAAAATTTCAATGTACTCATATGTTTGAACTCAAATTTCCCACTGATATATGTAAATTCAGTTCTACTATCTCTGCCATTTGTTATACTAGTACTGACACTCACTTGATAACCTCTGCTGAGCCTCTATGAAACTTATCTTCAGCATATAACAGTTGTGTTCCTTGAATAAAAAAATATTCTTGGATATGACTTAAGATCTTTCCTTATGATGAAAAAAGGAAAAGGAAGTGGCTACAGTTAATAAACATAAGTTACAACTTAATTAAAGAAAAACAAAAGTCTACTTTACATTAGCACCCACTGGAAAAAGCTAAACCTTAGCAGATACCCTTGAGAGTCTGTTTGATTTACAGGGTTCTTCTTGCTATGAACTCACATCTTCATATTTCAGCTAATAGATGTTTCATGTGCTGCCTAGCTCAAGTGACAATAGCTAGCTTTAGCTTAGCTCTGTCTTAGCTAGACAGCTAGTTAGCTTTCTTTGTCAGTCCTTCCCTAACAACAAGCCTGACATCCGAAACACAAAGATGACATGAAGAAACACCCTACAAAACACACAGTGTAGATCAAGTATATCTGTAAAGGGCCAGTTTAGTAGTCTGTGCTAATGTTAGTTGGGTTATATCATTATAGTCCACTGGCACCAAACTGTACCCATTGACACCAAAATAAATTATTTTTCTTTACTGGTTTAATAATTGTAACCCACAAGTGCACAAATCACACGTAAATACGCTTCAGAACGATTTCTTATGTTAGCCATATAAATGTTTGGGACAATAGCTGTTGCTAGCAATGGCTTCCAGCTAGTATAGCTGGCTAAATATAAAAGCAGTCTAACAAATTCACAGTATGTTACATTAAAAATGTCTGCTGTCATTTTAAAACAGATCTTCTTGAATCCCAGCACCTCCATCACTTTGGATTTGACTTTGTCGGAATGCAAGTGAAGCCACTTTAAAAACCAGAGCTTAAAGACTAAAATCCAGATGGAAAAATCCAACGGGAAGGCTTTTGCAATTAATCTTATTTGCAAAAATTTGATTTCATATGATTTCATAGCTGTACATACTACCAAAAATCAATCTAGATATGCCAAAAATCAAACCTTGTCTGGAAGTCTGATCGTATAGATGATAAAACTTTGTGTTGGAAATTAACTTAGTAAATGGGATTTTTCTAGAGGCTTCTTTTTATTGAGTTCAACAAGTGTGCCAGAATCAGAAAAGGGAAAACAAAAGCTCTGCAGTCTACAAGGCACACCCAGCGCTTAAGTTTGGAAACTACAATCTTATTGACTGAATAATAGTTTATTACAATTTGGTAGACTAAATAAGTCTTAACCTATAGTTGCTTTGCAATAAAAGCATTCAGTTCTGCTATATAAGCCCAAGATATTGTTAGATATTTAGTTTCTGATGTTGAGCAAGGTGCTTAATTTGGCATCGTTTATACATAAGTACGTTATATAAGTTTATATATAAGTACAGCTTACAGATGTATGACCACACTGGAAACTACATCGTAAAACACAGACCAGCTGGATCCTCTAAATTATGAAGTATTTAGGAGATTTGAATGAGCGATAGGCACCATTTTTTTAACGCCTGACCATAACGAAAGGAATAGTCTGGAGGCTACTAATAGTAAACATACAAATAATGACATACAGTATCATTAGAGGAAATGTTTACCAAAAGGTGGACTCCGCAGTAAGTCTGGTCAGGCAGCACCCGGCCAACAGCACGCAATGATAACATGCTCAATCTTGATAACTGAGCTAGCAAAGAAAAGACAAAGAGAAACTGGAAGTACAGAAAGACAAAAACTTATGAAATAACTTATCATTCATATTATGCAAACGTGCTGGGTACGACACCGTTATTTCATAATGCTAAAACAAACAAAAACACGTTAAACTTTTTGCCTTGCTTAAGTAACGGTAGTTGGAACCGTTAAGTAACTGGCTAACGTTAGCTATGCTAAGTGTTCCTGGCTGTATAAATTTTCTAGAAAATGACAAATGTCGGCCTTGCTACGTAAATTTAGGGCAGGTAAAGCTAGACTGCCAAAATTTCGCTAATGGGGGACACATTACTAGGACGGCGATATCCCCTCACCTGTGGTGGTCTAAACGCTTCTAAATCCGCTTCATTAGAACTGGGAGCGGGTCGCCCTGAACCGTTGAGTTTTCCGTTGGGTTTTGAATTTGAAACGAGAGCGCGATTGTTGGCGCGAGCTTCTTGTTTTCCCGTTTTCAGAGGTCACAGTTCATATTACATCATGTGCTCAAATATATTTGAGCAAGATTATTTAATCTGAATAGTAACTAAAGTAACTAAAAGTCTTTGTATTTGTGTGTACATATATTTTGTTTTAGTTATATTAGTCCGAATTGTTGTTCGTTTATATGATTGACTAATGGGCCTCCAGTTAAGTCAGACTTATTGGCTGACTAGCAAAATTCGTCATGTAATCGCGCTTAGACGGAGGTAAGTAGTGCATAAAAGAAGTTATAATGATTGTAGGCCCCATTATGTCTCTTATGTAAAAGGTTCAGTTTCACAGTCTAACACATACAACTTGCACTTTGAGACTAACAGGGAAACGCCCAAAAGTAATGGTCGAGGTTGAGACAAAAGAGGACGGAAACCTAGTGGATGTGGGGGAAATGAAGTGGAAGAAAATCAAGGTAAGGGAATGAGGGAGAAAGGTGGCAATAAAAAGAGAGAGGGAAAACATCATCGACCAGTTTCATAATATAAAGAGCAATTTGATTGGTCAGTTTCGTGTGACCATTTAAAAACTTTTTGATTGGCTGACTTTTATCTTTTTTTTTATATATATATATATATAGATACCGCTTCAGCACACCTCCTGTTCCAGAAGCTAGGCTGAGAAATTCTGGCATTGTAGCGATTATAGTAATAAATAAAGAGTGCTATATTACTGCTAATGTTTGTATGAAACACAAGATGCCATTTTCTATTACTTCATAATGACACATTATCCAGGCTTGCTAATATAATCTCAATGAAAACTAGCAGCGTTTCAGTAGAGCAGTAGGCTTATGTTACTTTAACTCTTATTATATTTAAAACATTGGACTACAAACGATTTCATTCTCAGGTATAGATTGAACAGAGAAGAACAGGTCTGCCTGAAAGTTAACAAACTCTTTAGTATTATGAGAATATCTACAAAACTGTGACCAGAAATGTGATTGGATCTTCATTTAAATTGTACCAATAGATAATGAGAACCAAATTAAGCAAATAACACAAACAATTTTCATTAATTTTTTAAACAACATGATAAAACATTGTGTTCCCCATCTTTCACTGTGGGGAACAGCTTTTTGTGCTTCAGGTAGCGTTGGTTTTTGCCAAACATCATGTTTTTCATTTAAGTCATAAATGTTTATTTATGCTTTATCTGTCCACATGGCATTAATCTAGTAATCTTCTGATTCATCGAGGTGGTCTTTAGGAAACTTTTTACCGACAGCAGTGTGCCTCTTGTGGTTTTCTCCATTACATTTCTTGATCATTCCATGCATACTATTCCTGTGCAGTGTTTGCCTGATTGTGGAGTCAAAAATACTGCCATTAGCTAATGTAAAAAAATACCTGCAAATCCCTAGCTGCTACCCTGGGTTTGTGATCTTCCAAAATATTATGCACTGTACCATTTTGTTGGATGACCACACCCACATGGGTAGCAATGGTGCTGAATTTCCTTTAATTGGACATCTGTTAAACTGGATCAGTGAAGTCCACACTCTTCTAAAACTGTTTGGAAACCTCTTTTAGCCTAACGAGTACCAGCAAATCTTTCTCTGATGTCAATAGATATATCATTTGACTGGCACATGCTATGCACTAACAAATAACCAGATGTTGATGGTGAGGACTTTTTAAAAATAATGTATGATCAGCCAAACATATATACATCGTTGTCATACAATTGGCTGAACCTCCTGAGCCCCTATAATCATTTGCATGTAAACACATTAAATAAGACAAAGTAACTGTAATTTCCAAATTTATCGCAAGGTGTTTTTATATTTGCACTGAATATACATTTAATTTCTTTAATCTAATAATGTCAGCTGAAAGCAGTTGAAATTCATCCAGATGGAAAAAATGTATCCGTATCATGCCAAGGGCAAAGAATACCATAATTTTATTCAACAAAAATTGACCAAAAGCCACTCCTGTAAAACGTGAAATACCGTAAGTAGTCCCATCTCACTCTTTTTCTGCCTCAAGTGAAATAAGTACTTATGAAACTGACCAAAGGGGAATTGAGTACATTATATTAAATAAGCATCTAGGATTAAAATGCTGTTTTCTTAAAAAATCTAATCTTTTAAGGGTCTATCAAAGATGGTTGAAGATTCTCCAGGCATAGACCCAAACATTTCAGCTAAAAGTTTTACATCCTCATCCGAATTATCAGTCCATGAAAATCTACATTTTAGGGTGTTCTTGCCTTTTTTCAGGAGCAGAGATATGAATGCATGTGTGAGTGTCAGTGGAAGACAATTAGTTTGTAGACTGTCAGTTTAATAAACTTCAATTTGATGTGACTTTTTTTTTTACATCAGTCTACTATCCTAGATTGATGAGGACAAACAATCAGGCTTAGCATTGGTTTCCAAATATAATATCTAATTTGGTCTTAAATGCCTGTCTCAAATGAGAAATCTGATAAGAGTTTGTTTGTTTGTTCTGTTGTTTGTGTTCAGGTTTCCAAAGTGTTGTCCAACATGGTGCTTTATCTCCAAATGAAGTCTATCTAGAAAGAAAATAACCCGCCTTTCAATTTGTATCAGGTTCCCTTTCTGGCTGACCTTATACAGCAAGTCGTCCTTTGTATCCCTGCAATGAATATGTATAATAAATGCTCTAGGCCTCTCTCCCTCTCTGGGTTTGGAAGGGAGGGTGCAATGTGCATGGTCTACCAGCGGTTTGTCAGGCAGATCAAGAAATTCTTGTAAGACATCTGCAATAAACCAACAAGGCATAGGACCCTCCGCATTCTCCTGTTTTCCCACCAGTCAAATATACAGTGGATGACAGGGCATTTTTATATCAAAGCCGCAACCTCGGTCAGCTGATTGTAGTTCCATCATGTAGGTGCTCCACTTATAAGTAGCTTCTTGGAGTTCTTCAGTACGCTTGCTCTGTTTAGAACTAGTCACTTCACCTTGCTCTATAACTCTTGGTAGATTGATGCAGATTGAATACATGGCAAAGAGTCTCATTTTGTGTATCTAACTTTTTTCCAGTGTTAAAATCGCTGTTGATATCCTCTCTTCTGATGTGGACAAGTAAGTTTTCTTAGCAGTAGCAGTATTGTCATTTGAAGTCAAGGCTTTAGTCTCATTAGCATATGTGCAAAGTTGGACTTTAGTTTTGTCTCCTGACATTTTTGTCAGTTTTGAAGTCCAAAGTATACCTTCAGCAGAAGTAGTAAAAGTAAGCGATAATTCGTATTACAAGTGTAATACTTTAAAGGAGCGTAACTCAAAAGTAATAAAATATTAAAAGTTTTTGTGGAGCTGGAGGTCTTGGAGCCACACACCATGGCATTATACTAACTTTATCTGTGTAATGTTGTTTTGCAGACATGGATGCATTACATAAACGTGTAATCATACATGTTTCAGTCTCTGAAAACATAAAAACGTAGCTTTTACTGTGCACAAGTCATAGGAACTTCAAAACACGTATGTTTCAAGCCATTTTAAAGTAAATGTGTTCTGTAAAAAACTGTACAACATTAGAATAAACAAAAATAAACCATTAATGCAGAAAAATGTAACATGAATTTTATATATTCAAAAAAATGTTCAACCATTTTTCTTTAAATAGCACTTTCTTCTTAGTTACATATGATCTAAACTTGTAATTACTTATATGCAATATTTATTTAAAATTAAAACATAATTTATTTGTATAATAAGTTGCTAACACAAGTACATGACAACACAGCTGAGCAAGCAAAGCGTGAATCGGTAGCCATGGTGATAGCAGCTTCCTATTGCTGTTTGAAAGTGGAAAGGGCATCCTATAGCTTAAAAAAGAATTAATTGGCAATGTTCTCCGTTAGGAATCTGGAGGAATTTTAGGGAATAAAAAGCACGGGCCTAGGATGAATAACCGCTCTCTGATCCCTCAGATGGCACAGCATCAAGAACTGTCATTCATCTGTAAGCGATGTAACCACAATACTTTGGCAAACCTTTGTCAGGCACTGCAAAATGCAGTTGCATCCACAGATGCTAAAGGAAGCCATATGTACACTGCGCCCAGAAGTGCCATCGGCTTCTCTGGGCTCTGGGGAACTGGACCATGCACCACGTGTATTGTGGTCAGACGAATCAGTATTTCAGGTCTTTTTAAAAGAAATGGATACTGTGTTCTCTGGGGAAAAAAACAAAAAGCCATCCAGACTGTTACCAACAGCAAGTCTAAAGCCAAGGGCATTTTTACTTGATGCTAAAAAGTACATAAAGGTGCTGCCCTCAAGATGAGATTTTATAAAGAAACTCACACCACTGCTTCAACTGGAATACATGGCTCCACAGTAGAGTCTTACAAATTCTTGGGCACCACCATTCAGCAGGATATCAAATGGGACAAACACTGCACTCTAGTTATGAAGAAAGCCGAGCAGCACTTGTATAAACTCGCTACCTCAAGCAATGCTGCTCCAATTCTACCCTGCACTCCACATCCTTCTCCACAGTCTTCATTCGGTTCAGCTCTGCATCTTCGTACACCATACATAAGCTGCAGTGAACAATCTGCCCAATCCTTACCATTGCCAAATTGCTAAAGAAAGAGGAAAATCAAAATGACTTACTTGTCATGGATGGTGGTATCAATGATTTATTGTAATTATGTATTTTAACAATGATGAAGTAATTAATAAGCTGAGAATGAGCTGTGTATGTTCTGTGATCCAGGGTATAATACATGTACCCCCCACCTCAACTTAGGTTTTTCTGATGAGTGTATTTAACATGCAATATAAGAGTCAACTCTATGTTAATAGCACAAACACATATGCATTTGGTTTTTTGGGGGATAAAATGTGGCATATAGCTACATTTACTTGAACGCTACATGGAAAACGGAATTTTCAGGAAGATTACACAGACAGATGGACAGAAACACCTGTGAATCTTGCAAAGAAAAAACCTTTAAGTACTGTTTATCTGATGGTAGCAGTTTTGGTGGTCTATGAGGTCTTGCCTGTTTGGTAGGAGTCAAGTTTTATGTATATTTTTTTAAAACCTTTTTTGAATTTCTTTTTTTTCCACTTATTTGTGACTTGTGATCTGTGACTTTCTATGTAAGTAGAATATCTTATATCTGATTTCCTCAGAAATATGTCCTGAAATAAACTTGTACTTCATGACTATTTAGAATTCTACTGGGAACATAACTGGTTAAACTTGATTTTAGATTTTACTTATCAAAAAGTTAGTTAGAGGAAAATTTATATAGTTGATAGAATTAAACTCTGAGGGCAAAAGAGAGCACCTTTAATTTATACATCAGTTCCCAATGTGAGGTTAATATCAGCAATATTCTAGAAACTAGAGCGATGCTTTATTTTTATTTCACCGCAGTAGGACTATTGAGCAATCTTGCTTTTTCTCACATCTGGTCGGAGGAAGAACATGTTTATAACATCCAGCAGCTCTTCAGTACAAAGTCAGCTTTCTTGGTGGTGGGCCCATTGAGATTTAGCCCAGCAATTGGATCTTATGCAGCCCTAAAACCATGAGACTCTGCCATCCTTTTATAACACATGAATCTTTCATTAACTCATTAGGTTTCTTTTTATCTGGTGAAGGAGACAGCAACTTGCGGCAAGAATCATGTTAGTCTTTACATGGGCATCTTCTTATGCAGGAAATATTTTAGACAATATGAGAAGTTTCTGTCATTCATATTGACAGGAGCACAATAACAGTGCGGTTGCCTCATAAACAAGAAGCACACGGACATAAAGCGGTCCCCTGGTTTTTGATTCATGGAAACTTTGCAGTCCCTAACTGTCACAGCCGTCCTCCCAGTGGCCCCATCCACCACATCGCCTTCATCTGCCATAGTGGTTTTCTTCCTCTGCGTGAGAATGTGCGTTTTGGATTGCTGCTGCTGATGGGTGTTTTACAAGAGCATCAGTCAGTGGGTTCATCAGCCCAGTGCACTTCCTTCAAAAACAACAAATGGATTTGTTGGAACAGTGATGTGTTAAGAAAATGAAACTTCACAGTGGTTACTGGTCATCTGTGTTGTAACCAGTGCTCTTTTGTATGTTGTCTTTCACATGCACTATTACCATGAAAGAGGAGGAAGAGAAGTTGATACCACAACACTGCAAGATGGGAATTTTGAAGACAGGCACTCAAGCATGGAAAAACATACAGAAACTGAAAATGCATTGAGCTATAAAATACAACAGTAAACAGGAAATGTTGGGGCTTAAGACAGCCGCATATATCCTGCCACTTGAGCTCCTGCTGGGCTATTCACTGATTCACTGAACTATTTCTGTGCTAGGCAGAAATGTAGACAAAAATTTCATTGAAAACAGAAGCATTGAATGGTGATTTCATCACAGGCCATGCAATATTCATTAAACGTGAAAAGAAAGAAGAACTTGAGTGCATAAAATGTGTGAAATATATGTGTTTTCCATATACAAATAAAGCTGTTCCACTTCCACTGGATGAGCCATGAGCTGTGGCATTGTTTTGCTCTGGTTAAGGGGTTACCCTTTAGATTTGGAGCTGTTGGCCACCATGGCGGGCTTCCAACTTACAGAGCACTTCATTATCTGTGCTTTGTGTCCCTGTGATTGCTGTGTGGAAGTAATGAATAGCCAACTTTTTCTCATTAAAATAATAGCCTCATCAAACATGCTCATGCCAGCCCTGCTGAGCCAGCGCCAGCCTGTGGTATTCACTTCCTGACAGCCCATAGAATGCCAGCCAAAAGGTGGAATTTTAATTGTTGCACTAGAATCATCCAACCATTGGGTGGTGGAGGGGTGAAAATGTGGGGTGACATG
The DNA here is from genome assembly GCA_024036415.1 of Prochilodus magdalenae. Taxonomy (NCBI): domain Eukaryota; kingdom Metazoa; phylum Chordata; class Actinopteri; order Characiformes; family Prochilodontidae; genus Prochilodus; species Prochilodus magdalenae. The sequence continues at coordinate 247,780 of JAMWET010006861.1, read as the reverse complement.
ATGGCAGAAAATTTGGTTTGTCAATTAATCCCCTTAAAGTTCAGCTTTACAAAGTAAAGCCTGCTTAGGCGGGCTAAGAAGAAAGAGAAACTTCCCCTCGGGTTGCACAGGACTTGCAGAGTAAATATGTAGGGTGGGAATCGTTAGAGATTACAAAGGTTTTACCTTAGCTTTTTACTTAGCTCTGTCACTAGGCTCATTCCAGATTAACCTCTGACATCATGCATCCTTGTAAGGTTCCATTTTACAAGAATATTTCATGGACCTGTTTAACCTGGGATAGCATGAGCAAGGAGGGGTGGTGGGAGGACAAATGTTTTAATTGGACACCCATCACCTCCAGTAATCCGCTCCTCGTCTATTCAGGAGAGGCAAGGGTTAGAGGTAAGGATTTTCCAACTGGACGGATAAGAGAAACGTTGAACAGACACACTAGTGTTCAGCAGCTCCACTTGTAATAACCACAGATTAGTCATTGCAATTGTTTTCAGGAAATCAGTACCCACCATCCTAAAGAGAGAGGGTGGGATCACTGCTTAGGCCATGGCTCTGAGCCACCATTCTGGAAGACTAGAAGGTTAGGTGGCAGGCGACATGGAAGAAGATATCAGAACGACTTTAATTCATATACGCAGCTCAAGCCAGAACATTCCGATGGTCACTACTGCCTCCCTGACCAATGGCAAATAACGATGGTATCCCAAAGTAACCTCTTTATGGAGATTGTGTGTCCAAGACAATACAGACAACCCTCATGATTTCATTAAAGTAGACATTTTTTATTATGTGACTTATGATTTACCTCTGCAGTTCAAGGCAAATTTATCTGGAAAATATTGTTCTGTCCTGAAAATGACAACAGCATTTAAACTGGAGAGAAACACAGCAGAGACACAAATATCTTTAATAACGTGTCACATACAAGGGCTCTACCAAAAGACGTCAACAAAACCAGCTTTCTAACTTTCAATGAACTATACAGTGTTCTTTTTAGAACAACTTGTCCTCATATGTGTAGATGTTCAACTTTATAGGTGTTTCTTGTAGGGTGAGATCCAGCTAAATAAACTTCAAGATTTTGAATACCCAAATCACATGTTTTGTTGATTTCGCTAATGAAATAAAGAATACATCCTCTGCAAGGAATAAACTTATTTTCCTTGCAGAAATTGTCAGCAACTGTCAGTTGTCTTCTCAATAACTGTAGGCTATATGGAAGTTCATGATGTAATGATTAGTTAATTTAATTCCACTGGCGACTCAGAGTAATGTAAAGGTGCCCAGACCATTCATCAACTCTTAAATTTCTCCTTTGCTTCTTTAGATGTTCTTAAACAAAAAAAGTAACTGCTAATTGCTGGCATTTGATGATCAGAAAATATGATGTCCATGAAAGCACATTATATGGGTTATGTCGTGTCACTGAAAAGCCCCCCGACACACAAACACACACACATGCGCACACACACACACACACACACAAACACACACACACACACGCACACAGACACACACACACTTCCTTCTTCTGAAATGCAAGAAGAAGCAAATGATACACATCTACTCCATTTTTGTGGAGCTATGTTTTCTGATTGTTAATTTGTGTGAGTTCCTATATGGCAAGCATAGATGGTGCCTGAGAGTTTGGTGGACTACGCAAATATAAAACAGAAAAGTGAAAAATAAACAAATTTGAAGTGAAGGATAAAGCGGTGAGCAGTTTGGCCAAACAGATCAGGATTTGCTTGGGTTTTGGCTCTTAAATTATGATACTAATTTGTTTTGTCTGTAGTTGTGCCTGGTTGTTTGTCTGATGTAAACGCTCCAGCTCCTGAGGTTTTCAAATTCTTTAAAACCGCAAGCATGCTTGGTTGGTGCACCTCAAAACAAGAAGTGTTCCTTGACTTCTAAATGGTTCAGTTATCTGTCATATCATGTCATCCATGCATTGTCATTTGCATCAGTGTAACAGTGATCACTAGGGCATGTTAAGACTGGTTAACTGAATAAATATTGAATATTGACTGTATTAACTTTACTTGACCTATTAAATTTGATCATTAACTGATTTACTGTTCTAGAAAAAGATATCCAAGATGTTTGGCCAGACATATTCATCTCTAAATATAATAACTTCTATTTTAATTCATGGATAGTAGTCTGAGTGTCACCATAGATGTCATTAACTGCCATTATAAGCAGCTATTTGTTTTCGTCAGCTGTCAATATTCATGATTAATGCTCCATCAGTCTCCTCAAATTACTGCTGGTGAGTTAAAAAAAGAGTGTAAAAGTCTGTTTATATAAGACTAGAAGAATAGAAAATGTCTATGACATCTAGTATATCATATGTATGGTGCTGACTTGGATATGCTTGGTTTGATTGAAAAGATATTGGCTGCTCTGTTTCTTTAACCATGTACAGACAAAATACCATCATGATGCTGAGAAACTGTATTATGATATTTGCCACAACTTTGAGCATGGAGCCAGCATGATTCATGCCACAGGGCACTGTGACAAATATAATAACGCCCCATTTACCTTCCCTGTGTAAATAAATATGGTTTGCAGAAGCAGAAACTCTGCACTCACTGTGTTGGATCATATTTCTTTGTTTTGGGTACACAAAGTCTGTTAAACTCAGACATTTGGGATGCAAATACATTTTTTTGGGACAATCAAAATCAGCTAAATCAGTTCTTTGATGAATTTGAAATGACTACATATCAAACTCTAATGTCTATTCACCTATAACATTACATGTTAAGGTAGAAATGCACACGTGTCTTAACATTTTTCAAAGCTTGTATGCAAAAAATGCTAAAGAATTCTAAAGAAGAAGCACTAAGCAGTACTTTGGGAAAAATACACTCAGCCCAATAATGTTACAATTTTTTGTGAGATTTACATAAATAAGAAGTTAATTTGCTGTGAATATAGGGACACATCAGTGTTGTGTGTGTCAAACCATAGATTTCTATCTTGTCTGCCTAAATGAAAGTTAAGCAAAGTCTTATCCATTGTAATGTAACTACAGTTACAGTACATTTTAGCATTGACATAGAGTAAGAGGACACAGGATAGCCCTTCATCAACCTCTTGAGATGGATATGGCAACAATTGTGGTGTGTGCCATGTATATAACGTGGCGTCCACCATGGGCAGTGCTGCCTCTACCTTCACATGAATGAAAAATTTCTGTATTCCTTTCTATATTCACACCTGTCTACTTGTTCCTGTGTCACTGGTATCTAATCTGCAGTCCTTCCAATTAGCTACTTTCCCACTTATATTCCTTTGTAGTCTTTATTTCTCAGTTTCCCTGTATGGTGTTTTAGGTGTTATGTCTTTTTTGATTAGATCATTCAGTTTATTTTCTTTTTATTCCAAATCATTTCGTTTCTAACATCACATTTCCAGTTGTTTGTTGACCCTAGTTGAGAAAAACTGAGAAAATCTCAACCCATAAAGTTTCTTACTTGTGACTTGTTGCTAAATCACAACTCTGTCACCTGATGGGAACACCTCTTGTTTGAACAAAAAGAACATACATGAGAATACTAATAATAAAACAATTATTAATTTACCAAACACAAATCAATAATGAGGATTTTATGGGCTTTATGGCAAAACTGAATATACGGGGCAGTTGTACAAAATTAAGTATTGGTACCACTCTTGTTAACTTAATAAACCAGTAAGTTAGTAATATCAACATTACAATACAGTTGTATAGGAGTTAGTTCAACTTAGACAAGACTAGATAGATTGTGTTTCCTAATGATGGTAATTGTACCTGAGGTGTAACTAAATCCTTGTACCTGGCATGATTTACAGCACTTGAGGACTGTTTGTGACAGACAAAGGCTTAAGAATGCGCTGGTCCTGAAGCCTTCAAGGGAAAGTAGAAAGGTTAGTGTGTTCAAGGAAGTTCCAACACCAAAATTATTAGGCTAATTATAGTAAGAGGATTTTTGTGTGGTCCATGACATGGCAGACCTCAGTCACGGGGTTAGCTTTTTAAAATTTAAGTCTCATAAAGTGTAGGCCATTGTGGCTTTTTATGGCTGAGGTTACTCTGTGCCACACAAAGAGCAGCTTTGTCACCTTACCTGAAGGCAGCACTGCAGGCTTACTGCAATGCATGGACCTCCCTCATTCATGGCTTCTGGTTTGGCCATGGTCTGGTGGTTTTGATGACTACTACACCATCAACACACTGATGATATATGTAGTGACAGATATACAGTATTCATATTGTGTAGACTAACCCACTTGTCATGTCTATATATCAGTAATTATTACTTTTTTAATGTTTTACTAGAATTTGCTGTTGGCCAGAGTAACACACACACATGCACTGATAATAGCAGGGTCTCTCAGGAGTCAAGAAAATGGAACTACTGTAAATTCACTCTAAATATATTATTGGACTATTGTTGTTGCTTTTGAGTTTACATTTACAGTACAATTTGCCTTGATGAAAAAGTATTGTGTTCTTTCTTTTTGACAGTATACATATACTATGTTGCTATCATTAGGCATTGTGAACTTGTGACACACATCTGTTACCTTCTTTAATAAAGTAGCAGTTCTGAATTAAATTTCAGAGCTATGTACATCACATTGTCCAGTCAAATGGCAGACGCGGATGCAGGCTTTTACTCCAAGCAAGCAGGGGCACACTTAATTTCACTTTTTTACAGATTAAAACCTGCTAGGAGCTGTTAAGTTCTCAGTTAGTCATTTCTTTAACAGCCAATAAAGCTCCTGAAAAAGCCTCTTCTCCCAGTTCTATAAATAGTTGTTCTAAACAAGTTGCTAAATAGTGGCTAAGATCACATCCGTTCATAGCCATTATCTTTTCATCTCAGAGAACCAATTTTTTTATGAAAGGCAAAATAGTTTTGTTTAAGAAGAGCATACTTGGGTAAGTGGACTAATCGTTAATAGCCATGATTCACAAAGCCACAGAGGGAGGGCCCAGGTTTATTTTAGTACCTTTGTACTGTAAGATGTACTTCCCTAGCTCATTATCTACTTTCCGCTCATACTCTTAAATACCTCTGCGTTTTTCCCTTTCCTTTCCCTCTGACCTTCCCAGTACTGCTTGCATCTTCATAATTGAGGTCACGTCTGAAACAAAAGCAAAATTATGGGTCTGGTTTGGCTTGGTGCGAGAGGAGTGACCCTGGCATGCGGTTGCATGAGCCAGACCAGGGAGAGGTGAGGTGGAGAGAGGAATTTGTGTGAATCTACAGAGTATTTGGAGAAAGCCCGACCACAGCTAAATTAAATGTGTTATTAACAGAAGGTTGATCTAAACTGGTTCTGGCAGAGAACTAGGGAAAAGCCACATATTCCAAAAGACATCCCCTGTTTTTCCTCCATTGTTGAGAGATTCAGAGGGCAGTGGTGAGGAATCCTCCTATTCCTTGGGCATACACTGTACTTAACACATCATAAATTTTTTACTTTACCAATCAAGCACAAAGAATTACTGTACTGGATTATCACTCCAGTTACTGCTCTTGTGGCCCATAGGAAACAACTCAATAAGACGTTTTACAGGAATGACAAGCATACTGCATATTTCAGATGCCATTTTGAGCATGAGTGTAATCCTGTCTGGAAAGCTGCAAACTCTTAGCCACAAAAGAGCATCTCTTGCAATAAGTGACAGAAATAGATACAACTTTAAAACACTGAGAATTCACATTATAAAGTAAGTTTAAAAAAAAAGGAATAAAAAGTTGTTTTGTTGTTGTTTTTAAAATGTATTGAATGTACTGACAGAAGACACAGTAGAAAGATTTTATGGAGATCATGGAGATCCTTACCACACATGCACACAGATGTATAGTGTCAGACTGTGAGGTCTTCAGATCCTATTTGTATCCTGTGGGTGACCACAGCTCAATTAGCTCACTACATACAGGAGGAAACCAGTGAAATTCCCAAGGGATGGAATACCCTGTGCATGTTTACATCTGTCCAGGAAAACCATCAGATCCCTGAGGTTTTTGGGTGATTGCACGATATGAATAGTATCAAGATCATTCCATATGACAGTGATGTTTAGGTGCTTTAAGTGCAACCACATTCATGGAAAGGTTTCTTATTTGGTTATCTGGAAGCCAACAAGCCTGTGCACAATTTGTTACACTAAACTGTGTAACATCTGTGATTGTGCACAGTGTAAAAGGGCCTAATTTATCACAGTCATTGGCTGGGGTAAAGGGATTTACACAAATGCAGTGATGACAAGCAACCTCATCTTTGACACTCCTGTTCAGTACATCCCCAAACATGAACCCATTTTAAAAAGGCTTAAGGTTGAAAAAGTCAGTCAAAAAGGTTAAAGAATGAAAACATTGAGGACACAGAGACTTATATTTAAGACATGTTGTTGTGAAAAACGTATATAAAACATCACCGATCGCTTAGGTTTGAAATGCAGCATTCGATATGAATGTGTTGCCTGATGCCTCATACATGGTATAGGATTGTTTTAAAGTACAAGCTACAAGGCTAAAAGGTACATGCAATGTGCTATAAAGTAAAAACCCAAAGTACCCAAAGTAGCAAAAAGTGTATTGTCATGCCAGAGCTGTAAACACTGTGTTACTGTCAAGCAGCTCCTAAAAATCAATGTGGCAGCATAACATACACAATCTATCCAGTGGGATCCTCTCTCCCATTTCCACCCAACTTGCAGAGCATAGCCTTTCAACTAACCAAAATAGCTGTTGTCACATATGAGTCTACAGACACATTTACACTTTAGAGTTGTCAAAAGCAGAATAACAAACCATAGAGCGACAGAGTTCAGCCTGGCATATACATGACAAAGATTCTCCATAGACTACAAGAACATTCTATCAATATTAAAGGGGTTGAGGTAACTAGTGATCTAATGCTCTTATAACCCTCATACCTAGGACCAGGACCATCACCTTTGTGACACATCTCAAATTCTCAAAACAAACACCATTTTCATACAAAGGCCACCTAATGAATAGCAGAATATTGTGTCATTAACAATCATACAGTAATTATATATTACATGACACAATTTTTAAACATTTGATTCTTATTTGACTTAAACCTGATTGCAGGTTTACTGGCTTTGAGTAATGTTGACCTGTGGATAGTGGTTCCAATGGGGAAAAGTAAGGCAAAGTGGCTTCACAGTGTGATACCAAAAGTTGGACAGTTACTTTTGTCTAAAGGAACAGGAGAAAAGGAGCTTTACTTCTCTGCTTGAGACTGCGCCGTTTTTTGTGGTATTTCAGTGGTATGTGAATGCTTTGCTTTCTGAACCATCCAACAGATGTTAATTTTGCCAAAACGCAGCTCCTTACTGCGTTGCAAATCTAAGTTAGTGACTTGCGGTAGGTGACACAAGCCTGCACCAATCAATTAGCACTGGCGTAACAGTCAGATGTCTTGCCATGCTTGCATTAGCGGCATAGTGACGATGACAGACACATGATAATTTTGTGGAAGCGAGGCAACCAGATGCTGCAGTTGTTCACTATGAATTGACAGCTGAGAGACAGCTTGATGACGTTAGTATGCCACAAGGCGTCATTTTAGTGTACTCTTGTCGTCTCAATTGACTGTTTGTCTGGACACACCTCTCAGCCAAACATTCGCCTCCAAACATTCCTTCCCCCATCAAGGGAAGGAAAAACGTTGACAGAACTCCTCAAAACAATCTGCAACGAGAACGCTGTAGGAGGTAAAACTGTCTGCACAAGCAGACTTTGCTGTATTTGTTAAAAATAATTGCATATGAAGTTTAATGACAAATAACATTACAGCTTTTTATAACTTACTTGCAGTTAACTTAATAAAGCAATCACACTATTTTATAGCCCTCACATTTGTGATTAAAACATTTTGTGTCAATGTCAATGCACTTGTAGACATGCTATTCTGTGTATAGTATCATTATTTCATTTCATTATTTCATTAAAGTTTGACCATGAAGAGGAACTTGTTTTCCTAGCATACATGTTCATATGGTTTATGTGAGCGAATTAAGACTGAGCTTGTGAAATGTATGCTGTAGTTTATTAGCTAGCTGGCATCAGCTTTTTTTGCCTAAAGAAGCAGCAATAAAATGTGGGATATCTGTACATGTTTAATGTCCACTTTACCATTACCAGTTACTATAGGTGTATTATTTATCCCCAACATACGTCCAGGTTTAAGATTGTCTCATCTAAAGAGCTTCCATTACTATAACTTTCTCATTAGTAAAAGTCGACTGACTGCACGATGATCTCACTGACAAAACATTGTTTTACGTTCAAATGACTGCATTTCTTCTCTGTTCCTACATTTTACCAACCCTTCACCCCCTAAAAAAAAATCTGAATGACATTTTAAACTACAGGCATCACTTTCTACTTTAAATTGAAATTAAATTCCAAATGAAATACAACCATGCCAGTAAATTCAAAGTCTGTAGATCATCATTTGTTCTTTACAGGATTTTCTGTCCTAGTTGAGTGGCTTGTTTTGGCTCACTTGTTGGTGTTGGCTGAGCTGGACAGCCTAAGAGTGACCAGTAAGCTCTGAATGCTTACCACCGTCCCTCATGCCGGTCTGAGGCCAGGGAGCATGGGCCAGAACATGACTGGAGCAGGGTGATGTGTGTGGTCTTCACTGGTCCAAGGACAGTGGAGGCCTTGGGCCAAATACACAGCAAGATTCCAAAAGAAATGGCACTTTCTCAGGTTCAGAAATTCTAATTTTGGGGAGCCATGTGAAAAACATAAAGATTTTTCAGCTGAGTTTATGAAAAGATGAGACCTCAGACTATAATTATCCAGGCCTATGTTTGCACCTCGACTTACCCTGCCCTGCGTGACATGCGCTGACATTATGCTTTAAATATTTCCACTTGTTAGACCTGACTAAAGACTTAAATTTCTGGCATGGCGTCTTTGAATGTTTTCATAGGCGGTGGATCTTATGGCTTTCATCAGATAAAGAAGAATATTCCCCCTAAAAAAAAGACGTAATAACCTAACTCCATTCATCTTGATGCATCTTAATGAAAAGTTTATGGTTAGTAGTTACATAATTGCTTAACCATTCTATGAACCAGGCCTCAGGATGTCAGCAACTTGTGCAGTCTGGGAGACAAAGCCAGCCTGCACTCAATTGTGGTAAAGAGGAACTGGTGCGAGTTTCTTTCTTCTGAAACAAAAAAGAGGCTACAGTAGTTTAGGCAGACAGGATTTTCCAGCCACAGAACAAAACTCTACTTAGAATCATTGTCCAGGAATTTGAGAAATACCAAAAACCCCCGAGTCGTTTTAGAGGACTCATCTACACGGACAAACAGATGCAGAAAAACAATCATTCTCTTTAATTGAGATGGCAGATGTTTCTACTAGAGCTGAGACTTTCAAGGACAGTTATGGAAGGTCTGAAAGACAAAGCGTCTGGGAACAGACCATGACTCTCCTGTGTTGGTGTTCTCATCTTAAAATGGGGGTCTGGGGTTGGAACCCACAACACTCAACACAGACCCTGAATGAGTCTGAAGTGGGTCATATATGCAGCTGGTGTGCAGCCATCTTCAGGGTCAAGTTCTGGTTTTCATTTGTTAGTGTTTTATGTGATTTTTTCTTTTTTCTCTGCCATACAACAAACAGGACATAAGATTTAATGCCTATCCTAAAAGCTGCATGATAAATGAATATTCATTTGCTTGTAATTCTTTGACATCATGTTCACATAAGCATAACCATGACAACAGTCATAACAACTGGCTCTTAGTAGAAATTGCAAATATTCAGATCATTTTAAACATGCCTTTTCCCCAGTACATATAAGATACTCATAAGTTACTTGAGCTGAGTTTTCATTTCTCAAACTAATGTCCATTCACTGTGAGGCTCCCCAGGTCAGGGTAGCTTTGTTCAGAGCTGATCACTTTGTTCTTTTGTTTGAGGGGGACGAAGGAATGTGGTTGCTCCAAAGCCACTCTGAGTCAACAGAGTGGCTGGTCAGAGTCCCCACTGCCAGACAACAGGGAGGAAGTGATAGAGCACTAGGCCCCAGCGAGTTCTAATAATGAGGTTATGCATTAACTAGTCGGCCTCTGTGCAAACCGGTACCAAAACAAAAACATATTGATGGATATCATTCGGGTGCGGGGCAACAAAAGAAACCAGGACCGTTTTTCAAATGCCAAATGCAGTATATCAATAATCATTGGCCATGGCATGCCAAGTCTTTGTTTTGGTGAAGCAATTATTCATGACTGTTTGTTAGCTTCAAAGGTCCATATATATCGCAAGGGACAACCCTTGCTTCTGTCTTAGTGTGGTGGCTAGATGAACCAGTAAAGACAAGCTCATGGTCCTATGAAAAATGACATAAAGTGGTAAAAGCTACAGCAATGGGGCAGGATAAGAGAGAGTGTAAGAGAGAACTACGAATCCCCAACATTCTGCCTCTGATACAGGCGGTTCACTTGGGTTTGTCAAGGTACCAGCACTGCTACATTGGACAGCTTTCTCTCTCAGCATTCTCAGCCAGCCTGAACTCTTTGTGAGCTCCAGTTCTTGAGTTGAATTCAGAGACAGTGGTATGAATTATATTACTTTCAACTTTCAATGACTGCTTATCCTTGGCTGGATAGCTCTGCATGTATTATACCTTTCAGTGCAGAGTCAAATTTGGAGGACAGTACTTTTGTTCTTTCTTTCTAGTTTGAATTCTTTTTGAATTCTCTTTTTTGGATCCAAACTATGTTCTCCAAAATGAGTCATGAACTGCCTTTGTTGGAGAATAGATTTGACTGTACATAGTGAATATTTAAGACAGGTTTAAATGCAGTTTTAAACCCATGGCTAGACTTATTCTTATGACTAGTTGGCTTACGTGTAAAATTTTGTTTCTTTGAGTGAATGTCTTTCTTTTTTCATGTGCTGATGTGTCAGTTCTAGGGCTATCAAATCATTAGAATAATATTATTAATAATATTATTTAGTGCTAATACAGGACATGTGTGTTTTCTCTAATTTGACCTAAAAAAAATATTAATTTGGTTATTTTCCTTGAAGAAATAAGTATATTACGTTAGAGTTACATGAGTGGTTAAAACAAACTCCATCACTATGTATTTATTACTTTCAATAGTTATATTACATGAACCTTAACTTGAAAATCATGTGACTTCCACCATTTACCCATTACATTTTTGACTGCATACCTCCCACTCCCATAGCGCTATGTTACGTCTTGTTTTGAGGGGAACTGAAGCTTTCCGCTTTGCTGTTTTATGTTTTATTTTAGCTTGTGGTTTATTGATTTATCCATAGTTTTCCTGTGAGTGCTGTTCAATGTGGTTTGCTGGAGGTGTCCTTCAGTGCAAACGATACCGATATTTCCAGCATCTGTGCTTTGTTTTGCTTACTGAACACTAAAAGTTCTTCAGTGCTAAACAAATTTAAGACAGTGGATATTCTGTGGCATCAATTAGCTTGTCCATTGCCACTGGCCGCATCCCCACAAAACTTCCACGAGCACATGCAATGATCCTCACCACACAGCTAGCTCTATTGTAAATAAGTGGCAGATCTATCCACACCAACACCAAATATACAGCAGCTGTACTTGCAAGCTTGCACAGAAACCACAGTAAAGGGGACTGCGCTGAACATTTGGTCTAGCTCTATAAACATGAAGTGTAGCTAATATAGGGAAAGAATAAATAGAACTAATAGAAGAGTGACTATTAGGCATCAGTGTAAATATTCTCAAACTGTAGCTGTCATAAATGTCTGGCGTACAAAAATGCCTGTTCACCTTGAACTTAGCAACAGCCTGATATGTTCTTAGTTAAGTTCAGTAATAGTCTTTTTAACTGAAAGCTTAAGCAACACTCTCTGTTTCTGTTTGATCACTTACATCCATATACAAAAAATATACACTCCTACCACAAACTGAAGCTAGTTGGCTTGCGAATGTTAGTGTTGGCCATTTTCTTGCCTTCATGTAAATCTAGAGTTAGCTAGCTGACAAGCAACCAAGACAAAACGTGATAGCCTGTTATACTAAATAACACTGGCGGGCTGAAGAGTTACCAAACTCTAAAAAAAACTCAAGTATGTTTCACCAGCTATACAGTCTGATGACCACATGTTCCCTACCTGTTAATTGTCAAGCACTAATTACTTAACCTCATAGTTACTTTCAGAAATTTTTGCCAAACTTAGAGGACTGAAATCTTAAAAGTTATTCTGAAGGGATGTTTAAGCCAGTAGTTATGAATGTAGAAAAGGTACTAATCTTTGTTATCTGCTTAACAGTTCTCACTAGCTCCTGGGTAAAGCTGTATGCTCTTGTCGGTAATTGTTTTGGATATGTAATGGATAACTTGATGCCATTTCACTCACTCATTGCACCAATTGCAAAAGGGTAGGTGCAAAGTCAGTTTAAAACAATTTCACACCTGACATCAAATATCAAAACACACTTTATGTAATAGAAACTGAATCGGATCGTCTGAACATGTACAGGGTTGCACTGTTTGTTATTCTGCCTAGGCCCCTGCTTTCTTACAACCGAAAGCTTAAGACACAACACCTCCTGAGACACGACACACCACCCATGGGAAGACAACTGGGTGTGTGTTTACCGGCACAGACAAAACAGCACTCTCACAGTATTAAGTTTTCTTTTCACGCAAGGAAAACTAAAACTGTAGGGTCAAGAGGTTTGGTGATGTCAGTATAGCTGTGAGGGAGAAAGACCAACGGCAAGGGTGGATCTCCCACACATTATTGAAATCCCACAGAGTCTTCTGCTTTCTTCAGCATATAGACTGTCAAACTATTAATGCAATTAAATCTTCATGGGGTTTTCTCTATGTATGAAAAAAACAATAATGTCAGTAACTGCAGCTACAGTGAACTAAAAAGAAATACTTTGGGAGACATCCAATCGTTATTCTAAACAGACACCCTCTTTGTTTTCTTTTGAAGTGCCATTTTCCATTATTGCAAATTTATAAACCTTTTCAGCCAGCTTGTCGTTTGGAGCATGGTTTTCTTCAGTAAGCAATGTGCTTTTCATTCTTTTAACAAACACATTTGTTTTGAATGTTACCCTAAGCCATAAAAGCCAAATAAATATGTGTCATAAATAAAGTAATTTTAAAGCCATCCGTCAAGTCCTCAAATGAAAAGCAACTTTTACAATCTGATGTCACACTTTATTTCTAGACACTTGTGTCTGTGTGAGGTGGAAGGCCTCATCTTTCCAATAGATTATTTAATATTCATCCACGCTAACCTCAGGGACGTCAAAAATTGTCCTGTGAAATTAAGGGCCAGCACTCTGGCCTTCTATTCAGAGGCTTCAGGAACATCAAAAGACAGCCCTTTGCTTCAAACACTTTGAATTTTCATGAGTGTGGGCTAAGTCCCAGTAGCTCTTGCCGCCACTCTTGATGGGTCTAGTGTGTACTCTGGCATGGATTTCAAGCACAGGGCTGGTTATAGCTGGTTAAAGTTGGTTACAGTTGGAGCTATAAGTTATGCAGAGTCACATGTCTTGTTGGAGTGCATTGCTTTTGGGTCAAGGTGGAGCCCCTGGTCAAAATTTCTTTCGTCAATCTTACAAATCCCAATAAATTGATCACTGATAACCAATATGTGAAAGTGTCTGTTAGGTTTTCTCTGAATTGGCTTTGCCAAGATATGTCAAAGACTTTCAGTTTACATGGAGTGCTAGGTTTTAGCCTTTTATTTGTTAAGATCCTTTATCACTCTCTTTGAGGTCCAGTAATGCCATAGGAAAGGCCTAGTGCTGTGTATGTCTGCCACCTATTGGACTGCTAGGAAATATCAGCATACATCCAAAGACTTGCATGATATTTTACTTTTACATAATGCTGTGAAATATTGATTTGAGATTTCTAATACTTCCATCAATACTTCCCCTAACCTTAACCCATGCTCTTTACTTTACAAAAATTGAAATATGACAGAAATACCTTTCTAAGAAAGAAAAGCAGAGTCTGTATGATTATCTTAGTAAATGATCAACCATTGTAATTGCTGGCCTAGAGACAATTTCATAAACAATAATTCATGTCCTGCAGCCTAGATTTTCAGATTTACCACTTGCCAAACTGGTTTTATAAATCATAAAAACAAAGAGACTTTCACATCTCAGTTCCAGAAAAGTTGGAACAGCATGTGAAATGGCAATAAACCAGAAAATACTTATTAGTAAAACCAGTTTGATGAGATAAATTTTCTTTGTAAAAAAATACTGAAACTGATGACTGTGCCACCTTCCAAAAAGTCTGAACACAGTCAGTTTTAAGTTAGAAGACATCACACAGGGCTAATGCTATCATAATTGAGAATAAAAGGAGCATCCAGGAAAGGACTAGTCCTTTTTAAATAAAAAGTAATTGCAGGGTATTACACCCTCTACAGGGCACAATTTCATCCAAAGATTCAAATAAATTGCTGTGCATAAAGAGATAGGCCAAAAGTCACAACTAAAACCCCATGACCTCTGACCATTCATATGGCAGTGCTTTATACACTAGCATACCACTGAACACTATTCATCACTACATCCATTAATATGAGTTAGACTGTACTATGCGGAATGTAAACATTAATAAGTTTCAGCAACATTCAGAAATCTGTTTGATTTTGCTGGGATCTGCCTCATCTATAATGGACTGATGTACAGTGGAAACATGTAGTGTGGTCTGGATAGTCAGACTGGTTCCGATTTTTCATGGATGGAATGCACATTGTGTTCTCTGAACCAAAGACGAAAAAGACCATCCAGAGTGTTACCAGTGTAAAGTTTGAAAATCTGTCATTGTATATATTTTTGTGAATATATTTTTTTTACCCTTGCTTGTCAATGCTTGAGTCCACATCAAGAACCAGCTCTGGAATCATTTGTGAGGAGGGTTCATTAGCACTGATTTGCTTTCACACACAAGAATTCCAACCAAACTGCTTTCAGGCTTGCAAAAGCTTCAGCCTGTTTTCTGCTTTTCGTTATTTTCCTTGTATACAAACTTTCAAGCAGCAAAGAACATTCTACTTTGGATACATGGCATTTTACCCTGCAGGAGCAACTGCAAACAAGAAGCCGTGCATGCGTATTAGGCTTTTAGCCATGCAGCCCAGTACAAGCCTCGAGTATTTTTTTTTACAAAGCTCTCAGAACACAGGATAAGTGCAAAGAAGTCACGTTACAAAATAAACCAATCACAAAACCCCATACACAAAGCCAGAAGTGGATAGCTTCCACATGTGCAGCGAACCATAGACCTCTGATTTCAAGAGGATCAGAGACTGGGTCTCTGGACCACTCCTGGGCTGGAAAACTGCTTTCACACATGAACAAACGTTCCGAACTCACAGAGACATTGGTTCTGGGTCCAGGAAGAAAGTGTGTAAACATTGTTAGTCCTCATGACACAGGTAGTACGCACATGTGGGAAGGGATTATTAATATATATACACATACATACATATATGTTGTGGAGCAACTTATGCTGCCTTCTATGCAACATCTTTTTCAGGGATGTCCATGAATATTTCAACATGATGCCAGTAGACCACATTCATTCATTCAAGTCTTACAACGGCAAAGCAACAGAGTGCTGCTGTTAGGCTATGCTGCCTGCAGTGCTGCATTATAAAGCACAACCAAACCATCGAAGGTCCTGTGAAGTCGCAGGTGTGATGTAACACAGTGTAATACAAGTTATTAAGTTAAGGAGATGCACTTTGAAACACAGCCCTGTTAGTAACCCTCAACTGAGACAGAAACAATCACTCCACTTCCAAAAGAGGACCTAGTAGTGTATCAGTAAACTGATCTATGAAAGTGGTGGACGTAATCGTTTTTGCTAATAAGATTTTGCCAGATATTAGAGTTTGTGTTTTCAATTTGGAGGGCATACCTGTGTGCTTGTTTCTAAAGTATTGAGCAGGCAGGACACACCAGGGCTGCATGTGTCTGAAGTATTGCCCTAAAGGCTGCATTTTTGTGTTCAGTATAATGAGAAACAATGGTTAGTAAAACCAGAGAGGAGAAATACCCCCACATTTTTATTAAAAGAACTCACTTATGTCTTAAAACATGTGTTGTGGTAGAGGACAGAGGTTCTGGCCAGGAAAAAGTACAGGGCAAGGAGTGTGAATGTGTTTGGGGAATGTGTGTGTGTGTGTGTGTATAACTGAGACGACCCTGCGCAGTCTGCCTGCTCTAGAACTGGGCCTTTTTCCCAAGCGACCCTGGCAGGATTGGACCTTGCTCACCCTTATCCCTTCTTTCCTCCCTTTCTTCACTCCATCTCTCTTTCCTTTCACCTCTCACCACAGCCAGAGAGCCTCCCTTTCTCCAGGGCTCTGACCACCATCCTACCACAGCATAGTCCAAATACACACATATGCCTACACATGCCTACACGTACGCATGCCCTGACCACCATCTGGCCACGCACAGTACACTACACAACACAAGCACATGCACACACGTGCACCCAGCAGGTTTAGCTCCACTGCAGTTACATTTCATCTACTCTGATCCTATGACAATTTGATTCCCTCTGTGGCAGCTACCAGAGGCTTGAGGCATGGCAGAGGGAAGGAGAATCTGGCTCCGTTCTACTCCACATGTGGTCTTTCGTTCTTTTTTGGTGGTGGTGGTGGTGGCAGTGGGGAGGTATTCTCTTTCTGCTGGCTGAGGTCATATGTATTTGCGGTTTACTGTTTAGTGTCATGTTACAGATGTAAGAGACAAGGGATTCTTATAAGGGAAGAGAGGAAATCTGAACAGAATAGAGCATAAGTGGATTAGAAAGACGTTAAAACACATTTCTCTTTATCTCTCTTTCTCAGAATGATGGAAAACACAAATTGCCACTGTTATATGAAAACCTCATACTTTTTTTCACCACCAGTCATTTACCTCTCTTTAACCACAAATGTTTCATGATGAACAAAAGGACAAAATGATCCACAATTACTGGAAAAATGTAATTCCTCATATGTTAAATTCAATTTTCTCTGGTAACCTTATAACAAGGTAAGACTCTGCTACAACATTGACATAATACTACCCCTGACTTGTTATGGCAGATGTCATATGTTGTCACAGATTATGTCCAGTAATATAACAGTGTCATGTTACCATTACTGTTATGGTCATGACCTATTTGAAATTATGACAGCTGACTAGAGTACATTGCAACAATTAGTGACATTAGCTGTCATGAAATCAAACTTTGTGACATTTGTTATGGCAATTACTGGCAATATAACAGTGCACTGTTTTACTATTGGACAAAGTCTATCACAGGACATCTGCCATGCAGTGCCATTAAAAAAGCAATATGTAATACTGACAGCAGGTGTTTTAAATGGTTACTGTAATCTAAAACATTGGAAAGAGTTGTCTGATAGGATTTATAAAAAGTAGCATAGAAAATTGCCTTTTAGATGTAAGGCTTTGTTGTGACAATGATACCTTAATGGTTTCTCTAGATAGTTGCTGGAAAAGGGCTTTCTGGGATGCTTATCTTCTAAGCATGGTTGGACTGTATAGTATACTTAGGACTTGATTGCATTGTCTTTGAAAGGCTGGTCAGCAACGTTTTTGTCCCAACCACAGTGATGATTAACCAGCCGTGGTTCAGGCCAGTCCCTCCATCTGCTTAAATGAGCTGGAGCTGCTTGCCTCATGTCCCCTGACATTGAGAAAAGACAGTTTCGGTTCAGTGGCCCCCGCTGGAGGGGATGTGGTTGTGCATAAGCTTTCTGACCCTTCTGCACTATATGTATTTTCCAGCTCAGTAATGAACACTACTTCATAATGTCAATTATCATAGCATGCCTGGATCGCAGTGAGTTTTTGTACAATAGGAGCTAATGAACTTGTGCTGGCACGACTGCCTGCCTTAAACTGACCAGTGAGAATAAAAAGGCCTTTTATTTGTGGAAGTGATCAAGCCAAGTTACATGGAAAGTTTGATTTACTAATGATTTGAAACAACCCAACTAAATTATGGTCAAATCATAAGCATGCAAAATAATTTAACTGCTTATTTCTACCAGGAAAGCTAATATTATAAGGACGCTTTTGGGTTTGACATGTTTTAGCACACTGTGTCAGTAGCAAGGCATATTTTAACTCAAAGGAAACAGTTTGGAAATAAAAATTGTATTTTTAATGAACAACTTTGTGTAACATACATAAGAAAAGAAAAGTTTACACAAGAGTACAATCAGTGAATGTGTAATCAACGATTTGTTCATTCAATGGTCATCTCGGATCCACCTTCCAGAAAGGTGAATTTTCAATCAACTCCCTGCCTTCACTCTTACCCCCAAAGGCAGCTGCAGCAAAGACATGCATTGAATACAAAATCCTTAAAAAGACAAGATGTGCTTTTTGATCATACAATAAAAAGCAACAGAGCAGCAAAGTGGTGTTTCCTCACCAACAAAGATTAAAACACGGTGGTTTCTATGCCAGGATGTGCATGCAAAGTTCATTTCTGACCTGCATTCATGTTCTTTATGCAAAAATGTGTTTGTGTATGTGTGCTTGGCAGAAGGGATTTCTTTGGATTTTAGGTATCCATTTACAGATCAGCAAGTAAGATTACTCAGGCAACCAGCAATCAAAGATAAATTTGAAAATGAATGGCTAAACTTTATACCACCTATAATGGCATGCAAACAGTTGCCATAAGACATAGTGTTAGTGCGTACTTGTGCATAGTTAAAGCTTTATAAATGGACACCTAAAATGATGACAGAGAGCTAGCTCTGATTTATTTAAAACCAGAACTCAGAGACATAGATGTGAACGTTGATGATATTCCGATGAGTGACGACTCCATTTGTGACGTAATTCATAGCCAGCTTCAGAACTGTGCTCACCGGGCCAACCAGCGGCTTCACCTGTCTGACAACACCTGGAAAGAACAAAGTTACATAGTCAGTTAAATACAATTAAACACAAAATACATTGCAAAAAATAAAACCTGCCCCCCAGGACCTCCACTTCAGTTCGAACCCTGCTGCTGTCATAACAAAGCCTCTGCAAATGGATGAAAAGACAGTGAAGAAGTTGTAATCATGTTAATGTTGCCAACAGATGACAAAACTAAATACTAACAAATAACATTGTGTTTTGCCCCACCTTGCCCAATTAACAAAGACCCTGTTTATAAGGTGTTTCACTACCAAATACACAGTCAAGTCACATTATTACGACCACCAGATAATATATAGTAATATATAGTAATAGTAACTATCATGTGCAGCATGGACAGCCTCTAGACAGGCTGGGAGTGACTCAATAATGTCCTGTTGGGATCCGGAACCATGCTTACTGCAGTGCATCCCACAGCTGCTGGGGCGATCAAGACGATCAAGGTAATCCCACAGATGCTTAGTTCTGTTCAAGTCTGGGGAATTAGAGGGACAGTGTAGTACTTGGAAGTCTTGGCCATGCTCCTCCAACCACTGTCAGACATGTTGCATAGTCTTGCAGGAAGATCCCATCCGCCCTAGGGCAGACAATCAATATGCATGGGTGTACTTGACCTGCAAGGATGGATTCATACCCAAATCGATTGAGCATGCCTTTCAAATGGTGCAGTGGGCTCGGAGAATGCCATGAAAATCTGGTTTCCTTAATGAGCTACTCGCTACAGCCAAGTAGGAAGCGGTCATAAAAATGTATCTTGACTGTTGTATGTCACAGTACTGAGGGAAAATGTGTTATGGTTGTTCTGATTTCAACTCATGCTAACACTAATGTGATAATAATTAAATAAGATTTTTATTTACAAATGAACACAATAACAAGTAAAATTTGTGATTTTGGACCATTTTTATTGGTCTATTTGTGGTAAGATAGAGTGTAAAATATATAGAAACAAACAAAACCACTTTCGGAAAAGTTCAAGGACCACACCATAATGAATAGTCATACTGCTGCTATGATGTAAGGACATTCAAAGCTGATAAGACAACTTGAAAAGAAAGCTGTTCGTCAATGTTATGTGATATAAGTGAGCCATAAGTACATTATTACTGAACCAAATGCAAAGACCTCTCTTCCCTGAGGACACCAGACACCCTACATTACAGAAAGGAGAGAACACACCCATTCTGAGGATGACCAAATGTGCCAAGAATGCGTCGGAAAATCTTTTTTAAGTGAACATGCGATTACAAGGAGGGGAAAATGCACTGTTTATACAGCCTGTCAGCAACTCCTCTCTTTGTGGACGACTGGTGACACTATATACCCCTGTCCTGTTTGCACAGACTTCATCACTCTACATGGAGCAGTCAGGGACCAAGCTATCCACTTTTTTCTCCATGCTGTCTTCCTCTCCACCTCATCCATGCATTCTGGCCTGAACAAAAAGGTCTATTGTAAAAAAATGAAATGGAAACTGCTAGCTGTAACTTCCACCACACAGCACATAATCTTCTCAAAAAGAACCAATTCAACCAGAAAAGAGTTTCAACACATCAAGGTGCCAATATTTGGCCATTGAAATTAAGTAACTCAAAGGCAGCTACCATGTTAGCATGCTTAAAGGCAGATCTTTGCAGTGCTTCCCTGGCATCAGCCCTGCTGTTTGTGGAGGAGCAGGGTAAATGAGGCCCATCTGTCGCAGTCACGCGATGTACTCATGCAGGCATTCCTCCCTGTTGTCATCGTCAATTCTAAATCTTTACTGAGCTGTGAATGAGTACACTCTGCACAGATCACCCCTACTGTGCTGTAAGCGATCTTAAGAAAAATGCTAACTTTGAAGCTCACAGACCTGAGTCCTTAACTCTGTGAATGTGGTTCTCCTATGCAGCAATTCACAATTATTACGGTACTATACAGAAAGTTATGAGTTATTGCTCCGTCATTTAAAGAAGAGATAAAAAACAGAAGGAATTTCTGTCAGGATATATGAGGATTTTTTCAATGTATATGAAGTTATAGTAATTGTGGTACATGTTAACATCGGCCAATGTATGGCACTGTGGGGGACAGGAGCTTTTATTGGACATGTGAAAAGCATGGACATAGCACAATGGCATACTTTAAATAAAAAGTACAGTATATCCTATGTCAGAGGAATGAAACTTGGTGGGCAGGTTTGACATTGTAAGACATGCGAAAAATTCAAGTTTTACGTTCAGGAAGCATGAGATAAAAGTAATGACGGGTCTTATTGCTGTACCTTATTATATTATATTATATTATATTATATTATATTATATATAGACCCAAGAGTCACGATTATGGAGATTCTGCGAGCAGTAATGCCCTCCATGAGTCAACCTGTTGCAAGCACCACTGGAACAGCTGAGCAACACAGGACTACATGCACGCAGACAACTAGTTTGATTTCTGAGCCATTTTGGACAGATTCTAATGGTCTGTTCATAATAAATATTCACTAAATTGAAAAGATAGCCTTTAAACTGTGAAAAAAATATACATTTGGGCAGAACAAAATATATATAAGAGGTAGCAAATAAAGCATTAAGGACTCTTAAGCGTAAGTATATATTTATATTATACACGTACTGTTTATTGCTATGATAATTCAATATGATTTTTATAATTCCATACTGTAATGTTAGAAGCTTTAAATATGGAGATCTATGAAGATTATAAAAGCTGGCTAGCTAAGTGTTTTTGCTGGCAAGTTGCCATGCAGAAGGTAAATTTGCTAACTAGCTAATAACATAAGATAGCTAACATCAGGTAGATATGCAAAGTAACTACATTTAGTAGATTATTCAGTAAATGTATAATCTCTTAACACCTTATAACAGTACCTTAGAACCTTATAACAGTATGTTAGTGTGCAGTTGTCAAGAATAACCCTTTTTAAAAAAAAGCCTGTGACTGTGGCGTTTATTTAAAAATCACCTAATTAGTACTAAAGAGAAGGACAATAAGTGCCATGTCATAGGCCAGGTTAACTCAACTAACCCCACAGTTTTCAATCTCTAAGAAGACATGGCCATTCAGCCCTTATTAAACATGTTTCTCATATGGGCATTATTAGTAAGGGTGTCCAAATTGACTTATTGAGGTTAAGGAATCGAGAAATGTATTTTTACTTTTGTTGAAACTGGCAGGCCTGTGTCTGTTTTGATTTTAGCATGTAAAAGCACCTTTATGAGCAGTTTCTGGCCCTAAATTATATCCATGTGGTTATACCAGTGAGTACGCTGTGAAGTAATACAGAACAATACACCCAACAGTTGATTCCTATTCAAATTGCAGTTTCATGGAAATAGAAAGTTGTAGTTATAGTCTTTGGTCATGGAATGACCTTAAGCTTAAGTTAAATGTGACAGATGAGTTTAGCTTCGATGGACCACATCAGTGTAGGCTTTCAAAACCACAAAACGGTCAGGGATCAGAGGGATGAAAGGGTGACCATAGAGGGACAAAAGCAAACCTCAAAACCTCTAAGGATTTTTCCTCTGACCAAATCAGACCTCATAAAAAGGTCAAACTGTGAATCTGAAACCGTAAACTACATGTTTAATGTTTTGAAATGACCCTTAATACTGGCAGAATAGCCAGTTCTCAAGTGGGTCTCTCCCCTGCTGTGAGACAGTACCATCAATTCTGCTTTGATGAATATACAGCCAGTCTCTTAAACTGCTTGTTTCACAACATTTTGAGTGTTGCCTCTTTATGCTCAAATTGTGGTATCAATCTCTTTGAAGATGGCTAAATGGTTAGTATTATTAGAAATACTGAATGAAAAGTTAGATCACGCATTTAATGAAGCAATATCAAGAAGCTACTAATGTCATTTGGACATAGTTTAGCTGCCCTGCAAGCTCAAAGTCAATATAAGTAATATATATAAGTAATAGTGAGATCATTTTTTAAAAGCAACATAGTGTAGGCGTAGATCTAGTGTTAGGGCCAGTTGACTCAAATGATATTTTCTTGCAGCCTCTCTCCATAAACCTGTGCTGTCCTGCTCGATCCGCAGTACCACAGAGAGCGCAGATAAAATAGTGCATGGTTGTAGTATAACATACTCACCACAAAACAAAGTCAGGTGAATGCCAGCAAGCATTTATCATTCCCAATGGCTAAACACGCTTCAATATTGAAGGGTTACATGTAAACAGTACAATTTCTGGTTTTATGGTTACACCAGCTAAGGGAAGAAGTGTATGACAGGGCCTGTAATGAGAAGGTTTAACACTAGGGACAAATGCGAAGTATGAGTCGCCTAACCGCAGTATTGGATAATGATATGCTAGCCAATGTGTTATCCACTAAAGGCTGCTGGAAAAAACCCAGATGGCAAATGTCATGGCTCAGCATACAATAGGAAGCCACAGCAGGGTACAGAAGGCCTGGCTTTTCGGACTATGGGCAGTGTGGCTGCCTTAGACAAACACCCCTCGGCAACTGTAAGGGGACATAACTTTTGCCTGTTTTCTCTGAAATGCCAGAGGCGTGGTTTGGTGTCTCAGGCTCAATTAGCAATGAACCATCATTTCCAGCTGAAATCTGGGTTTTTGCTCACAACAGTTTTAAGTTTACACTAAATAGTTTCATGATTCATCTTTCAAACTGATTACACTGGATAGTTTAAGCATGAATGGAAAAACATGACTTGTCATTTTCTCTAAAACTAGGAACGTTTCCTTCTGTGCAGCCATACAAACCACACTTGTAGTGTCTAGTGTTCTACCTGTGGCCATGGGCTGCTGTGGTTACTGAAGTTCTGAATAGCAAAGCTAACTGATCACATTATGAAACCACAGATTTCCAATCACAAACCTGGTTTACATGTGATCAGACCATGTGTTCCCTTGTAGGAGCTGTTGCATAAATAACGCATCCTGTCCTTCTCGTGGCCACCACCCCTGGATATGCCGCAGCAGATGATAAATCAGCTGTGATGGATTGCCCTGGCTCCCTGGCTGAGCGCTGTCAGTGAATGATATGTGTCTGTGGGGGCTGTGGACCACCGGAGTAGTGAAGCCTCACTTTAATTATTTACAGTAATCCCTCCTCTGACAGGCAGAGGAGTCTTCATGGGCTTGGTCCTTCTTATTTAAAGCCTAATGATGCCATTTTGCGATTCATTCCGTGATGTTTAGTATCTAAAGGCTTGTGTGTCTGCCTGTTCACATCTAGCCTTGGGGAGACACTCCATTCCCTCTGCTATCAAAGAAATGGAAGGAGGCTTTCCATTTTAATGTAACGGGAGCATGCTTCTAGTAGAAGTCGTTCTTCTACTCAGTCAGGAAACCACGGAGATATAACAAGGCAGGCTTTACCACTGTAAGTCTTCTTCACGCATGGTGTGGGCAACAAATCAGTTTTGCTCTCCTTAGTTCCACACTGTATCAACGCCAGACTTCATCACAGAACACATGACAGCTGGAAGCAAGACTGGTGTAAACCTGAAAGTGTAGTGTGCCAAAAAACTTTTTTTCCCCTCAAATAGCATATAAAACATGGGTATCATGTCTCGGTTATTGCTTCAACTACTGCTTTTCCTGTCATGCTTTAAATGTTCCCATATTTTATATATCCCACATGGAAGAGCCAAAGGTAGAAACAGATACAAGGAAATACCCCACACAGCACCCACAAACTCAAAAAGTCTGACACGCCTAGTTAAAATTCCTCTGGTGTGTGTGAAGGACAGAAGCCACTGCCAGCGACACATACCTGAACACAGACAAACTGTCTCATTCGTTTTTCACCATAATGCCAACTGAATCATAGCAAATTATTTCATTATTTGGAGTCAGTTCAGACCACAGGTACATATTCCAGCCAGATGTTTCACGTGGTTGGAATTTTTTTATTAGCTTTTTTTTTTTATCTTGGTTTTCTAAACTGAATCCAGGTTATGATGTGGACAGACTGGGAATTACTCAAGCAAAGATGCCACAGCTTTAATTTTTTCCAACAATTGCTTTTTCGGAAGTTAGCAAATTCCCCTGCACCAAGGGGAAACACCACAGTGCACGGTTTTCTTCAGGCCTGCATTTTTGCTGGGGTTGCGTCACTGGGGTTCCAGCCAAAGCTTCATGCTGGCCACCAAAGTGTGATATGAGCGCCATCTCTTAGCCTATGTGAAGAAGGCCTGATGCAACTGCTAGAACCTCAAAGGCCTGGACTTTCTTAGGTAGTTTAAGAGGGGGCACTGTTGAGCAAAGCCATCTGAACTTATCTAAAAGCAGCAACATCCGTTTCTCTAGTATCTGTAACTGATTGTAGAGAGCAATATATGGTTAAATAAGATAATATATTCAAATGATATATCCAAACAGAAATGTCAGTGTTTCAAAGGCTGCGCACTCCTTCCCTGTAAGCTATACTAAACACTGCCCACATAAAAAGGCACAAAAATGCAGAATGTAAATTTATACTTCCTCATCTTCCACTCTATCCATGGCAAGGCTGAAATCTGCTGTGTTTGTTCTGACGATTCACGCTGCCAGTGTTTTCACTCAGACGTGAGTGCCATGAGAAACCTTCTTGTGGACAGTGATGGATGCGAAAGGAAAACTGATGCTCTCTCCCTCTGTGTGCTGCTCAGCATGGGGGAAACCCAAACAAACAAAGAAGCAGAATGCCTCTCAGCTGCATTCATTTGTGACCAAGAATTCCCATTACATGCATTCCTATAAGAGGGTCTTTTAGATAAATGCTCGGAAGGGTATGTTATGTTCCTCATCATATTTACCCTCACAGGTTGAGAGTCATTACTGTCTAATTATGTAGGCATTCAACTGCATGCTGAGTTTCATAATGAACTGCATTTACATTTAATTTATGTTCCACAATAAACATTTATTCTGTATTTCCTTATGTTTCCGTTTGTTTCAATAATAAATTATAATAAAACATGGCACAATGTAAAGGACATTATTTCCCTTCTATAAAACAAGACTGTACTCTCAGTATATGGGTAATTTTACCACTGTGGCAGCAAATGGTGTCCCATAAATTTGAAGCCATAAAAATAAGCTCAAAATACCTATATATAATAAATAGTTCTAGTCCTAAAATCTGAATGGCTAAGCCATGTTTTAAGCTGTTGTAAAAAATGATATACATACATCTACGAGCACCTCACAACATCTGAGTTCTGTATAACTATGCCACCTCATGAAAAATCCTGTTAACGGCCCACTGGACCACTCAGTGTATCAACTGAATAAGAACCTGGTTGCAGTATAAACTGAGGGGCCCACAATTTATTTTTTGCCTATAACTGGGTTGGTAAGCTAACTAACAGATAGCAAATGCATCTTTAACTCCAGTTATTAACATCACATGTCTCACACTTTAAATGTTCAACCCAGGTTTAAACACAAATGACTACGTACTCCCTAAACAGTGCGCTATGTAAGTTTTAATTTTCTAGCTTCTGCTGCCAAGTAGTGTACTAATTTTTGAGTGCGGATAGGACTGAAGCTATATTATGCTCTGTTGAGCTTCAGGAGTCAGTATTTAAATTCCATGGGAGTGCATTGTGTAGGGAGCAAGGAGCCCTTTGAGATTTAGCCCCAGTGTGGGAAAAGGAGTTAGGAGTGCTATGTTATGATATGTTCATTATTATATGACAAAAGTTGTAAAAAGTTCATGAAATTACCACAATATACAGTTATGGGCAAACAAATGATTTTCTCCAGTCCATGGCCTCTTAGCAGCAATATTAGACTATTAAAGAATTAGAATTAGAATATTAAAAGGAGCTACCTTTTTTACCTTTATTAATTATTATTAATAATAACTCTAATTGTTTGCTGAAAAGGGTGTATTGTATCATAATTTTTGCCACAGTTTTATAAAAGCAATACGCCACTCAAGGCCTCACACTAGGTCTAAGAACACTCATCCCCATGATGAAATCACAGTAAACCTGGCCTCCCGTGGCTTACTGCTTTAATGAATGTACACAGAAAGTTTTATCTGTTAATTCTTTGTCCTAAATTAACCAATAAAAACTATAATAATAATTCAGGATATAGATATTTCTTAGTAGCAGCAGTGACCTCGCAGACACAAAACCTTTATTATGTGAAATAAGCATCTCATTTGACTGAGATGCTCATGGCAGAAGCTTGATTTTGTGTTCCGTAAACCATTTTTGTGTTGCTCTGGACATATGCTTTGGATCACTGTCCTGCTGAAAGATCCAATGACGACCCATTTTCAGTTTTTTTGGCAGAGACAGACAGAGTTTGATTTCAAATGTCCATCATGCCATGTACCCTAACGAGGTTCCCAGGGCCTTTGGAGGAAAAATAGTCCCACAGCATCATAGACCCTCCACCATACTTAACAGTGGGCATCAGGATCTTTTCATTGTAGTCATCCTTACGCCAAACCCACCTTGAGTGACTGTTGCCAAAAAGCTCAATTTTCGTTTCATCTGACCATAGAACACAGTTCCAATCAAAGTCCCAGTAGCATTTGCAAACTCCAAGCAATTACAGAATGTTTGTGGTTATATGACAAGAAAGACTTTTTCCTGCCATGCCTTCCAAGTAATCTGTTGGCATGGAGGTTGTTTTGGAGACTTGGTGACCCTAGGATGCTACTTTTTCTGTAACTGTAAGTGCTCAGTAGGGGTATTTTGCCCCTTATACCATCCTCTTTACTATGTGTGAGGGATAAAATAAGCTAGTGTCTTTTTCCAGGCACGTTTGTAACAGTTCCTGTTTGGATTTGAACAAATTATTGCCTAAGTAGCTATATTTTATGGATATTCCTTGGATTATGAAGGTCAACACACTTTTCCCTTATTCACATTGTGTGTCCTTGTGTCTTTCCCAATGGAATTGGACCACTGTGTCACATCAGATGCATACCCAGATGAAACAGGAAGTTTTGGATTATTGCTTAAAATATATAGTATATAAAATAATAAAACAGGAAGCATGACTGACTGTGGCAGATATGTTTTTTGTTCAAATAAAATATTTCTTGAGAAGTTATTAAATTACTTTAATAAATGCTTGAAAGTGTCTAATTTTGTTAGTGTGAGATCTCTGAAAAGTCTACAGTGTGTGTTATATTTCAAAGTAATAAATAAAATAAAATAATGCAATTTTTAAAATTTTCTACGTACAATAAGAATTTCTTACTCCTCAGATTTTTATATTTCTTCCAGAGGTGTTACAGCTTTGTTGTTACAGCTGATGTTGTTAAATGGAAACCTTGAGTTAAGGTGATACCTTGTTTGTCACTGCAATGGTAGGACGACCCATAAGCTAACTAATCATAATTAAATGCCTCCTTTTCTTCTTGTGTCTAGAAATACAAACATTATAATAATTCAATCATTTATATCATTATGCCATGTATTTGTTATTCATAACAATAACAGTGGCGTCTAAGAGTTAATTAGGCTATGTGCAGATGTTCACGATGCAAGTTTCTTGACCAAGTCAACTCATCTGCTAATTATTCAGGCCTTGTCATGTTCGTCCAAACAGACACAATGCTTAACTGTCCTGTGCTGTGGCCATTTGAAAACTCTGGCTTAAATTAATTACATCAAGCAAACTCATCCTAGTTTGATGACCATATTCAACAGATAAAATTTTAATAATATTTCGCAAGAAGTGCAGTGACTACTTTCCATGTAATTGGAAAATTATTTTATGCAGCTCTTTGTCTGACATTTTGGAAACATTCTTTTTTCCACATTACCCAAGCAGCCCATTCACATCTGAGTATGAACAAGCATTGTCTTTATAGTGACACAACTCATAAATGAGATTAAGTCCTTAGTCTCCTCAAATACCCAAGAGATATGGGATAGAAGACTTTCTGTGCAAGATTACAAATTTATCCCAGATGCTTTCTCATGACTTATCCTTCCTGGTTGTTTTAGAGCTGGGCAGTGCCTGAGTCGCTGATGCTTCTCTCTATGCTTTGGCCACTGCAGGTCCACCGCCTCATCGAGACAAAGGGCCACAGCTCACTCTGCATAAGCGCTGGGACTCGGCATGTGGGAAACAGTTCTGGAAGAGCTGTCTTCAACTAATGAGGAGTTCTTTTCAGTAAAGGCAAAAAAGGCTTTCATGTGGTACCCAGTTTTACAGCTCTAGTGCCAAGCCAGACACTACTGAGGACTGGGGAGAACAATACGTTACAAAGAGCAAACTGCATGAATCATCAGCACGGATGTTACATTAAGACAAACACATATGCATATATCATGACATGATATTAGCATTCCACAGAAACATGTGTGCATGCCGCCTGCATTACTTGTACGGTAATGGATCAAGATGACTACGCCAACAGTATTATTCATATCTTCTTTCATATCTTCTTTCTTCGTCACACTTCTGTCTCCAGGTGTTTAGTTCAGTACACTATTGACCAGCAGCAGTCATATAGATGTTTTTGGATATCAGGATATCATTCCTCAAGTTCCAAAAACATATTTTTGTTATATGTGTCATAATGATGGGGTCATGATTGTCTAAATCATAGGTCTATGGATGCACAGTACTGTATGTAAAGGTAAGTATAGCTGTCTACACTAATGTCCGGATAGGTTTATACAGTGACAAGCCAGGTGCATATAGCTACATTTATGAAAACAATGTCTTATTTGCTCTCCTTTGAAATACTATTTTCAACATGCCCTCATTAACATACACATTTTCCCTGAGGGAATATCCCATATCCATCCATTACTGTATTTGTAGTGTCCTTTACAATATTTGCTCAAGAAAAGTATAAATTACACTGCAAAAATAGCCCCCCCCCACACACACACACCAAACCAGGAAAAAAAATAGACAGAGCTGCTTATATATACATATATATATATATATATATATATAACAGAACTTACATGCCACAATAGGAAGTAGACAGCCATTTGAAATTCTGTCTTAATATTATAGGGACAGCCCTGAGAAATGTTATCCATTGTTTGGGAACGTATACCTAATGAGGTGCCAATATGCAAATTTCTAAACCGAATGCTTTGTAAAGGAAGATATATACACACATATATTTGAGCAAGACAACATCTACAATCTTGCTGCTAGTAAAATCCCTGCTTGCAACATAAACATTTTAGCCCACTCCCGCCTGCAGTCCTGTACGGGGAAAGATCACCTACATTATTTGACATACTTTATTTTACAAATAAACTATTTTCTGACAACTGAAAATAATGACCATGTATCAGACCTGCCTTTATTTGTGGCGTGTTCACCATTCTTTAGGGCACTTTTTACAGCTGAGGGCGATTGATCATCTAACATCATTTCTGTAGTGTAAAAATGCAATTCATATGTTCTTAATGTGACTACTTAGAATGATTTTGTTACTTATTCTTTATATAGAACGATTATTAATTATCAGTATTTTTTCTACATCTTTTTCGCAGGCACTGGATTGGTTAACCATTCTTATACATGACATTAAAATTTATTCCAGTGTCTCAAGATGTTGTGGTTAGACCCAGGAGTCCTATGGAGTCATGCAGGAATGCAGACCCTAGCGGTCAAATTAGTGTGATGATGCGTTCATCAGCATTGTCTTATGAACAACAGGCCTGTCCAATTATGGTAGCAAAAAGCATGGCTGAAAAATCCCCCCAAAACAAGAAATGAAAAAAAGAGAAATACCTGTAGGAAATGGCTTTCCACATTACTATTGACAAAGACATTTGACCTTTTTGCTATATTGCTGAGCCTGGTGCCTCTGTCCTAACAACATGACTGACTAAAGCTTACCACTGATTTGAGGTCAACAGGTAGTCTGGGCAACGGGTACCTCTTTGATTTTGGAGGCAAGGATCTAAACATGTTGTCCAGCATCCTATTAAACCTCTGAGCCTTGAAAAATGAATCCCTGATTAGAATGTATACACATTGTATGGTATAAACATGTATACACATCCAGCATGTAAACACATGGATACACATCCAGCCAGGTCATGGACACCAGTCAGTGCATTCCATTTAAATGCCTCTAGCAAAACAAACTGAAATATCTTTTGCTTGGTTACTGGATCTTAGGAAACTCTGTTAGGAACTCCTATTATCAATGTCAGCCTTTCCCAGTGTTTTTGCATTTCCAAAGTCTAAGGGACTCACACCTGATGTTTCTAATCAAGCAATACTAGCAATCAAAGTATCTTGTACTTGATGTGACTTCAGTTTCTCCATGGACCAGGTTGGAAAAGTCTTGGGTAGTAGGAATCAATTCCTCTATGTAGTCAACCATGGAGGCAGCTCTTTGCCTAGGCACACCATCCCAAGCCTTGAGAGATGTGAAGAGACAAGCAACATCATCCATTGACATGGATAGTGATTCTGGATCATGTTTGGAAAGGCTAGCCAGTATTTGAGAATGACATGATAAATGGAAACTTCCTGAACACAGATTAATCCAGCAAGTTAAAAAATCCACCACAACTTTCATGCATCCAGTTTTGGTTTAGTCATGATGGGCATAGGAGAATGGCTGTTTGTCCAAACCATGAATCTATGACCTTTGAACCAGTGAAAAAACTTGTCACACATAGTCCACTTAAGTGCGAGGAACGTCAGTCTACATGCAATGTGCAATTGT
Organism: Prochilodus magdalenae; assembly: GCA_024036415.1. Classification (NCBI taxonomy): domain Eukaryota; kingdom Metazoa; phylum Chordata; class Actinopteri; order Characiformes; family Prochilodontidae; genus Prochilodus; species Prochilodus magdalenae. The sequence goes on along the minus strand of JAMWET010006861.1, from coordinate 216,115 downwards.
GGTAGTTGGCTTGACTTCACCTTAAAGATTTACTAACAAATGCTATTGGCCAGGCTCTGCCTTCACCATCTGGAACTTGTAATAAAATAGTGCTGAGGCCATCAAGAGATGCATTGGTGGAAAAGATAAAAGGTTTTCAAAATTTAGGAAGGGCGGTACTTAATGTAAGTGCTGTTTCTCAAGCTGGTGTCCAGTCATCAGGTTTTAACTCATGGAAGGTGCCAGGTCTCTTGCAGCCTCTCTCACCTTTACCTTTGCATGTATAGACTACAGATGGTTTAGAAAATAAATAGTTTTGCTATTCATTAAAACCTAGCAATTAATGATAGTACAACATCATTCCCCCAGAATCTGATTCATTTCAGTAATGGGTTGAGGCAATTTCCATTATTACATTTTCAGCCATAAAGTCAGTGATGACTTTCACCTTCTTATGGTCAACAGATACACCCTCTCTGTTAGTAACATTCAGATAGTGAGCTTTAGGTTGTTTGCCTACTCAACACAACTTTAAGACGCTTTTATGTCACCTCCTCCCATGGTGCCACCAACAGCAAATCATCTAAGGTGAAGTATAAATATCTCCAAACATCTCCATAATTCTCTTGAAGAAAGCTGGGCTTTGTTGCCGCAGTAACCTATTGCATTTATTTAAACCACAAGACATGGTAAAAGCAGTGTATTTCCTATCTGCCTCATGAAGAGCTATGTTGTAGGAAATGACATGTTAAATCCACAGTGCTGAAGAAGTATTTCCACGGAGTGCAAGGTGACAATCTTATTAATGTGGCAAAGGATGAACATCCTTAATGATCTTGGCATTGAGCCATTAAAATTCCAAGTGCTCTTCCAAACCATGATGAGATATTTTCTCACTGACTTGCTAATGACATCCTTCTTCTTCGTCTCATTCAGCACTTCCCTCAACTTGAGATTGAGTGAGAGGAACATTGTATTACGGAAGCCTAAAGGGATTATCATTAGAGGGACAAACCCTACGTACAACATTTTTTTGCCTTACCACAGTCAAGCCTGCCTTTAGACAAGACATCTTCTTCTGGAATCTCACCAGCAGTTTAGCCAGCCTAGCATTACAGTCCTCTGAAACTATGCGTGCTGCAGTGTCAATATTAACCCACAGTAAAGCTGCTGCTTAGTGTCAGGTGATGTCCTCCACAGCAATACACTGAGACATAAACAGTTAGTTTAGTGTTATGTCAAAGTGTAACAGGGCTCAGGGTTCCTTTCATAACTCTCAAAGAGACCAGCTAATGCTTGTTATTGGACTGCCCTGAATAAAGCTACCCTTTGCATTTAACCTGCTTCAGCCCCATCAAAGCTACAGTGAATGGCGTCACAACCCTAGCCAAGCTGGATTCCACACCCCCAGTTTACCCTTGCTTCTCTTACAAGAAGCCAGAGCTGTGGAGAGACTCTATAAGTGAGTGTTTCTGATATTTCACTTACTATAAAGAGTCAGCCTTCTAAAGTGGCCTTCTAAAGTGACCTTCGTTCTATAGTTGCTGTGAGGGTTTGCCTTAGACTGGGTGTTTTTTTTTTTTTTTAACTTCTAAGGCCAATTCCAGTTTGCCTTCAACTGGGAGTTGAAAGAGGTAGAGGCTCCTCAGGCAATTTCTTGGAGGGGGAGCTATACCCTGTGCCCTCTCTTTGTGTATACCCTAAGTGGAGTGATAGGAACACAGTTGAGGTCCCTATGGCTAAGGAGTGTCTCACAGCTCCACCTAGTGCTATAGAGAGCACTGGCCTATCGAAGCCTGCCCTCAAGGCTCTGCCCAGTGCTACAAAGAGCACTCGTTTGTTGAGGTCTGCCCTCAGCCTTCCCCCATGAGTTATGTTAGAAGTGGCAATCACTAGCGGAGCTGATATCTGCTGGCCACACCATTTCCTGCACCTCCAGCTGTTCCAGTTCCTGCTCCTGCTCCATAGACTTCTCCAGTTCCTCCTTCTGCTTCAAAGGCTGCTTAGCTTCAGTGCCAGCTCCACACAAGGCTCTAGTTCTGGCCTGCTCAAGTGGTGCCTCCAGCTAGGGCTTCTGTATTTTTTAGGCAGCTCCTGTGTCGGTCCCTTGTTCCAATCCAATGCCAGCTTCTCATCCAGTACTGGTTCCCCATGAAGCTTCTGTGACAGTTTCCCCAAGTTGCTTATTCTCCTATGCTTGTTCCTTGTGCAGCTCCTCTGTCGGTTCTTGGTTCCAATACCTGTTCCTTCTCAAGCTGCTGCTCATCAAGTCAAAGCTTCCCTAGCTGCTGCTGGTAATTCAGTGGTGGTTCACTGTGCAGCTCCCCAAAGTGTACAGGCTTCCAGAATTGCTTCTGATGCTCCTTTTGTGCAACGCCAGTAGATGGCTCCTCAGTTGGCTTCCTAGTGCCTCACTCAGCTGGTTCACATTACTCTTCCTGCCCCTGTCCCCTCTGTTCGGTTGATGGACTATCTTCTTCTCTGGACCTTTTGCCAATTTTGGCTATGCCTCGTCATGGACTCGGCACGTCCAGTCTTGCACTTCTGTAGCTGTGCCTTAAGAGGGCGTTCTGCCACATTTTAGCTGTTTCAGGGTCTGAGCAGTACTGCACATGGTAAAGCCATGTGCAATTCTTATTTTTTCCCCCCAGTGTGACAGTGAAAGTCATCTTATTGTATAACGGTTTTGGTGATTGGTGCAAGGCTTATCCTACATGCTGTTACTGATGCTTGTGAAGCATGTATTTTCTCTTTAGTGGGCATCCAGTATCTCCTGTACTACAGATGCAGACCTTTTTATTTAGTAGACATGAGGTCTGGGCAGTGTAAGATAAACATAATGACAACCTCAGCATGTCCTCTACATTCTTACCACTCATCCTCAAACATTTATCAGCTACAGCTATGGCTTTGTTACAATTAATATTCCTTCTGAAATCTAGCTGTGGGTCACCGCACAGAGGAACTTTCACTTTACCTCTTAGTCAACTGATAAAAAGTTGACATTGTTTAAATGGCAGAAATAGCTCATCAACATGGCCTGAAATGATGAAATGACGCTTATTACTGGAGAGGATCTTGCCTGACCCCTCCCAAACATAATCCTGTATTATGTAAAACACTGGCATCATTACGTTGTAATGATTATATCATAGTCAAACAACATGCACCAGATAAAATGTAAACCAATAGAAACTAACATCTGACAGTCTTCATCATTGTAAACAGATGTCCTTTGATCTAAAGAAATATTTGACACAACCAAAGGCCATTTATATTGAAAAAAAGAAAAACTTCAGTCACATTAAATTAAAAACCCTCAGATATTTCCATGCGGCATAAATCACTGGATAAAAGTACATAACATGGCTACCTAAATTAATTACAAAATTAACTCTGAGATAATATCTGTCACCAGCTCACAAGCAAGCAGCCGTGTGGAACAATGCGTGGCAAATGGTGGCCAGCAGCCCACGGCGATCAAATGAGCAATGATCTTGAAACGCAGATAGTTCTTGATTCACGTGCAAAAACTGGATGTTGCTACCACTACCTTACACAGACAAAGAAACTCTGTGTTATATTTTCTTTGTGTTAACAGAACATTCAATCTTATAACTAGAAATAATACTAACTCGTAATGTTGACTAGCGAGCCCCTGCTTCTTCTCTAAAATTTCAACCAGCGACTTGTCTCCTCTGGGTATGTTCTGGGTATTTTTCCATTAGCAAAATTGATATAGCACAATTACTGGTAATAAATCAGGAACATATATAAACCTGGTAATTTCTAATTTACTGAAGATAAGACACACAAAAGTGTGGAGGCAGGGAAGCAGAGGGGATTTATAAAAGAAAAAAGAGACCATCCCAACATCAACATCAATACAAGCTATATCATTCAAAGCATTTAGTGCTATTATAACATTATTGTATCTTATAAATTAATAATTGTATCTTGTAAAATTATATTAAATATAGATTAAGATGTAACTCTTGTCACACCAGCTGGCCTGTTTTGTTTGTGTTCTGAATTACCCCAGACATTAAGAGTCCACAGACTAAAGGAATCCGTGGCAGATTTAGCTGTAATCCAGTACCAAAGGTTTAGTTGTTTTCAGATGTGTACACTCTTCACAAGATCATATCTGGCAAAGAAGACTATTCAATAAAATATTAATTTTACAAAACAATATATGGTCCCAAAATGGGGTTTATGTAGTAAACATTTCCACCTGTGATACATGATCGCTGATGTAACTTTAAGATAACGTTATTTAGGTAGTTTAGTTAGCAAAGTTAAAAACAGTAAACAAAAGGGCAGTACACTGTGGTTCTAGTTAAAACCTAGGTTAAATAAAGCAATTAATTCAGAAACTTCATGCATGTTATGCTTAAACGTCTTAAAACCAGTTTGTATTGCAATGCCTGCTTAGCTAGCTAATTAGCTTACATGAATCCTTCCAGGAAAAAAAAAACAGCACAGATCAGCAAAGCGGGTCACCAGCAAAACCAACACATGTGTTTTGGATGTTGGTATGCTGCAGCACCAGACCAGCACCAGAACCGCATAAACCAACTAGGACCAGCATGGAACTGATGCTGGTTTCAGCTGTTTATTCAGCCAGACTTTCCTCCACATGTGCTCTCAGTGATGGTCTGCATAGCGTACATGTTACAAGTTTTGAGGTGATGCTTAGAAAGGCATGTTAAAGCCAGTATAAAAATGAAGGACTAGCTAAATCTTATGGTAAAGAAATGATAAATACGGTATCAGATCAGCATGAACATGACAACCAAACCAGCATGAACATTACAACCAAAGCTCCTCTGGTCTTTTCTTTAAAACAGAGGTACTCAGATAAAGGCTCAAACCATCTCCTGAGGTGCATATGTTTAAGGGTTCTTTCTGAATTTAGACGGCTGTCTGAAACAAACACTGACTCATATGCTGCAAGCTCAAGTGTCCATGTCTTCTGAGTTCTTCTGGTCAGTCTCAACCACATTCACCTCAGTAGACTTGGTACCGTTAGCCCTTCCAATTTCTCTCGTACAAAGACATAACAACAATAACCTTTTGGTCACTGAAAACCTTTCTGTGATCTTTCCAAACAGCCCCGGATAAACAAAGCAAGCAGGCGCAGACGCATGGTCAAGTGAAGTCAGTTCTGCCACAAGAGAGAAAAAATAAGTCCAGATATTCATTAATTTGAAAAAAGCCTTGTTCTTCTAAAAGGGTGAATAGAACATGAACGGCTTTCCTCCAGTAGGGCCATGTAAAGACTGAGAGCAACCACAAAAGATGCAAGAGGCTCTTAAAGGCTATCATCAACTGAACCAACACTGGAAGACTGGTGTCACAAACACCTAAGTGGAATAAGCATCTACATGCAGTTTCCAAGCTTTCCAGTCTTGTCCTCCTTCTCTCCCACACAGAGACACATATGCAAGTGGTTTGTTAAAAGAGAGAAAAAAAGACGAGAGAATCTTTCGTAATGCAAAATTAGGTCGGAAAACCACTTGAGGCAAATTCAATTTCCAGAGAATGGGGCCCCAGGGTTCAGCTTGTGCTCCCTAGGCATTGTTAGACAGATGCCAGAGTGCCACTTACCCACAACCGTGCCATGCTCAGAACGCTTAATGATGTCGAAGGAGTTTTGGATGTTTCCCTCCAGAATGTCATAGATGATTTCTGGGGAGTCCACATGTGGATAATGGGATGGGGTTACCGATCTCAGGAAAACTATTTCTGTTGGCAGAAATAAGAACAAAAGGCATACGACAATAATTTGCTGCATCAGGCACCTCATACAGTTAGATTAAAACTCAGTGCCTCACTCATGCATGTTTAGCAGGCTTAAACAATATTTACAAAGGGGAGCTCTTGGCACTCAAGTAGCTATTACTGTTGCACATCAGTGTCACTTTGTGTCCTTGTGTATGTTACTACACATACAGTGATTAACATTTCATCCCTCACAGAAAATTGTATCATGCCATATAATTGTAGAGGTGGGGTAGAGCAGTTAGAGCGCTACAACAGGAAATTAATTGGTAACAACAACCAGAATGTTGATAACCAATGAAAACAAATGCTCAATAATAATAATAGTAGTTATTTATGATGGTTATGTCTGTTTGGCTCTGTTTGCTCCAAGAGTAATGGAATGTATTTGTCCCACTTTTGCTAAACCTATCCTAACTATCTCTGTGAAACGCACACTGTACCTTCTGGTTTGTTGAACTCCCTAAAGGTGGGCAGGGAGATGACAGTGTGGGAGACGGAATGGACAGGGTCCAGCACACATGTGATGTCGTTGGGCTGACAGGACTTTATACAACGGATGGTGTCGGAGCGATCAACCCTTGGTCTGCTGAAAAAAGAGAAGGAAAAACATGCCTTCACAAAGCATTGCATTGGATAAACACTGATCTAACACAGATTCCTATTCTGTCATTATCAATCTCGATTGTTCGCTACAACATACAAGAACACAGGTCTTGATTGCGGCTGGTGACTGAAACAAAAAAACAGACTCTCAAAACTGGGGGCACACAACAACGGGGAGCCTTCCAGTGCAACTCACCACAGAACCCAATGCCCAGCAGGCGAGTGAAATGTCCACTACATAAATATTATCTGCACAAATAGTGTGCATTCTTAAAATGGGATTTGCAAGCTAGACAATCATGTTTTGGGGGTAGGAATCAGAATAGAATCAAACAAGAGGCCAAAAATCACACCAGGAACGAGACTTTGGTGGTCAAGTTTCCTGTTAGCCACTCATAGCCTCAATGCATTTTGCTTGTCAGGGTGAAGCTCTGACACTGATCTAAAGCCTGTTCAAGAAAATATTTGGTTTTGTGGAGCAGTCCCAGCGTTCATATCCAATAATCTCATGTGTAGGATTTATGGGCAGAGGGAGTTTTATATCCTTGGAGAGCCTGACTAGACAACTCCCCTGTCTTTGCAGGCCTGTGCAATGGGCTTATTTAAGACTTTGTTTGTGTCTCTGGATAATCGGAGGCAGCTCTGGTAATAGAAAGCCAGGACAATGTGAGCGAAAATGGCCATGTTGCCTCAACGCTTTTCTTCCTGGAATAGGAGTCTTCCCGCTCGTGACAAGAGCCCGTCAAGCGACTCGGGAGTGAGACGTTGCATCTGCCAGATTGCTTCTGTCCAAATAGATAAGCATGATAAGTCCTGCTTATTTCCCAAGATGCACCTGCATCCTCTGTTTGCTGTTTTACACCATGCACCATGATGCATAGCAAATGAATGCAAGCTGCCGCCATATGAACCAGTCTCAATGCAATTACTGATGATCCACTTTCAGACATTTACAGACTTTTCCTGGATTTCTTTACCGACTACTGTTCGACAGTTTCATGCTATTTGTGAACAGCAGTAACACGCACACATACAGCGGCTGTTTGGCCTCTTCTACAGGGAAGAAAGCGCTCAGTGTTCCAGTGGTGTGAGGACTGCGATCTCTCAGAGCCACTGTGATTAGTTATCCTTCCATCGCTGCTTTCTTTCATCGGGCTCTAGAAGCTGGAGTTAAACCCCAAGGCCTGGATTGGGTTACGGGCCTTCTTTCATGCTGAGAGGGGAGAAGCCCCTGACAGAAAAGTCAAGCCACCACTGGGCATGGACTTGTAATTAGCAATTAGCGGGCGGGTCCACGTTTTGCTTAGAGCCGAGCCAAAACCACAAGATGTTCTCCTCACTTATAATAGCGCGCCTCGTGCACGGCACGCACAGGAGAGTCCAGCGCGTTCCGCGGGCGGGAAACGTCACGGAGGACCACGAGCTGGATTCACGAGGACATAAAAACCCCGGGGTGAGCTGCCACTTTAAAGTCCGCGTCCAATAACATCAAACGCGGACATCAAAAGCTGACATCAAAGGCAGGTCGAGCGCGTGGGGGGCTGATTGCGGCTCGCGACGCTGCACGAGGCCATCAAAGTCATCTCGCGCTGCGGTCACGTGGCCAAAAAAGCAAGAACTCTCCGCCTCTAGAAAAGAGAGAGAGAGGGAGGGAGGGAAAAAACGCTCTCCTGGACGGGAGTTCTTCTGGTCAAGCACGAGTTGTTTTTTTTCTTTCCCTCTCTGGTAATTATTATTTATAGTCAGCGTGTTGATAAAGCCCCAACACAAACTCTGCGGGCCTTCATTCCTGGTGCACAGTGGTGATGCTGCTGCGCCACAAATTGGTGCAGACCACCGTCCAGAACCCAGAGGCCCATAACTCACTGTCAGAAAGTAAGCGGGGGGAAAAGAGAGGAGCACGGCCATGCTTTTTAAGGGCTGTATTTTAAGGACGTGGCCCTGGCTGACAGTGGGGAGAAGAGCACCTCTCGCGGTGTGATCGCCCTACGCCCCGAAAAACCTGAGCGCTGATTTGATTTATGGCGCTCAAAACTCAGCCTCAGCTCTTTTCACTCAGCAGCTCTTTCGAGTGCTCCATCACTTCGGACAGGCCTTTCCTGCTCTATTATCACGGATGAGTGCAAATCTGCATCGATTCAGTCCAGCCCAGTGAGAAAGCAGCTGAGTCCATCTTTTTGGGGCTGGATCTAGTTTTTATGATCCATGGTCAGACGCTGAATTCACCTTTATTCAATATACATAAACCTACCATGCACCGGATTCTGCTTAAAGTGGTATTCTAGTCGAGAGAAAACTCTTTAAGATATCCACAGCTGCCATTATCTCCATATGAGTAGACGACACTGGACTTGCTTTTCCCAAAAGCTCCATCTAGTGGCCCCAAGGCTATCAGAACAGGACTGTCAGAAAGGAAGCATCACCGGCAGTGTGTTGTACAGTCTAATTACCATAATTAACAGAGAGCCTAACAAAAACACTGCCACTATTAATGACCCTACCTAGAAACAGAATAAGGTGACCCTGTTCTGAGATGGAGTAGAGCGGGGCACAAACTAACACCGCAGGATAAAAACGTAACATGGATATTTGATGTAGGTAACCAGGTTTAACATGATTCTAGTTTACTCCACAATCAGCATTATCTGTGATAATCAGCAGTCAAACAAGATTCCTTTTGGGCTTTTTTTTTTTAACCATTTTCTATCATTAGTGTTTTGATAGCTGAGTCACATGTATGAGACAGAACTGACTCCTGTATTACTTGATCAACGTACCTAAGATCTGTTCATAAGAACTGTTTTGAACACAGTGTGAGCTAGTCAGGCTACAGTACAGCCTCCTTAGCTGTCCTGCAGTGTTACAACTAAGCCTCTCAATGTAAACATGGAGAGAGAAGTCCATATCCTCCCACATACATTCAGCACACTCAGCGTGTTAGACGTGTTTTAAGCACAAATGAATCAACAGTGTGCTACAGATGTCATAATATTTGGGATGGTCTTTGCTGTTCTGGTCAAAATTAAAGATTCAGCCCACTCTCTTTTCACTAATCATATTTACTCTGATGGAGATTTTGTTTTATGTATTTAGATTGGAAAGCTTATCTGGCTCAAACAACAGAGCTGTGCTGAATTAGTTCTGTTTGTAGTTAACTTGCACTTCTGCCACTTTCAGCTGAGCTGTTCATTAACAGCAGGTGCTTGAAACAAACTTTATGTCTTAATTCGGAGCAGAGATGTGTAGGCTGTTTGTATTATATTATATTATATATTATTTATTGCAGAAATATTTTCAAAATGATTAGGCAAAGACTTACATGTGTAAGGTTGTGACTCTCGGCTAATGCTAACAGAATCCAGAAATATTTGTAATGTCTGGGAGTACTGACACTCTTAGTGTTAAAGAGGAACAATAGCTAGAAGAAATACATTTTATTATTTTTTTTTCAAAAACTGGAATGGTACAGAAACGGGACAATACAGACAATAAAAAAATGAAAACACTGAAACTTCTTCTCAGAACCCCCCATAGAAATATCCATCCATCGCACTGCCTCAATATCAAGACAAACTGCACTGTCCACAGCAGATTTCTTGATCAGTAAGCCTACCAGTGAATCTAAATGTTTAACAGCACTAACAATTGGTACATTGGTTTTGCAGTACATGGGGACTTTCAATACTAAACCTCTTACTTCAGATTGTTTTCTAAATGTTAGTATTCATTGTTTTCCTCATTTCACTCAAGGATTAAATTGCTTAGGTCTTCTTGTGTTACAAACACCTGTATTTTGGACAGGTAGGTGCTCAGACTTCCATAGCGCCACAGTTTCATCTCCAGTGAGATCTCAAAGTCCTGAGGCTCAGTGATTGGCTTCTGAACCACCATCACACCTCCATTCTCTACCCTCTGAGAGCCAAAGTAGCCTGCCTCGTTCCCGTCCACTATGGCCACCTGGATGTTGTCGCTGGGCATAGTATTGGAGGGGCCCATGCGGAAGATGTTGGTGGGTACAGGGATGTTGGTAGGAAAAGTGAGGTGGTAGTAGGTTATTCTCAGAGGCAAGGCCAGACACTCACTACTCTGATTGCAAGGCAAGCGTTCACAGCGACTGCAAATGGGAGACAAAGAGATGGAAGAAGAGGAGACAGGGGAGAGTTAGGGTGATGCAGTGCTTTACATGCGGTGATGGATGGAAGGGGGTGAGGGGAGTGGCATACACAGTCACTTTAAAGTATCCTGTCTAGTCATTTCAGGGCCGGGGTTTTGATTGATCTATCCGTGCTCTGCCCACAAATGCATTCTCTTCTAACCCTGTGAAAGGTCACATAATTAGGACAAATCTGATTTTGTGTCTGGGTAAGCAAGCTAACATTAGCGTAGGGGCCAATTAGTGGTTTTCCACCTAGTTTTGGTGAGCTCATGCTCAGTACCACAGAGTTGGAAGCTTAATGTTAGGTAGTAATTCTACACGTGCTATGAAACAACACATTGTTGGCAGAGCATGAATAAGTCCATTAACATCTAATGCTGAGGTGCATAGTATAGAAAGTCTTGCATGTAAATCTTGTGCTTTATTAATTTAAATACTGCTGAGCATGCATGGCTTTATTTCAGGTATCAGACTGCCAGATTTCATCATATCAAAGTCCAAGTTTTCCAGATTCTAGCTGTAAAGCCCATAGAGGTACACAGGCATTCTGACTCCATGCAATGTCACAGTGCATAAAATATATGAATGCACTGCCATCAAACCTCAAATATATCATCATCATTCATATCATCACTGGATTATTTCAAACATACAGTGGGCCCAAATGATACATAGACATGTATATGGCACGTAGAATGTATTATAAGTTAATTATGGATATTATGGATAGATATGGATACAAAATGTCTAACCTAGTTTTTTTTTACAGATCACTTCAAAGCAGTTTTCTTCATTTTGGCGAAGTATTCTCTTTTAAAAAGAGGCTGGTCTGTTCAGGGTATTATCATTTGAGCAGTTCCTTTACATGCTTTTGCAGTTTTCATCAAAAATGCTACATCTGCGCTTTACAGTAGTGTAAGGCCCAATCCCATTTCTTTTTTTTTTCCCTTAGCCCTTGTGTTCGAGTGTAACCCTCCCCCTTGAAACTGAGTTACAAGAGGCAGTGGTTAAAATCTTCCCCCTATGAAATAGGATAACCCTTGAAGAACCGGATACGTCATCAGTTGTCGCCAGCAGCTATGTAAACAGACTGGAAGCACAAGCACTCGCGATTCATTCCCTTCCCTCAACTTCAGTTTTATACATCAATCAGTTACTAAATAAAAAAGAGAACAAACAAAAAACTATATTACTTCCTTAACAGGCTACTAGCGGTGCCCTGTAGGTGACCCTACCAGTTTACAGTGAGAGCAGAAGAGGGTAAAGTTTAGGTCCTCACTGCTTAAATACATTTAGGGCATCATACGCCTTTAACGAGGATGAGGACAATTATTTATTGTTGCCATCAAGAATTCTTTGGTGACGCGAAGCTGAAGCTTCCTGATGGACTTTCCCCATTCCAGCTTAAATGGTGCAGCAACCCCAAATCATGTTCATGAGACATCTAGGAAATCATATTACTGGAAATTTTTATGCACTATGAAAATGGCCATACAACACTATTACAATGTTTATCTTTTAATACACTGGCTTTTTAACAGAGAAAATACTTATATCTATGGGTCTCTTTGGTAGCTTATCGGCCATTTTGCAGATAAAACACAGGGCATTCTGGGAAATTCCTCATAACACTCCGTTTGGAGTGTGCTTCTGAAAATTCTTAGTTTGAAGCACTATGTAGCCCTAACACTTCACCCTACCGCTCCATCTCAACAACAACCAGGACAACCCTTACTCTAGACTTGAATGCGCAAAATGGAGGGGTAGTGTTAGGGGTGAGGGGTAAAATGGGATTGGACCTAAATGCAGAGTGGTTGTAAGTCTTCTCCAGATTTTCTCCACACAAATCTACCAGTAGTTTATTGTTGTGCTGAAACATTTTTTCAGTGAAATGTTTAGCATTTTGGTAAACATTTCATGAAGCAATCTAAATAACTTAAAGTTTACCAAGTGTCCAAATACCTTTTGGGGTCACTGTATGTGCAATCATCTAAAGTCACATCATATAGTTTTTAAAAATTCATTATACTTACGTTTCACCTGAGCGCCTGTAGTTGGGAGGACAATCAAAGTTTAGGCATCGGAATCCTCCCTGAACGTTAAAGCAGCTCTCTGTCTCTGAGCAAGTGTGTGTCCCTGTCACACACTCGTCAATATCTGTTCATGAAAAAGAGATGGACCAAATCAACAGTCTTTACTGACTCCTAATTCATTATACAGTTTAATGATTTATATGAGAAACTGTGAACTGAATTAACATGAGCTAGGTTGCTCTGTTCTTACAGTGAAAGTTTGGCACTGTGATTGGAAGAGTAAAAATACGTTTATGCAGTACAAGGAACACTGTTCTGCTAATTGTAATAAACAATTACTGTTTATTTGCTGAATTTAATATATGGAAAACAATTGAAATCTGGTATGTGCAAAGGTTATGGCAGATTGTATGCCAGTATTTTAAATAGGGGCTAGATATCAATTTGCATAGAAATCTCCATCTTTAGGTTTTTTGTAGAGGATAGATGAAATGTTTATTTAGACAATGAACAAAACTATTATTTTTAAAAGCGATATTGTTGTTATTATGTGTCCCATACCCTGGCAGCTGCGTCCGTTAATGGCAAGGGTGTATCCTTTAGCGGGGCATGTGCAATGGAAGCTGCCGGGTGTATTGTGGCATCGGTAGGAACATATATGTCCGCCAGTGGGCAGAGCACACTCATCAATGTCTGAGGGAACATACAATACAGCAGTTCGTATTATGTCTTCTATGTACGAAGTCATGTGTTTAATAGATGTATTAACACAAATTCATTCATTTAAAGTAACATATATACCCCTTGTATATACCTTCACAAGTAATTCCATCCACGTCACTCAGTTGGTAGCCTCGGCGGCAGTAGCACTGGTAGGAGCCATAAACATTGGCACACTCTTGGCTGCAGGGATTACTTTCACACTCATTAATGTCTGCGAATTAGCCAGAAGGAGAGAACAATAATCATTCTGTCCTACAATAATGTGTTTTTACTCAAAACCTTATTGATCTCCTGGTTTGGAAAATGTAGCTAACCTTGTTTCTGGTCTGCTTCTGGTCTGAGACGTTTATTTAACCTATCACACCTTATATATCTAATCAACATCTGATGTAAATATTGGAGTCAGATGTGTTAAATCTGAACCTAGCAGTCAGCTGGATCCCCAGGAACAGAGCTAAATGTTTCCTTACCATCACAGTTCCTGCCATCACTGGCCAGCTTGAAACCTGTGGTGCAGCTGCACTTGTAGGAGCCCAGAACATTGTCACACTTGTGTGCACATAGACGACCAGGATAGTGCCTGCACTCGTTAATATCTGAATTCCAAGGAGAGAGAAAGAGAGAGAGAGAGAGTACATATGGTTACTCAGTAAACAAGCTCAATGTTTTAGAGAGTGTTAAAGTTGGCTTTAAAGTTGACTGTATAGTTCACATTGTGTTGCTGGTGTTACATTCAGAAAATGTATGTCCACCTCGTTAAAATCTGTCCTCAGAATAGTCAGGCTGCTTGTGTGTCATAAATAGACAGTAAAATGGATCAGCACATGGAATTGGAGCTTTCTGTGGGCTACTTGTGGTCTGTTACAGTATAAAATAAACACAATGCTGTCTTTATTGTTGTGCATGTACTAGTTGAAGTATGAAATTCAGATTGCTGACGGCTTAATACTGACCTCTTTCACCACAGTAGCACAGGTGTTAAAATTTAAAGACAGTAAAACTTAAATTCACTAGTTTTAAAAGAAACACATCCTAAATATTTTTGTCTATATTATGCCCATAGAGCATAATTCTGATATACAGTAATTATTGGCACCTAGAACAATTAATCTAGATACTTTACTGTGACATATTGTTCTCAAAGACATTATAATAAAACTAAATACTTCTGACATGACGATTTACTAATAGAAGTAAAACCATGAAAAGATTTTTACACTATAGTACTTCCGTTTAAATTCCACTGGGTGATGCTGTGATGGGTCTTTCTAACATGTGCTGATATTTGTTCACTCTCTGTGTACAAATAATGCGTTTCCCATAAATTAGTATTCATATGCTCCCATCCACAGCCTAGAGTCTTTTTAAGCTAGTAACTTTAATAAGGAAGAAATAGATAAGGATGGTATCCCAGGCGTATGTGCCTGTTTACCTCGAAAAATTTGAATTTGTATTTTTACAGGTAAACATTTTGGGTTGGCACATATGGAGTAACATTAAAAAGAAACTATGAAGAAGTATGAATATACAGTATGTTCTAATATGCACAAACAGCTTGTATGATCTTCATAGAAAAGCACTACTAATAGAAGGGGCTGTACATGAGCCTAAGATCACCATGTCCTTTGTCAAGCATCTGGCAGATGGATATAAACCCCCCTCCCCTGAAAATAAACAGCTTTGTGCTTGGAGCAGTGGAACTATGTTATGGAGTGATGGAACTCTGTGATACAGAACCAGAACTTATAGTCCAATGTAAGTATCTGACCTCGAAGCTCTCATGGTTGAATGCAACAAGTAATTACTACAGGGAGAAAAACCCCATATTAATACTCTTGATTTCATAAAACGTCAAGCTTGCTCAATGAGAAAGTGCATACAAACATCTGGACATTCAGTGGACCTATGCATTGGTTTGCTTACTCCAAATATTAAATGAATACATTTTATCATGTGCTTTTTTTCCCATCAAAATGAATGTGACAGCAGCACTGACAAATCACGTCATTAAAGGAGAGGAGTATATTACTAGGCAGAAAAAGTCACTTTAATGCCTTACTGTTAGCATTTAGGGTCAGCATTTAATCTTGATTCACTTTACATGCAGCTCTGAAGAAGAGCCAAAGATGAGGTGATACTGAGATCACTTTGTGTTTCATTATAATGAAACTATGTATATTTGTAATGAAGAGCAGATGGCGCATCTGAAGAATGTCATGTTGTTTTAAAAGATCATTACCAAACCTAGATCAAAACTTCTAAATTAGATCTCCATTTCATACAGTAGGGGCAATGAGTCCTCAGATAGGGAAGTAGATGGAGCTCATGTATGGAACTGATGTGGTGAACTGTATGGGCTCTCACCCTCACAGACCCTTGTGATGCTGTTGAAAGTGAAGCCAGATCTGCATTCACAGCGGTAGGAGCCCAACACGTTAATGCAGCCATGGCCAGCACACGGATTATCTGGCCCGACACACTCATCAATATCTAAGAAACATCAAAATAAAACAAAGAGCGAGTTAAACTGACATTTATTGAAGAATAATTGAATAAGAAGCAGATTAATTCACTGATCTTTTTTCTGTCGTACCGACACAGCGCGTGCCTTCCTCATTAAGATGGTAGCCACGCCCACAGCTGACAGAGTTTCTCTGGCAGGTGTATGAGCCAAGAGTGTTGAAACACACCTGGCCAGATGGACACGGCCCTGTCACGCTCAAACACTCGTTTATATCTGAAGCAGACAAAAGACAGATATAAATTAGAGACCTTTTAGGTTTGTCTTGAAATGTACTCTCACTGATGATGCTGGTCCACCTTGTAGATGTAAAGTAAGAGACGGTAGCTCATCTGTTCCTGTATACTTTATATTGGTTGTCCACTAGTCCTTCATTAGTGGTCACAGGTTGCTGCACACAGGACGTTGTTGGGTGGATAGTTTTGGCTGGTGAATTATTTTCAGTCCAGCAGTGACACTGAGTTGCTTAAAATGGCACTGCTGTGTCTGATCCACTCACACCAGCACAACACTAGTGTCACTGTAGTGCTGAGAACGATCCACCACCCACATAATACCTGCTCTGTGGTGGTCCTAACCATTGAAAAAATTTGCATAGAAACAGATCTGCAGACTACAGTCTGTAATTGTAGAACTACAAAGTGCTCCTATGCGCTCCTAAGCTGATAAATTGAACAATGAGTGTAGCTACAAGGAGGTGCACCTGATAAAGTGCTTAGTAAGTGTAAAATATTCTATATGCAGGGTATATTGGTGATCCTCCAATAAAGAGCCTATGGTTTTTTTCTATAACACTTTGACTACTGTTGTTCATGAGAGATTGTCTGATACGCTAAAGAGAGCTAAATTAAAGAAATTAAAGTTTAATATGCTACATGTAATGTAAATATATAATATAATATATAAGAATATAAGATAATTGTACAGTACAACATTCCACAACCACTGGAAATCTCTACAGGAGAGAGCAGGACTGTCACCCATGGACAAACACATCTGTGGTGCTACCTATCATTTATGATATAGCACTAACCTCAAATATGTAATATGTAAAAAATGTTTGTTTGTTTAATGAATAATCCAGCTAAAGATTTATCAGACAAACAATTTTTTAAACAGCCAGTTTTAAAAAGCACTTAGCTGTCTTTCAAAATTCACTTCCACCCTCAATACACATAATCAGAAAAGGGATTTTCCTAGTCTTTAAACCACAAAGTCATGTTTTGACCACTGTGGGATCACTGCAAGAAAGGAATAGGCATATTTATATAGTGATGGTTAATTTTTTACATTTTGGCTGGAGTGTCTCTTTAGGTTCTAGCTTGAAGGCCCTTGCTGTAATACCCCATCTGAACATTAGGTTTAAAAATGCAAATGTTACAGTGCACTATGAACTGTATCCTTCATGCTGCAATTAACGTGCATGTAACTATTTAAAGACGAGCCACAGTCACAGATTTGTTATAATGCTTGCTACTTTAAAAAGAAGTACTTGAAAGTTGAAAGTTAAATACCTCCTTTGGAGCTGATGTATTATTTTATATAAGTTCAGTTTAGAAACAGCAATAACATAAACAGAATTCATTTATAGTCTTACTATGTTCTTCTTAATGCTGCTCATTTATTACTTGCATTCAGAGATTAACCCAAATTTTTATGACTTCAGTTTGGTTATTATATGGGAACACATTAATAAGACAGATAATCACCGATGCAGTTTCCCAGAGCGTCCTGTATGTATCCTGGGCGGCACTGTGCTTTGGGCCGGCAGCGGAAGGAGCCTGGTGTGTTTTGGCATTCAAAATCTTGAGGACAGTTATGAGTGCCTGTCTCACACTCATCAATATCTAAAAAAACAAACAAATAAGAACACTTGGTTTAAAGTCGGCTGATTTTTTTTTTTTTGTGATTTGTGTGGGAATAAGTGAAATACGACACAGTGTAAATGTACAAGGTATGGTTTTATATACTCTCATTAATTTCCTTAAACTGCAGACTTATCTTTCAGTCATAAATCGTAAGTCCTATTAACCCTTACAAGTCTAAAGATTTACCTTGTACAATCATTTAAATAGAGTTCTATAATAACGAGTTGCATTTACATTATATCTGCATTCAGTACCAAGGGCTTAGGGTTGCACACAAATTTTCCAAAATTGGTTTCAATGTCAAACAACAAAAACATGACCATGTTCAAATACAATATATTACATTGATTGACAGCTTAGAAAGCCCTTTCAGACAATTCTTTAACTGAGTAGGAAATGTGAAAACTGTGAAATTACTGATATTTACAACATCCTTTTATCATCACTGGTGATTCTAGAGTTTATCAGCAACTCATATATATATATTGCTTATTAGCTCTGATGGCACAGTCTGATTGGTTGAGAGGCAATCCATTCTGGCTGACACTTGTGATAACAACTGTTCACTAAAAAAACTTTTTGACTTTAAAAGTTTATTTACTGGGATTCTGGAAGTTGTACAATCTGTATCTTTTGCTCTGTCAAATTAATATATCAATACGTTCGAACTTTAGTTTACCCAAAATTTTAAGACAGCGCCTTTAACTTAAACACCATATTTTTGACAACAAGCCCATTTGATCAGATTCTGATGATCATTGCTTCTATACAAGCCTGAGACTGAATCACAGCCATGATACCTGTGACAACTGAACTCTAAATACTATGTTAAACACAAATGATAGAACTGAGTGCTACAAGTTCAGTGAACTCAAAATGTCAAGTTAATTTGGTAACTTACTATGAAACCAATGAGTATAGATGTATATAATGCAGTTAGAGTTAGGAGTGGGTCCACATACTACAGAATTAATAGGTTCAAAACTAATACAACTAATATAACTAAGTTAAAACTTATACTTTCAGAAAAGGGTTTGTCCTTTAACACTTTATTTTGAATCCTACTACAAAACTGGTGATATAACAAAGCTATGAGCCATGTCCAGTAGTGTGACAGTATCAAGTTATTATTACCAGTAATGAATGACAGATGTCATAATGTATGATGTGATTTGTAGTTGTTTAGTTTTTGCACTCTAGTTAGTCACCATGACATTAAATGTTACGATGTCATGAGAATTACCGGTAATGATAATGTGACACTGATTTATTGCTGGACATGGTCTGTAAAATGAACTCTTGACAGTATATTGTCCAAAAAAACGTATCTCTGTGTTTCACTATCATGGATAGAAATGTTCCAAAATGACTGTAAAGGAAATCTCTTTACTTTCACTCAAAGAACATTGTTGCCTTCCCCTGTAAAGCTGTCAGTTTGTGGTGGTGTAATATCTTTGCATATCATGTACCTCAAATTCACAACACAGCTGAATAATGGATAACGGTGCATGTCACCTTTGCAGTTGTTGCTGTCAGTGAGCTCATAGCCAGTGCCACAGCTGACCTCTCTCTGGCAGCGGTACGTGCCTATAGTGTTAATACAGCGCTCACCAGTACGACAGTGATGAGAGCCCAGCAAACACTCATTAATATCTACAGAGAGAGAATAACGTGATTAGGTGAGAGTGCAAAAGAAAGAGTCACGTCTTTTAAGTAGATGTAAACAGATGTAAATTTCTTTGTAAGATATGTAAGTATTTTTTTATGTTTGTGATGACTTTGCTGACTTGGGAGTATTTGACAGTCATGTGTCAGGTAGCCATACCTTCACAGGTTTTCCCATCTGGTTTGAGCTTGTACCCAGCAAAGCAGCCACATGTGTTATTTCCTGCACAACGCTGAGCACAGTTCCCAAGTCCAACTGCACACACACATGCACATGAAGGTCAATATTTCCACTCAGAACTCAGTAAATGTGGATGCATGATGCTGTCTTGTACTGTACTGTATGAAGCAGTGGATAATTTAGCACTCACCTTTGCATTGCTCACTTGGATTTGACTGTCCTGCATCACTTGAGCCTCCTTCTAGAGTTGAGATGAAATAAATGCACACTTAAAATAGGTAAGTGGTACAGGGTAGGCTGGAACTACTGAAGTTTATTGCTCTATGACTCTGACCCGGCTTGTATTAGTCATCAAGTACAGATCATGCTGCTGATAGACCACTAGAGGGCAGCAGAGCTCTTACTGACTGGCAACTCTCCCATCTCAGAAGGCAGCCACCGAAGGTCAGTGCGGGACAGTAGGTCTTTTTTATGTGACCGCTTTTTTCCTGCTCTAACGCAAACACTGTAGCTCAGGGTGTGACTGAAAATTAACCAAATTGGTTGGGACACAAAATCAGCTTGTTTTGTATTTTATGTTTTTTGTAATGCCACACACACAACAGATCTATTCCCGTTGAAGTTCTAAAGAGCGAAGTAACAAGATTAGAGATAATTTTCATATATTGCTCTATAAAGGCTAAGAAGCAAAAACAGTTGTGTTCTCCTTGAGAGGTTTTATAACAAGAGAACATAATCTGCAACTGAGCATCGATGCACCAAGCATGCTGTTTTATGGCCACTTTGAATTTCTTATAGCCAAAATGTTTGAGTGATTTTTATAAATAAATTACCCTATAACTCAAGTACTCTAAGGCCACGCTGTGTGGGCTAAGAGAACACATATACACAGGTGGCAGCAGTTTCTCTTCATTAAAGATGCAGTAAAGTAATATTATTTACTTCTTGAAGGGTCAATGAAAGATTCTTTTCTTATTTAAATAGCATGAATGAAATAAAGTGCTATACTGAAAGTAAGAGGCAGGAGACCTAGGAGTCATAACCCTATTTAACGTATAAAACAGCAACACAAAGTCAGCAAACATCCAAAAACATCATTTGGCTGAATTCACATTGTCCTGAAATGGCCTGTCCAGGGTGTTTCCTGGTTTCTGCCCAATGAATGCTGTGATAGGCTCCAGCACTCCCACTACCCCTAAGTATGCGTGGCTCAGAAGATGAATGAATGAATGACTGAATGAATGAATGAATGAATGAACGCAAATTACTTGTTTTAAGCAATAATTATCTGATTATAATCTATAAGCTTTCCCCATTTCTGTATTGGCTCTGCTACCTTGTAAATGAGATTGTCCCTCGATATACTACGAGTTGGAATAAAGGTTGATTGATGTATAGCCAACAGCGTATAGCATGCCAAGTCATGGCTCAGCTGCCACTAATATCTCTTGTTTGATCCACAAGATGTCCTCTTATTATGCACTAGAAAAACAGTTTATTACTGCACCAAAAACATTTACCGTATGATGTGTTCAGTAGGTGGAACCTGTACCTATTTCTACTAACCTTGTGTAGAGTTGCTATCACTCTCTGGTGATTTGTCCACACAGCAGGCTCGGGACACCAGGCCACACTGGTAGCTGACAGACAGGCTGAACTCACAGGACAGACCACGCTCCTCTGCTGCCCTGCCCAGCAAACAGCACTCACAACACACCTGCACAGCAACAGAACAAACCAGAAAAAAAAACTTCTTAAAAACAGTAACAAGGACCTGTGTGTGAACTCACACTCTTTCTTTCAAAACTACAAACTTTACGTATCAGCAGTTACACATTCCTGCTGTCAGGATAAAGCCTTGTATAAACATTTGATTAGTTTTTTGGAAACAAAAATTTGATTTGGATAGAAATAAACAAAGCTACTCTGAACAAAGCATTTCTCCTTTAACTTCTACTAAACATTAAAAGGGGTCCAATGGATTTTAATTACAGGGGGTCCCAGAACCCCCAGGACCCCCAGTTTTTGTACCTCAGTTATAAGACGGTGTGATTGTTTTCATATCTAAATCGCAATTTAAAAATTTAAATGCATTTTTTTTTTCAATCACAAAACTTCTACTTTTTATAAATGGTCAGAATTGTTGGGTACCATGAAGTCCTGCATGGTACATTCAGGGTTCAGGTTTTCAGTTTAGCAATTTAAAATAAAGGCCATTTACATATATCTGGCACCGTATCAAAACAACCAGTTTAACCAGAAGGAATAAGCTGGTTGAAAGGTCCATGTAAAACTGAATTATAACAGTTTTGGTACATGTCATATGTGAAAAACAAAGGACTTTTATAATAAGGGACTTTTTTAAGATTAGTAACTGAAAAATCAGCCTGCAGTTTAAGGGGTTTAAACATCCAACTACTCTAGTGTGGATAAATCACCGTGATTCATGCTATCAGATCTACTAGAGCGGTAATATGGAGTACACACAAGCACAGACAAGCACAGTACATGCTGATGGTGACATCACCCTGGCTTCTGAGGATTTTGTACCTGCAAGAATGAGGTGGTTGCTTTGGGGGGGTGGTGGGGTGGGGATCCAGTCGAGACAAGGTTCTGACTAATGTGTTGCAATGAGTTCAATAAGAATACACACTGAAGCTCCATACAGACAAAAGTTCCAAAAAAGAGTCTAGCTCCAGATTTGGCAGAGCTGATAAGAATTACCCAATGATGCAGTTTAGTTAAACTACTAAATACTATATAATTAACCCTTTAAGCCACAATGTCTGCATGTGGAGCCAGAGTTAAGCTCCTTACTCTCAGAACTCTCAGGTGGCCCAACACAGATTAGTTTTTAGCCAATTAATAAGTATGCAGTTTAGGTACTAATTTAATCTGGCCATTCAATCTCTAAGCATTTGCTGAACTGTTGAAATATACTTTTTGATGTCCAGTAAAAGTCTAAATAAATTATTAACTGAGATATTTATGACTTTTTCCACTCCAAGTGTGAACTAGCAAGATTCTGCGAGTGCATTTTACAATGTAGCAGTTCCAAGAAACACTGACTCCTTGTTCCAACACACCTGTTAGCCACACAAGCAAATTCCCCAGAGCCATGCCAATGTGCATCACCACAAAATAGAAGCAGAGCAGTAAATCCCAGACTAAAACCCCCGTCTTAACCATACAAATGGACAAAATATAGAGGAAAATTCAAACTCCAAAAACTGTTTTTCTCTATTTTTAAACAAAGGGAGATGTCATACATTGCCAGAAACAACACAGGCTAATCTTTTTGAGATTATGTGATGATTTAGGAATGTAGTTTACCAGACGTTAAGGTTCTATTATGTATGTAGCTGTATTATACACTCACTGAGAACCATTTCATTAGCTCCATTTAACATATAGGAGCACTTTGTAGTTCCACAGTTATAGATTATAGTCTGTCTGTTGGTCTGCATACATTGCCAATCCCCTTTCGCCGTATTCTTAATTGGTCTGGACCCCCACAGAACCACCACAGAGCAGATAGTATGTGGGTGGTGGATCATTCTCAACACTGAAGACACTGATGTGTTGGTGGTGGTGGTGTGTTAGTGTGTGTTGTGCTGGTGCGAGTAGATCAGACACACCAGGGCTGCTGGAGAGTTTAAACACCTCTGTCTCACTGCTGGACTGAGAATAGTGCACCCAGTTAAGGTATCCACACAACAGCATCCTGTAGAAATGGTTCTGTGACCACTGATGAAGGACTAGAGGAAGACCAACACAAACTGTGCAGGAGCAATCGTCTCTGACTTTACATCTTTGTCTTTGTTACACCAACATGCTGCCAAACTTCACATGCAAATTTCATCTTGGGTGACTACATTTTTGAAGATACTGTCACTTTAAAATAAAGTCTTATTATAACATTACAAAGAAAACCACCAAGCCGGGCCTAACTGGCTTTTTGTCAGTGCATATACCAAGCTGGAATTAGTGAAAACTGCCATTAAAACATCCCTGATCCTTGCACTGTGTAGCAGGTCATGCATGATATTTTCAGAAAGAAAATCTACTGGATCTGCTAGATGGTACTGGATACTGGAAAACTACTGGCTTGCCATCAATCTGAAGGGTGGACGTGGATCTAAAATGCAAAACTAGAACAGTAAAATATTATTTTTCCTGACCACATTTAATATACGGCTGTTCCTCTCCAAACACATTCAGCACACGCCCAATAACCGCTTAATGAGTATTATGAAATATTTCAGTAACTCATATTATTCTGACAGGAGTTTATTGGACTTGGGATAGCTGCTGAAAGCATGCTGACACTTCATATGAATGCACAATGAAAAAAAACCCTGCTGAGCTTTGAAATGCAATCAGGCGTGTAAGGACTGTTATTTTGTAACATATCTGTCAGGACTGTGAGGGTGGCATTACGCTGGTGGAAAAGATCCATTAGCAACATGACGCGTTCCACCTAACTGTAAACAGTGTGGAGAACTGTCTCTCACTCTCTTTCTCCCTCTCTCACCTTTCCCTTTACCTCTAACTGCCAGTCATGCTTGATTTGTTTTGATCATGGTATTTTTCAAACTCTGTAGTGTACTTTTATAAAGGATTTGACAGGTCAGTTCAGACAGGATAAAGTTAATGTGTAATTCCCCCAAATTTCCCCAGATATACCACATTCAAATGTCAAAGACAGCATGTAAACATCAGTAATATGCAACATGTATATTAGCAGGCTATGTTATTCCATTGCCAATGAGGTAAAAACTACCATTAGTGCGCCAAAAGCAGATTACAGAAGTTAGAGACTTTTAGGATCAACTATGGCTCAAACTGATATGGCAAAAACAACACCATTGTAAGAATAGCCACCATGGTGTGTGTGTCGGGGGGGGTAGAGGGTGCAGTACTTGAAGCAGGGTGCCCTGGGCTTATTGGGAAGCAGATCTTAAAAACTTTGCAGATTGGTAGTGGATTATAATTATGGGTCACTTAGATTATAGTCCTCTCTGATGTGAAACTTAAGATCACCTGGAACAAACTCTAAGAAAGGAGGATAAGGCAAGTGGTCTGTTTTTACATGGCTTGTTATGTACACACCAGACATTGATATAGACATGCATGCATGAAAGCACCCAGATAAATACTCATACAGTACCTTAGCAGTTTTAGTCTCGCAGGTGCTCGCAGATAGAAGCGAGTCACAGGTGCCATGGTCTTTGGCCAAATTGATACCACTGGTACAACTATTGTCTTCCAGCACTGCAGCACAGCACTGTTCCTGGGCTATCCTATTTGACAGAACACAGAAAGATGAAAATGTGAAAAATGTTAAAGCATTTCAACTAATCTAGGATCAGGCAGGACCTCTCATAACAGCGGTAATCAACTTACATGAGCTCTGAACTTTTTAGAAATTTCCATTTAAAAGTAAAATACTTCTTTTATAACATGTAGCGGATCACTGCATGGTCATAAATATTTTGAGGGAGGCAAAAAACAACAAAACAGGGCCTCCCATTTTTCCCATTTATTAGTAAACTTCTGGAAATTTGCAGTTTAGTCGTTGCCATTTGGATTGCACAAGACTCTCATATTTATTTTCTTATGAACTTGCTCCTCACTTCATCACTCTCTCCCCTGAGATCGCTAGAACCACAGGACTGCTGTTTAAGAGGGAACAAAGTTACTGGTGGTGGGCTCTCAAGCACTCTTTCAGACCATTTATCACTTATTACACCAGACGTCTCAAATTCTCTCTGAGCTTTGCCAGACTGTGGGACAGTTGCACAAGGCAGTGTTTACAGTAAGACACACACACTGTGCAAGTGCACAGAGTGAGAGAGAGAGAGAGAGAGAGAGAGAGAGAGAGAGAGAGAAAGAGAGAGAGAGTCACCCTCACTCCTTTAAGTTGCCCCCCTTACAGGAAATAATTCTATTTTACTCTTTTCCCATCATCCACCGCAGCAGCGCCTTTTAAGGGCACAGACTCTCTCCTTTCTCTCTTGTCTTGGGTGTTTCTTTTTTTTCTTTTGGTGTCTGAAATAATCCGCAGATTTCCTGTTATTCCTCCCCTTCTCTTCTACGTCTGACTATAGTTTCACCTCAGTGGTATTTCCTGGATTTGGAAATACCCCCTTGCCTAAGCTCCCCATCTCCCTCACAACCCCCCTCTCCCAAACCCTAAACCATCTCTGCCTTCTCGCACTCTCTAATTTGAACAAATTCTGGATCTCCTGGCTTGCCAAAACAAACGCATTTGCCTTTGGAAGGGCAGACAAAGTAACCCATATGGTTTTAAATGGCACCGAATCTACGGCAGCACACCTCCTACTGTTACGCTATTGTTATTGTTACTGCCAGTGCCTTTCTGGCACGCTGTCAACAGTATCCTTCTCAAAGAATCCAACACAACCACCAGACTCTGTTTTTATGAATATTCGTTTCTGTCTGAGAGAGAGCCATTTCACCAATAGTAATGTAGTGAATTGACTAATCCCTCTAAGTCCTTCTCTATATATACTTTCAATTTCTCCCCCAGATTTAGCAATGCACTAACTGTAAGTCTAGCACAGCCTCTGTGGATGAATCTTTGCAAAACGCCATCATAATGCCAAAACTTTCTGGATGCTTGAACGACAAGGCTAATAAGTGGTTCACTTTGTCATGCAACCATGCAGAACTTTTCTGGCTGGGGAAGAGAGATTCTGCCATTTGCATTACCAGTTACATTCCCCTGGTCATGAGTAACGCATGTGCTAAGCTGGGATCAGAACAAAAACACAGTCAATACAAACAAACTGTGTTATTTTCCAAGGCATATAGGCAGACATATACATTTTAGATGGTGTTGCAAGTAGTTGATGGAGGGGAGGGAGATGAAGCAGACAGTGCGTTCTAACCTGCAGGTGGTGGATTCTGAAATAAGAGGGAGTCTTGTACAGTCCTGGAATTCCACGCCTTTCTCTTTGCCATCCTTACAGCAGTTCTCCAGCGAGATTGGATCTGTTGCTTCTGTGGAATAATCAGTTACATTATGGTGACAAAATGTCCAAATAAAAGTTTGCTTTACTAAATGCAGTACACTGCATTTGCCAAGACTCCCCCAGGATGACATATCCCAGCAATATTGTGAGAAATCTCTATTTAGAGGATCATACAAACACTAGACCACTCCCCCCACACATTCTCATAGAACATTACCACAGAATAAATATTTACCTTTGGACAAATATTTAACCTTGGTTCTGTGCTTGTAGAGAATTTTAATTTTGCTACAACATTCTATTAGAAAGAACTTTATGAATAACACCACACAACATGTTTTAGCTGCTCAAAGCTATTTGAAGGCCATGGCCAAAGCTGTACAAACAGGTTGTCGTCATCTAAATAGTTAGTACCTGGGTTCACGGGGTTCACTAAACCTGAAATATTAAGTTAACAGATTTTGCTGTGATGACGTAGTATTAGAAGTCAATTTGACTAATATTTTAAGACAGTCTGGTTACTTTTTAAAGTTACAACAGTGCAACATCCTACAACGTCATTCACCAGTATAATGTTCCAAGCTGATTTGATCCTATTCCAGAACAAGAACAAGAGGAATCAGTCTAAAAGGACGAAAACATTCTGGAGACTCCCAACAATCCCCAACAAACACCCCAAGAATGTTGAAGAATGCTGCCTCTAGGCTTCAGAGTTGTGTGATCACCACAAAGTCTTCATTAATCCATATAGTTGCATGTAGATATATCGAGATTTATATTTATGTAAAGTAGATTAGAAGACACCACTTCTTCACAGTGGTGCTGTATAATAACTTACATGCAATTTAGGAGTGGAAAATTATTTTTTATGAAATCTTATTGATATCAGGCTATAACCTACACACATGTTAAGAATATCAGTATATCAAACAGGAACACCTGGATAAATAATTGGAATGTTATGCCTATCTGCTGTAAGCAATGAGAAAAACATGAGGTCTGGGGTGTATCATCATGAGTCACGCATTGACGTCTGGTTGAAGAAATCTGGAAGTGAATGTAGTGGAATCTGATTGTCCAGATATCTACACCAGTAGAACGTTGTGCAGAAACTCTGTACCGCTCTGTGGTTAGTGCAAGCAAATATTTGCCTTTTACCTAAAACTAGCAGAAACTGTTAGCAGGAACAAGTGTCAGCAAGAGAAAGGTCTAACACAACTGAAAACCTGCAATGGAAATTCTCTTTATCATCAAATGGTGAATGTTGATTCTGTTGTGGTGGTGAAGCAGATGTAGATGGTTATGGCTTTGTGCCCTCATGAAGAACAGTATCATTTAGTAACTCTGATAGATTCTGTTACAAAGCAACTTACAGCAGTTTCAAAATCAATATAAAAGCCCAACATGAACTATGAACTTCTTGTCTTTGTCCCCCCCCTTGCTGGTTCAGCAATAAGGTCAGATAAGACTGCAGTGGTACACAACAAACCCCAAAGTGTCAGTTTTTATCAGGAGACTTCAATTTCCACCTAAAACTTTTATAAAAGAGTTTATGAACAGCAAATATAACATAGCATTCAAACTTGGGGAACCTTAAGGAGTCATGGGTCATTACTGGTGTGTATCATTCCTGTAAATTTCACACGAAATGCATCTTCCTACAAACAGTGTTTCATCTGGACAAGATCACTATCAGGCTGGTACTGAGTGAGTCTTTCCCAAGAGTACACATAGTCTCTAAACTGCTCTGTGAACATCACGATTTGTGACATCAACACTTATTTGGGTTGTTTTCCTATTTGTGACTATATGCCTCAGCACAGTGTTGTTTTCTTCCACCAGTTTTAGATGGCGTTCAGACAGCTGAAGACGACTGGCAGACAGTCAAACACTCCAGTGTCTGCCTGTCCCAATAAATTAGAGTGCAGAAAATGTTCACGATATCTAAACAATGACTGGCCGTCTCAATTTGATCAAATACATTCATTTCCTTGTGGTTTGCTTGATCTGCCAAACATGAAATATCTTTGGCAGTTGAGACACTGGCCTTCTTTTCCCCAGGCTTTAGCATGCAGCATACTGCCAAGCTGCTTTTTTATGTGCGCTAATTCTTTTAAATGAAGACCAGGGCCAGCAGATTTTTGTTTACTAGACATGATGAAATATATAAGACACTGACAAAGGTAGCAGTTATAGGGATTAAACGGCTTTCAAGCTGAATTTTACCTTAAAAACAGAAACTGACACTTAATTCACAAGATGTTGCATTAAGAAGTATTTATAACTTCTACTATGTAAACCACTAAAGGCCTGAACTCCAAAGATAGTCAGCAGTGGTGTACAGTTTCGGCAGTTAGTGCCAGGACACCAAATAACTCTTCCTGTCTCTTCCCATTATAATATTTACGAGAAGAAATATCCATTAACCACTCCGCGGATAACATTAACGTGAAGTATGGCTGGTTACCTACAAGCAGTATTTATCATTTATTCACAGGAAGAAAACAAATCACAAGCATATGACTGTGCAGTGAAACCAAGGCACCCTCCAGTAAGAAATATACAGGTCCCCCTTTCTGCATGGGCACTCAGACAGGGCACCCTGAGGCCTAGGAAGGCCCTTTTTTACATAAGGGTTCTACAACCTGCCATGAGGTTGAGAAAGAGAGATAAAGAGAAAGGGAGAGATGTAAAGCAACAGGCAGAGATCTGAAAACCAGGCAGACGATCAGAGTACACTTCTTCTGGCTGATGCTGAGCAGTAAAACTTGGGACCACTTTTACTGTGGTTTCCTTTAGCTGATAAGTAAAACGACCCTGGTTTTTACTAATCCTACCTTGCTCTGCCTGTCAAACTCTGTTCCCCCTTCCCTGCTGTGACAATCCACAGCCGTGCACAATTACACGAGAAGGCCAGCTTTAAAAAACATCTCTGCTCCTGTTATTTTATCAGTCCAGGCACTTCATCCAGGCCCAATGGCTCTCCCAGGCCTCCCCTCCCCAACGCTTTGTCTCCCTCTCTTAAAGCCTGATTGCCGTCTTGGAACACAGTGGTGTCTGGGGGAGAACTGAGGAGCGAGCCCAAAAAATGTAAAACCAGGCTTAATGAGTCTGGCACTGTCACAATCCTCACTGAACACCAGCACCGCTGCAGCCTGGCGCTGTGCAGCGACCCTCCAAATCTGCAGATAAAAGCACGCAATCACAGGGATAGAGCCAGATCCACAGAGCAAGTCACTTCAGGATATTCATGTTTTACCCTTTCACCACTGGACAGAAGGCTAGACGCTACAGAAAGGTTGTTCTTAAGTTGTGGTTAATACTCCTGACATGCAAGTACCGGCAAACAGTGAATCAGCAATACAGTCAGACAGTCTACCAAAATTACAGAGGTGGCTTATTCTAAATTACAGGGTTTTCTTATCAAAAGTGCACTACAGCTTTGGTGATGGCAATTAAAGAACAGCTTGTAAATGTGCAGTGTCATTTCTGCTGTTGAAATAATAACTTTAAAAATACCAGCTGCCATTTACACTGTATTTCATGAGGAATGGGCCAATAGGAATGAGTCAAGATGATTCGGAAACACATTTAACACTTTGTAGGTACAAAAGATCAAAAGCAAAAATAATAAACACAAGGAAAACCATAATTCACTTTTAATCTTTAATGTTAATGTAGACATTCTTTCCAAGGAATTCTGGGAGGATTTTTTTTTGGTTTGTGTATCATGAAATGTACACACAATGCCAATGACAACAGGTATTTTCAAATTAAGTCACAAACTGAAAATGTGAGGTTTCTGTTTCAACAGAAGTGATATATATGTTAAAACAAAGCCTTCACCTCCAAAATGGATGGATCATTTTGGATAAAGTCTATTAGCCCACTGCACACCGTCAGCACGATTACACTGTTTACATTGCTGCTATGCATACATTTCATGACTCTTGTGAAGCTTCCCCCATGTGCTCCACGTGTGGCCAGCCTCTCCAGCCACCATGCCTCCGCAACTCGCAGCAAAAATCAGCTCCTGGGGGGGCTACACCTCCCCTGTGTACCCACCCACTTCATCAGGAGAGCTATCCACCTGGAGATCTGTGTTTCTGGTAGAGTCATCTTAAATGCATGTGGTATTTGTTCCACTGCATTTGTTGTTTTTTGTCTTTGTGATGAAGATCATTATTTTGAAGCATCACATTTTAACATCATCAGACGCAACACATCAGAACTGATCCAGCATGGAGCAGAACAGCCTACATCATTCCTACTGAGCTGAGCTGAACAACAAGTGGCCATAGCCATCAATACAGCCCCACTTCAGTTCTTAGGAGGAACAGCTAAAGTCACTCTTTACCCACAGCATTCCTGCCAACTCACCGGTGCAGACTTGTAATGAAGTGCTCAGGTTTAGTCTCTGTAGTCTAATCAGATTCATCACTCCCACTATAACCACGTGAATTCACGTGCCCGTAAGTTATTCAAAACCAGCATTCCTGTAGATTTATCTCAGACATATCCTAACGGTGGGCAGATTTTGCGAAAGGTTTACTTACCTTGGCTGTGCACGAAGCCGTACAAAGAGAAAAGGATGACCAGCGTAGGACCCATGGTGCTGCGCGCTTCAGGAACGTGCTCAGAGGCTTTGATGGAACAGTTTCAAGATCAGAGAGAGAGAGAGAGAGAGAGAGAGAGAGAGAGAGAGAGAGAGAGAGAGAGAGAGAGAGAGAGAGAGAGAGAGAGAGAGAGAGAGAGTCTGGCTGGGCAGGAGTCGGGCGGGTGGCTTCAGAAAGCCCGTCCAATTAGCGCGGTTAAGCGTGTTGGGGCAGAGCGCGCGCGGAGGGGGGCGGGCAGCACGAGCAACGCGGAGCCCCCTCTCCTGTCCCATCCGTCTTCAGGACTACTCTGTAGGCTATCGGTACGGGCTCATAGGGGCAGTGGCCCGGATATACTGCCTGAGTGTTGTGGGTCTTGATTGAATAGGTTAAACCTAATAAAGCTCGGGTTTGAGCAGCTTCAGTCACCAGAGCGTGAATCGATGTTGGTACTTTCACTCTGGTGCTTCCGTAGAGCTGCTCGGGCTTCTAAGTACGCTCAGGCTTGCTTTGAGCACACAGTGAATTAGGTGAAGTCTGCAGATTTCTGCTGTTTACGAGCGCTCTTGTGCAAGAGCCCTGACGAAAGTGGGCACTGGGGAACGGACTGGTTTTATAGGATCCTTCCAGACGTCGCTGCGGTGAGCTTCTGGTTTGGTTGAACCAAATGGCAAAACAAAGGCTTTTCCCCTCAGACGTGTGGGGGAAAGGGGGAATTGGACTCCCACATTCTCCTTTTCAGTAAGTGTTTTGGCGGTTGGTGGGTGGTGGGGAGGGGGTCACCTCCACCTCTGAAAGCACTTTCAGCAGAAAAACAGCAACAGATAAGCAGGAGACATCTGGGGCAAATCCCCCAACCCCGCGGAATGAAACCCTTATGGCAGCCTCCAAAGCACCCTTACACGTCTCCCTCCTTTCTCTCACACCGATCTTAATTTCCTGAAATTAGCGAGTATGGGGATAAATAATTGCCAGACGACACAAACATTTCTGTGCCAGGCGAGGCTTTCTGCACTTTCAATCACGCCTCTGCTGCTGGCGTTAGCCAGAGAGGTAACAGAGCCACTAATCAAAACCACATGTCCTCTCCAAGACACAGCCACTATCTGGAAATATGTCCATTAAGTCACGCACAACGCCGAGCACACAGGACTGCTGGATCTATCAAGGATCTCATTTCTTATCCCTCAGACATGCTGGTAGCCTACATGTTCATTATGCTAAGTATTGTCTGAAGTCTTTATTACATTCCTGCTGATCAAAAAAGCAGATGGTCTAAACAGGTCTTTGCTGGTTTATTCTGGTCTGGAGCTGGTTTATCTGGTCAACCAGCAAAAACATGACATATACTGGTTTTGGTGGTGATCAGCTTATCAATAATAATAATAATCTTTCCGTTGCTGGTGACTAGCATCCAAAACACAGTATCATTTTCTCATTTTTGTCATTTTCACTTTTATGCATAATTTGAAAATGCGTGTTGCTCATTACATCGTGTGTAAATTGGACAAAAAGTAATGGCCAAAAATTACATGGTTATGTTGACTCACATTGAAAGTGCCTATGTTTTTGCTTCCCCTGCATAGTAAGTCATCATATTGGAGTTTTTTTTCCAACAGCAGCAATATTGTGGTTTCGGCAGTGACAGGCATGTTACTTTGAATGCTGCTGACCAGCATACCAGCATCCAAAACACAACATATGCTGTTTTTCTTTTTTAGCAGGGCTGTATCTTTGGAATCTTTGGGTTATATCTTTGGTTCTGTGATTGACTCATTTGATGAGTGTGAGAAAGCTGAGGAAACTTCTTACAGGGAGTTGAAGGCCAGATTAAAGTGGATGAAATAGGCATTATTCAGCTTTGTTGAATAATAATCAGGCAGTTAGCTTGCAGGTTAATACCATAGGAGAATACATTTGGGTAAAAGACAATTAGACAATTACACTGTCAGACATTGCGATAGAGTAGAGAAACATTCTTGACCCCCAGGGTAGAAATAATGCAAATGCTCTTTTAACAGTATAACAAGGGCGTCTAACCTTTAAAGCAGTTTTAAAATTATATTTACACTATGTTCCTTTGTTAGGTATAGAAAGCCTGGAGACATGATGTCAAATAATTATTCATTATTAATGAATCAAAATGTCAATATCTTCCCTAACTCTGGGCGCTAGAGACGTATCCCTGAGGTCTCAACCCAGTGACAGTGTTTATACCCTGAGATAAACACTTTAGTCCCCATTTTTCTGAGAGTGTACAATAGTTTTGTTCCTATGTTATTGCCAGTTTCTGCTGAGAAGTGGTGTTCATGCGTGGTGTGGTTGATTCAAGGGGCAAATGCTACCTTATAAGGTCTGCTAAAGATGCAGTAATGGGAAACAGATTGGTTTCCCAACTTAAGGACCAATTTATGCATGTGGTTGTCTCAATCAGTACTTTCTACCTAACTATCTCTCTTTTCCTCCATTCCTGCTCTTTTTAGGGCTTAACAAGAAGCAGAGCAAACCAATCTGTCTGCTCTGGGGCAAAGGAAATTACCGGCTCAGAGGGCACTCTTAAATGACAGTAATCTTCCAGGGAGCGCTTACTTTCTTTTGAACTCAGAGCAGCCTCGTCCTGTCATGACTGTGTTACTCAGTAGTGGGCCACTAAGAATCGCTCCATGGAGGGTCTTGCACGCTGATGCCATGAAAGAGGCCCCACAATATTGCCTCAGGTTTGAAGGCTAGTCATGGCTAGTCCTATCCTTCTCTTTAAAAGATTAATTAATCTTAGCACAGTTAACATTAGGACTCACAGTGCACTGATTTGGATGTGTTATTTTTTAAAATATGAAATAGGGCAATCACAACAATGCCATCTGACTGTGCCAAAACACTGATTTATAACACGCTATAGAACAGCAGCCAAGCCTTGCTTTTTGGTATTTGAATTCCTTGTGGTGGTTTGTTGTTTCCCAATTCCCATTTCATCATGTATCAACAATAAAATTGGCATATTTTTTAAAGTTAATTGAACCTTTTGGGTATTGTTATTGCTGTTGCTCATTAATATTAATCCGCATACTAATTGTATTGTGCTGGGTTGGATATAACTGTAGCTGTACAGTAAGTTACTGAAATAAATTTGTTAATCATTGCTGTTTTGCTCATTCACATATCTTCTAAACCCCTTTATCCTTCTGGGTCCCAGCATTTAATGGGTGGAGGACAGGACCATCATAGATAACCCATTAATCCAGGGTTATCTCAGGGCAGACAAAAAGACACTCACTCACACCTAGGGTCAGTTTCGCATCTCGCAAATTAGTAAGGATAGCTTATTTTCTAATGTTGCTTTGTAATCTAGTGTTGTTGTCCAAGCAGACTTTTTCACAACTTCATATCATACATACCATGTTCCTTTTTTTAGGCCTCTCCCAGAAATGTGTGTACGGATGCATGTAATCTGTGTTTAGTCATTCTGAGGCTGAAGCTATCTCACAGAGGGCAGATCTGGCCCTAATATTTCATTAGGAATCACAGATACCAAGAGGGGGTCATGACCCCAGACTTGACCTTAGGTGAAGTTGCATTTACTGAACAAAAGCATGCTCCATGTCTCTCCCAGTCTGGGAAATATCCATGCCTGTCAAAACTAGACTAAGTTATTGATGACAATGATAAATTGGATAATGTTCTTGTTTATTGTGAGTTTGTGTCCATTTTGTTCCCCCAACTTATGTCCAATTTGCTGAGGCCCTGACCTCTCTCAGTAAAGGTGATCAATTGATCAGTTGATCACAGTGATCTGAAAACATTTATTAGATGGAGCTAAAATGATAGATTATGGTTGGAATTGACCTCTGATGTACATCTGCAGATGTAGGTATATTTCTGAAAACATATCCATTCAAACTGTGATGCATTTGTCTTATTTATATATACAGTATATATACACAAACACACACACACACACACACACACACACACACACACATACATACACACACACACACACAAACACACACACACACACACACACACACACACACACACACACACACACACACACAAACCAACACACACACACACACACACACATACACTCACACACACACACACACACACACACACACACACACACACACACACACATACATACATACACACACATACACACACACACACACATACATACATACATACATACACACACACATACACACATACACACACACACCCACACATACATACACATACACACAAAAGGAAGCCCTGTTACATATTGTGCTTGTTGCTTGTTTATGAGTGGTGTGCATAAGTGTATGAATGTGTTGGTCTCCAATTGTGCTGCCCCTGAGGTGGTTTAGACATCTTAGTACATCTGAATTACTCATCTAAGAATGTGTAACTCAAGTGATGAGTTGCGTAAACATGCCCAGTAAGACATTTTGGTATATCTGGCATATCAAAAAGATGAATCCAGTAAAGCGATCTGTAGTGAGCATCACAAAATCAGAATCTTATTTTACTGCTTTGGCTTTTTGGGTGCTGCCAATGTGGTCTGCTGTTTCAGGCTCTAACGAGTTGCATAGAAGTCAATAAACAAAACCAGTACAAAAGTTTATAGACAGTTCTTCAAAATCCTTATGTTTATCTCCAAATAAACATTTGGTTTGCCGTACCTTAAACTAAGTACTACTGTGGAATTCATGAAGTTTTGGAAAAGTGTGATTTCAACTGGACTTCTTCCCAAAAAAGGAATCTAGGAAGAGTGTGCGGCAGGCGTAACCAAATATGTAATGTGTGTCAAGACTAAGGGCATTGTATTACAGGTGGAGCACTCTAGAACAATTTGCTCCATATGGTAATATCGATATAAACTTTTTGGCCAAAAGTATGTGGACACCCCTGCTAAATATTGGAAACAGCTGTTTCACAAGAACTGTTTGTCAAGTGCTTCATGGATTGAGTTTCTCTGATGACTTTAAAGGCTGAGCAGCCACACACAAGCTGAATATAACTATGTGCAGTACCAATATGATTGTTGTGCTGTTCTCCCAGGCCTTCAGCTGGTCATCTGTTCTCTGTTGGTACCACAGTTTAGCATCCTGAAGTGGAAATATAGTTTAGTCTTGCCTTGTAGTCTTGTGCTCTATTCCTGGCTATTTGAACAAGGTAAATGACATGCAGTTACACATATATTTTGTATGGTTTGGACCCCCACCTTAGGCAGAAATGACTTAAACCCAATTGTTGACCAGCTCCAACATATTTGTTGAATTAAGTTCTGGACTTTGCCATTGACTAGTCACATCAAAATGTAACATTCTTCTGGTTTAAACATTCTTTGTAGACTAGCTGGTGTTTATAGGGTCACTGTCTGCAGCACCTTTCTGTTGAGGTTCATATTATGGATAGAGGCCCAACTTTCCCTAGAGTTTTTTGATACAATCCACAATACATAGCTAGCTGATGAACTAGTAACAGAAAAACAGGCTCAAATTGTAATAATGCCAACCTTGTGTTTTAAAGTTAATGAGGTTTATATGCTGGAGTGCCATTTTCAGTTTTGCATAGTAGTACATTTCTTATTTGAGCCAAAAAGATCATTTTGTGTCTCATCAACCCATGTTATATTGTTTTAGTCATTCTCATCAGTAGGATCTTTAAGATAATTTGACAGGCACATATGCTCATCCTGTAGAGAAGTGACTTTCGCTATGCTATCATTCCCAATATGCTATATATTGTGCACTAAACTTGTCTGTAGATTTGCTCATTTATTTTCACCTGGAAATCAACAATGGTAATTCCTGAACAGCTAAATATCTACACATCTCATTTTCAGTGTTTACAGTGTCTATCCTACATCGTTATTACATTGGTTTTATGAAAAAATTATTTATCTCCTTATAGGTTTAGTCTTAGAAGCTGACCCTTAGAAGGGTCAGTTTGATGTTTTGAGAAAATCTGTTGCTTCTTTGTTTGATTTGCAAATGTGCTTTTTGTCTGGTCTATTTCCTTTTCTCAAAAACAGCTTCATGACAGGACAGCACAGTGACGAGTGTGTAACGCTGTCACTTCACAGCATAAGGACCTGGTTTCGATTCCTGGCCTGGGTATCCAGGGTCTGCATGCATTCTGTGTGGAGTTCTCCCCGTATCTGTGTAGGTTTCCTCCGGGTGCTCTGGTTTCCACCCACCGGTTAAATACAAACAGTCAGGCAAATTGAATATGCTAAAATGACCCTTAAGGTTTGAATGTGAATTTCTGTGTGTTTGCCCTCGGGTGGACCCGCTGAATGCTGGGATAGGCTCCAGCACTTCCCGTTATCCAAAACGAAGAAGGAGATTAAAAGATGGCAGTGCGGATGGGATGAGCTTCTTGACAGCTACACATCCTTTCAGACCCACAGCTCTGAGTTGCCTTCTCACAGTGGATGTTTGGACAGAAACATATGTGTTTTTAGACCTGAGGCAGGAGTGGATCTCCCAGATTTTTTATATATTTAATATATTTGATATATTTGTTCACACATTCCAGACTTTTTTGTCATTTTCCTTTCCCCTTTCTTATGCATGTGGAACATGTGGAATGTATATATCCATGTACATCTATGGCATGAGATTTAAAACATGAAAAAATACTTGAAATCTTGTTGGACCAATACCTATCTTTTTAAACCACTGTCCCTCTAGTAGCAGTGAACGTATAATTTTGTCATCTGTTAGAATTTTTGTTAGAAGCTAGTCAAGATATGGCATGTATCGCCAGCCTCAAAGTATTCTGGAGCTAGCCTATTGAGCATCAGAATTCAGCACAGAACCCTTATTTCGGATCCATCTCTCTCTCCGGTTCAAAGCTGTGTACACATAATCAACCTCAAACTGCCATGTAGTCAACGATGCATAATATGCCCTGATGAATGATATAAAAATAATTCCTAAAATTGTTTTATTTTTCAGACTTTTAAGAAGAATCATTTGTCATTATCATGTGGACGCGTCTACTTGATGATACAGATAATAAATGTGGTGTGTTACGCCAAATAGCAAAGGCTTTAAATCTAGAAAAGACAAATAGGATTTGGAACTGTTTTGTAGTCATGGTTTCAAATTTGTCTCGTGCGAAACGTAGCACAGACATGTGACGTTGGTTCAGTCCTTTTTTTGTCGGCAACAGCTTGTTCGAATCAGCATGACGCCATGCAGTTCATGTATTCATTTGTACTTTAAGTCCAAACACCAGAACGTTCTGTATTGTTCCTTATCCGCCACAAACCAAAGCTTTCGGGATCCCAGACAAAAACACCAGGATACTCCTCCAGTAACCCTAAGAGCCTGCACAACTGGGAGGAAGCCTAGACTAAACAACTTAACAAAGCAGACATCAGCACATGCTCCTCTCTGCCAGCACGTGTGACCAGCTGTTAACAATTTCACACAATCTACAGTGTGATTTCTTCATGTTTTAGTAAGTGTCTGACGTATGCTTCTAACAGATCTTCACACTGCAGGGATCATAGCTCCCTGGGTTTGATGACTATAAGCTCCATTTGGGACAGATCCATCTGCTGACAGAGCCTGCTATAAATTCCATTGGGTTCTTCTGGACCCACACCCACATTTACCTGTGGCAGGATTCCTGGGGAGATGCAGGCGCTTCATATGGAGGGTTGTAAACTTCGCGTCCTGCTGAGGCCCAGCAGGGGACCACAGTGTGGAGCTAATGAAACTGAACGCCTGTTTGCCACAGCCAGGCCTGCGGATGAGAAGGAGAGATGTCTGGCTAGATAACACTAGTGATCTTTCCTGCATGCGTAGACCAAAGTTATATGAAGCTGAATGAAATACTGCTTTTGTTGAAGATTTTTGTTACAGCATAATAAACAGTCGTCGTGACAAAGCGGTGTTGGCTCTTATGACTATCCTCTTCAGCAAGTTTATGTTGAGGTCCCAGTGTTTGCATTTCATCCTGAGGAGGTACTTGATCCAGAACAATGTCTTAATGATGTTGATATGATTCGGTTCTGTGGTAGAAATGTAGTAAATGGTTTGTTGTAGACAATGTGAACATATACCACAGCCTTGACTGATCAAGTAACCCCAAATATTTGGGTAGCGGAAAATACAACCAACTTCCACTTTGGAGGTGTGGAGAATATTGCTGCAGATTTATTTGAAAAGCTGGACGCCAGTCTCCTGAAAAGAATGGAAGCTGTACTAAATATGAGATTAAGAGTTTTTAATTAAGAGATAAAGAGAATTAGAGATTAGAAACTGTATTTAGTTGTTGTTGATGCTTTTTCACTTGAAAAGTTGATCACAAGATCCTAATACAGTAAGAGTTGATCAAAAATCATCCATATCTGACTGATCATTAGTTTCCTTTATATATTCTCTATAAGGAAAATATTTGTTAGAGACGGTATGTAAATAAAAGCTGGAGCTGAATGGTGTGACCCCAGGCCTTACCGGCCTTTCTAGTCTGAGTGTGTTGGGGAACAAATAGAGAACAACCACTGACTGAATCTAAATAAGTGAGGTTGTGCGTAATCCGATTTGCGGGTTCATTATTTTTGGCCCTTGGGACTTTAACTTCCTAAATGGTCTGACACCTACAGTAAAACATTTATGTAATGATAACATTATGCTGTCCTGCATAATGTTTAAACAAAAGTAGAAGTTCTTAGGAAGATTCTGTACAGGTACAACCATTACCAAGACCAAAGGTATTCAATAGATTACACATAAATATGATAAGGAAGAAAAACCTTGAACCTAGAGCAAGCTTTCACACCAGAGTAAAAAGATGAACCTCACGCTGACTGCAGAGAACCACTGCATTCCATTAGGCGATGGGAACAGAATACCCATCATAGGACTTGGGACCTATGGGGATCCACAAACAGTAAGACTGTGCTGTTGCTAATGCTTTAATAAATGCTTGCGAATATGATCAGGTTGAATGGGCATCATGCCTGTTAGGTCAGCTACCTTGACAGGACAGTAGTCTTCAGGTTTCAGGCTGTTGCATTCATTTTTTCCATGGAAAAGTAGCATGCAAAAATGATAAACAAATATAACAACAAAAGTGATTGTATCTGTTACAGACTCCTAAAGGTACAGCCAAAGAATGTGTGAAGCTGGCAATAGATGTTGGCTACAGACACTTTGATGGAGCACTGGTTTATTTTAATGAGCATGAGGTTGGACAGGCCATTCGGGAGAAGATCGCAGATGGAACTGTTAGAAGGGAGGACATCTTTTATTGTGGAAAGGTACTGAGGTTACATGAATTACCTTCTTTCTTTCGTGCGTGGAGACGTTTAATGATCATAATAGATCATGTAAAATTACAAATGTATCCAGTAGAGTATAAAGGCACACACCTGTTTATATGGGGTATACTTATATTGGGTACATTGATATTAAACCATATTCTAACATGTGATCACATTGGTTGTACTGTCTACATTGGTTAAAACATGATAGCGGGCCTTTTATCTTATACCAATGGTTTTATCACATATACGCTTTATGTGAATGTGTTCAAACACTGCAATGATGTTTTTCAGCTCTGGAGCACCTTTCACCCACCTGAGCTGGTTAGACCTGCACTTGAGAGAACTCTGAAGACTCTACGACTAGATTATGTTGATCTGTACATTATTGAGCTTCCCATTGCCTTTAAGGTAAAGTCTTACTAGTAACACTGAGCAGCAACGCTGAGTATACTGTTATTAAGGAGCCCGTATAAAAATAACAATGTTTTACCATTTTTGTGATGTCACAGCGTCTTTTTGAACAAGGAGCAATAAAGGAGAACAAATAAGAGCAGAAATCTCTAACATACATCAGTTTTAATGGCGCACTGACAAAAAAAACCCTGTTAAATTTGAAGAAAGGTTCAAAATGTTAATATGAACTGAGGGCATGAATTATGACTTTATAAGAGGATTGGTGGGGTAAAAACATGAAAGTATAGATATAAGTGTGTTGGAGCAGTGCTGTGTTCTTAGAGCAGTGTTTTTGTTTCAGCCAGGTAAAGAATTCTACCCTAAAGATAAACATGGGAAATACATCTACCATGAGACAGACCTGTGCGCTACATGGGAGGTGAGAGCTGCTTCCTACTGTACCATCTGTACCTCTATTTCCTCCACTAGAGGGCTCTGCATCTCTAGAAATGACTGTCTCTGTGGTTACTGTTCACTGGTTGCACCTGTTCCTTGTTTCTGATGTTTGGCTCTGTTATATGTACACTGTATTTGTTTGGGTTAAAAGAGCATTTCTGTGCCAAACTCTCTCCATGTTTACATTTCTCATATTCCATGTATCTGATTGTTGCCCTGCTGTTTGTATAGTGTCTGTTGCTTCTGTTTGCCTTGGACTTTTTCATTGAATGTTGACATATTATGACTTCTGGTTGTTCTTTAATGATTTTGGACGACGCATTATGGATATTTTGGTCTATAATACATTTTGTACTTGGCCCAGCTTGCTCCACTGATCCTTTTCTGTTACTCTGGACAGGCATTGGAGGCTTGCAAAGATGCAGGCCTGACAAAGTCGCTTGGAGTTTCAAACTTCAATCGCAGACAGCTGGAGCTGATTCTGAACAAACCTGGACTCAAACATAGACCGGTTTCCAACCAAGTAAGTTCATTTATGCTATGCTACCCAGTAAATTGTGTCTGTGTAAATTTGTCAACATCAGAAGTGAGAGAAACATGATGACCTGAGGTTAAATGGACAGGACTGAGGTTTAATGACTTTTGGTATCTGGAAAAATTACAAAACTGTGAGAGAATTATGACACAGATAAGGTTAGGGTCTACATGATAATATTTAATAAATAACATCAGTATGGATATATATATGACCTGAGATCATATGTTGCCCTTATTGAGCTCTTGCAAATGAAGACTTCTCTGACAACATCTCTCCTCAGCCTCTTCCATGATGTCCATGCTGGGAATACCAAGCTAACTTCTTATAGCTAGCTATTGTTGGTGTGTGAGCCGGTACTGTGCAGCACTATGCAGTTATTGTAAGAGGTCTTGTGCATGCTCCTCCAAAGTAACATGTGCAAAAGTGCAAGTGCAAAAGCGAAAAATATTTATTAAGCGAAAAAGTTATTTTATAGTTCTAGCTAATGGAACCTGTTCTCCTTCAGTGTTCTATGCTTATGGTCATTTGAATAGACATCAGTGTCAGACTAATTAGAGAGCTTCTATTAAAAGACTGGTGGAGCGAGACACCAGAGTCTCTTGATTATAAGTTGTATTCCAGAAATGATAATAGAGCCATAATAAATTGTGGTACTTTTACTTTTCATACTTAAGTCCAGTTGAATGTTAACACATCTGTACTTTTACTCAAGTGGGGGTCTAAAGGGGGGACATTTGCTTACTTACTGGAGTAATATTTTACTGTGGGTATCTCTACTTGAACTCAAGTACATTGCTTGAGTACTTCGTCCACCACTGTTTATAAGTCAGCATACCATCAAAATGATTTTGACACCGTAGTTACATAATGTTGCTTCATACATCTTGATAAAATATATTTCTCATCCTCCAGGTTGAGTGCCATCCCTACTTTACTCAGCCCAAACTTCTGGAGTTCTGTCAGCAAAATGATATCGTCATTGTGGGCTACAGCCCTCTTGGAACCTCTCGAGATGCTTCCTGGTAATAGCTGGTTAATGTTTTAAACCCTGTGCTCATGTTTTTTCTACAACTACAACACGGGGCATGGTTTAGTCCATGTGGCTTATAGCAACATATGACATAATAGCAGTTTAGTACTAACACAAAATAAACCATACTCTCTCTTTTGGTGAAAATGGCCGCGGAGCATGCTGACAAATAATAATCAATCCATGGCTCAGAGTATCATATTTCATTGTGTGTTGTTTGCTCTCAGGGTTAACTT
The DNA here is from genome assembly GCA_024036415.1 of Prochilodus magdalenae. Lineage (NCBI taxonomy): Eukaryota > Metazoa > Chordata > Actinopteri > Characiformes > Prochilodontidae > Prochilodus > Prochilodus magdalenae. The sequence goes on along the minus strand of JAMWET010006861.1, from coordinate 173,082 downwards.
GAAATGCCCTCCAATGTTGGAAGATGAGGTGCTAGTCTCTATTGGTAAGAAGTACAACAAGAGTGCAGCTCAGATAGCCCTGAGGTTCAACGCTCAGAGAGGAGTGGTTGTCATCCCTAAGAGCTTCAGTCCTCAACGCATCACAGACAATTTCCAGGTCAGTTAATGGCACTGCTTTCTGAAAGCTCACTGCAAACTGATCAAAACGAGTCTTTAAGCCTAATTTATGTGTTGCCTTGGTGCTCCCTTGCTCTAATGTTGGCACACAAACTTTTACTGTGAATTGGTATGATCAGATCACACAAGTTGTTTAATGACAGAACTGTCTGACATCACTGTAGTGCTAGTTCCAAGCCCTATGAAGCACAAGCCTCTAACAATCTGACACAGTGGTTCCTGATCTGGCAGTCCTGAACCTTTGCCCTGCACATTTAAAAGCTTTTCCTGCTACCAACACACCTGATCCAACTAATCAGTGTTAACATGGGTGTATTTAAGCAGGAACGTCGTTAAAAGTGCCACTTTACAACAAGATTATGCTTGTACAGGGCTTATGAATTGACAGACCCAACAGGGTATGCTTTGATTATATTGATATTAATGGCACAGTATATGATTTCAACCCAAGGCCCTTCTTGTAAAACAGTTGTTTTGCTGTTGAGTTTAAATATCAACAATATACAAATATTGTTCTCCAGAATTGCATACTGCACCTTTAAAGGTACGGTCTCTGCAGTGCTTGTGCTGCATTTGTTTTTATTTTCTGACAAATGGTTTTATTACTGCAGTTTCTAGCATATAATGCATCATTTAATCCATCAGTTACAGCTACCTGTGAGTGTGTTGCATACTTATGTGAAACACAGAACTGAATCTCAATCATTTATGACACATATGGGCTAGTTGAATACACCACACAATGCTCTCCGCTAGTGATCATTTTGTTATGTTATCTTGCTGCAGATATTTGATTTTTCTCTGACTGATGATGAAATGAAACTCATTGAAAGACTGAATAAGAACATTCGCTTCGTGGAGCTTCTCATGTGAGTACCAGCCCTTTTTACATTTCTCCCCATTGTCAGTTAACCTTGCTCAGTTAGCTACAATCTGATAATGAACAACACAGACTAAACATCCCCAAACCATACACACATTTCGAATGAATGGATTCTATTGTCCTTCTGTGTCAGTGAGAACAGGAGAAGTAGAAGCTCAAACTTTCAGTCCCAGTCCTAAAGGGCTTCATTGGGACGTCTAAGAGCTTTTAATGCTTTTGAATGGCTTTCAAACAATTGATATAGTCTGACTCTGGAATAAGGAGCATGTAATCATTCAGATTTCTATTTGACTGAATTTTATTTCATCCTATCTACAGGTGGAGCAACCATCCCGAGTACCCTTTTCATGATGATTATTGATGTCTTTATACAGGTTTATGGTGTTCATACGGTCCCATTAGAATGTAATTAGTCAGCAGGGGGCCTTATCTTACCATTCACTATGTTCAGAAAACTGTTTGAAGTTTTAACTATTGTAACTTGAGCAAACAAACTAGAAGACAAATAAAACACTCTGTAAGTCTTTCATTCGGCTCCTGTTTAACTTCTTTTTTACTGATCTCTTCTGCATAAGCTCTCTGCCCTGTACACATCAGATGGTGTCAGCTGTACAAGGCTGAATCCTGATCTACTTAAGTAGCTGTATAGTGTAGTGATGTTTGTGTCTTTCATCTTTTACATGGTAAAACATTTGTGGTGTAAGGAAACTAAAGATGAGCAGTAGCCCGAAAGGAAGTATGACTGGCTTGGCTACACATGCTGTAGAAAAAGTCCCAGGCTGAAGGCTGTTGTGCTATAAGGGAGACCTAGACATTGAGTGGGAATTTACAAACACTGGGGTGAGTTTTTGTTTTATGCTCTCCTTTATTATAAAATAAATAATATGAGATCCCGTCTTCAGTGTTAAGTTCTTGTTAAGGGTTTGCTTTGCCTATTGTGTAAGTTCTACGGTGTTAGCTAGTTAGTGCAGAGCATCTTAAGAGCAGCTGACCCTGGCTTGATTAAAATCAGGATTTTATCAGGAATAAGACAAAACAGGGCAACAGCCTAAAGTAAAGTCCTTTGTAACAAGCTCAAGTTAATAAAGAAGAACAGGATCTGATTCCGTCCCATCACAACCCAGTGAAGTTTCACTTCAGTCCATCAGCAAACCTGTAAAACACACACGGTTAGTTCCAGAAGCAGCCACAGTCACTAAGGAAGAAACAGCAGCCACCTTCTCTTCCTTCCATGCTTTGGAAGAATAGGGAAGTATAGACATATAAACAGAACAGGTGCTCCATCCTTTTAATTAGCATAAAGTTTTCTCCCTTGATTATACTGATTGTTGTGTTTTGATATTCAACAAACTGGCATCTGATGCTTCTACCCACTGATTAGGCTGATGTTCGGTGATGTGTCTAGAACTGCGAGAAGTCTTGTAGCAGTCGTGTCTAACCATGGACATAAACACACTCACTTAAACTCAGGAAGAGTTTGTTAATGAGCAGATAAGTTGGATCAGGTATGTTAATAACAGGGTTAACACTGACCTATTCAGAGCAGGAGGTCCTGCAGAACCACGGATGGCAACCTCTCAGAGTGACATTTTTCTCTTGGTCCCAAATTTGACCAATTCCCAAAATATTTTGATATTACTGTCATTCCGTAATTACACTGATTAATGTTAGTACACAATGTTAATTTAATCTTTAATTTTTGGAGCTTCTTTCTATGTCTTGAAGTCCTAACCAGTAGGAAGCCTCAGAGAAAAACAGCTGGCAGAATCTTCTAGAAACCTCTATGCTTATATTTAAAACTTATATATAAAAATGATATGGCAATGCCAATAGATTAAATTAAAATTATAGGCACATATTTTTATTTCTTAGTAGGTTTTCTTTGAAAGCCTAAAAGGCCCCAAGGGTTCACCTGAGCTCCTGTACACTTTTTATCTAAACCTTGTCATCAGGGGTGCCCTAGGAGGGGAGAAGTTAGGATGATTCCAAGAGCCTTTGATTGACAGGGGTCTTAAAACTTGATTAAAACATTTTTGTTCTCTATTACATTGTTAACCTGTCATTATTAATAGAGTGTTTGATTTTATATTTGCTGTTTCATTTTCTTTGCTTGCTTCTGGCAAAAAAGTAAACTTTCAGGGAGTCTCTGTATTACCCAGTCACCCCCCTATATATACATATAATGGTTCAGTCCTGCCCCCAAATCATGCACAAACAATACTTGCTAGCAGTGAATTGCCAGTAAGGAATGCTGGTGGACTACCATCCAAGCAAATCTGTCATCCAAGAATAAAGAAAAGAAAAGAAGAATAGGAAGAGAAGAGAAAGGGCAACAACATGTAACCCAATGTATAACTTATTTATAGATGTTTTACTTGTTTAAAGTGATTTAGTACACCAAGGTATTTCACTGCATTGGATAAATAATCAAATGTCATAAAATGAAAAAAAAAAAAGATCTGGTAGCATATGAGATTATTTGCTCAGTATAACAACTAAAAACAAGATGAAATTACTAGGAAATAAGATAAATAATCTTAGGATTGGCTTAAAACTTAAAATCTTAAAATGAGACTTCTTTATTTTTATGTTTTTTGTAGTCTGTAGTTGGTGGATAAAAACCTTTTAGCTTATTGCAGGGTCAAATAGGTTACTTTTACTCTCCTAATATTTATTACTTGACTCTTACTTTATCTTTACAAAAAATTCACAGCAGTTTATCTTTTGCTACTTTTTTAGACAACATTTAATCAGTGCAGACAAACTTTCAGGAAGCTATCCATACTATGTTATTTGTTCCTGCTGCTGTCTGGTGGAAAAAAATATTAACCATTTTCAGGCCTTTTTATTTTCTTTTTGCTTACCATTTTCCATTTCCACTTTTAATATTGATTAATAATGGTGATGATAATGGTAAATGATTTAAACCTGAAGTTGTTCATTAATATTATGAGAATTTTCCATTCAGAGTTGCATTTAAACTGTAATAGAGTGCCCAAGCAGGACTTCTAGAGGGAACCGGTTTAACATAAAATAGAAAATTCTCCTAAATGCAGAATGCTGCTTGCATGTCTGTACAGTGTTATGTTTCAGGTTTGGGATGGCCTGTGGTGGTGCACCAAATGTAATTATTCCTTTGCTTGTTACAACAGGTTGAACAGATGTTGTACAGTTAATATAAGTGAACATAATTCCTGGAAATGTTTTGGTATGCATTTACATCAATAGTCCCCAAAAGCAAATATATGTTTATTATTCTATACCTAACATTATTTCAAAATAATGTCTATTCCTATTGTTTATTTACGTAGGAAGTTCTCCCTTTGACTGTACACCTAAAAAGTACACTTGTAAACATTTGTCAAAAATGATTGGTGTCAATTAACTAAGTTCCTCACATTTAAGTAGGCAATTCTAAAGATGTTCTGTAAATTTGTCAAAGTATCGACCATCAAGACACACCTAGAGTGGTAGAGCGAAGCAGAGAAAACGACTGAGCTAGCAAAACCCTGAAGTTCTCTAAAGAATAAAAATCATGAGCTGCATTCAATGATACACTGTTATATAAGTAACAAGGAAACAAAAAACAATAAACAATATTAGAAGGATACCATGTTATTAGCTAAACAGGATTGTATCCCAGGGTTTCAGCACCATCAGAACAACAGCATGCCCATTCCAGCTTCTGATAATATGTGTCTGGAAAGCTGTCATTTACAGTTTCCAAAAGCTGAAGATCACAAAGTAGATAACTGCAATATTTCATCTGACCTTTCAGTCTTTAACTGTGTTTTGTGCTCAGCCCTGAAGACACTCGTTCATGTGATGACTGGTTCAGTTGTAGCTGTTTTGTTCATTTCTAAAGAGAAAAAATTATGAAAGAAGATCTCCTACTGTTTCTTTTGGGCCACTGAACAAACGCTCACCATTCGCTCAACGGGAGCTCTGTAACTACATGCTTAAACTCGCAATTAAGGGCATACTTGTTATGGCTAAGGCTATATGATGTTAATAAGGACAGACAGAGCATCGTCTTCCGTTGAGGGCATGGTGGACCAATGACCTGTGCCACCAAAGTGAGCAACAGCTTGAGACTGTAAATGTATGAGAGAAAAAAAAACATGATCTTGCGCTGCTCCTTTTTTTTTGTTATTTTGATGGAAAATCTCACAGTGTAACAATTACTTTAGATGAGTGCTTTTGGACTTCTCTTTTATTTAAACATGTGAAGCATTGCATGCAGAGATAAGAGTGGAGCCTAGGGAGATATGTACAGAGAACTGTAGCACATAAACCTACCACTGTAACCAGAACAACTGACTTAATACAGTTCATCATACCTGTCAATTCAGCATGTCGTCGCCCAACGTACTTTATATGCATGTGGACTGAAGACACATTTGAATATGTGAGTCCCATGTGATACGTACACTACTCTTTAAAATTATGATGTGTTCAGATAATGACTGTTTTTATTAAAATAAAAGCAAATTGTTGCAGATATCAGTGATTCTAATATGATGTTGCTGTGAACTTTATCAAGTGCCTTGTAGATGGTTCAGGAGACCTGAATTTGCAGAAAAGATCATTTTCGCTGGAAGAGCACTCATCTTGCCACAACCCAACAGCTTTCCAGCTGGTGACTTTGTATATTTGCCCTGTAGCTATTGGCAAAGGAAGAAAATGACTCAGAATTAATTGAGTCTATTATGTAGGCTAAATCTTCTTTGAGGTAGTAGTCAAATTATAAAAAACGTTCTTATTATGATTTACAAAGCGTCAGAAGAATATATCTTCCATGTCTTACAATCTCTACAATCTCTATACAATCTCTGAGCAGTATACAGGCTTATGCAAACACAGAATGAAATAAATGAGTCATGCTTGTTGTGCAGTATGGTAACCCGTCTATTAGCTCTAAAATCTGTTAGCACAAAGTTACACAACCAGTTCTCTTCATGCTACAACTCCCAAGAAGGCATGTCCTCTAAGATAATATTGCATTTTACTTCCTAAAGAAAACTTCACAATCCCATTAAGAATGTGTATGTATTTGTACTTTACTAATAGTCTCTATCTAGGAACTATCTGCAGAAATGAGCCTTTGGTGAAATAAAAAAAAACAACATTAATTAGCATGGTCAAATTCAGGGTGTGAAATACAGGGGGTCCTGTCTCTTGCACGACTATCTCATATGCCTTTGAAGATAAACTTTTTATAACATTATGCTGCTATAAACAGATGCCTGAAAACAAATTCACTGTAAAAAACAAAAAAACAAAAAAAAAACTAACAGTTTGATTTACCAAGGTTAATGTTCATGCTGCATTGAAATAGTAAGTTCATTTCATTTTAAGTAGTAAGTTAACATAACAGGAATCTGTGTTTTATGCCCTACAACGTATTATTTCAAGTTTAAATAACTCTAAATATTAAGGCAGCCGAGACACTAAGATAAAACAACCTTGCTTTTTTTCATTGTTCAGAAAAGGTTATTGTTTAGCTGCTTCAACCACACTCAGTGTCAACACAACCACACTCAGTGTCAACACAACCACAACCACTTCAACCACACTCTAGTGTTGATTGTATTAACTAACTTGATATGCAGCACTAGTCTGCCTCAGGATGGCGCTGTAGCAAATTGGTTTACCCAGATGGTCTTTCACGGCCTAATAACTGCAGCTTTGCAGAAACACCCCTGAAAGGCCTTTCCCATTACACAGAGAGAGTTCTCCAGATTCCTTGAATGTTTTGAGGGTATTATGGACTACAGTGGGTTAAAAATACAAATACAAAACAACAATTGCTGAAAAGGTCAAAGATCCAGTATTCAGTCTTTGTACTGTTTAAATTCAAATGCAGATGAAAGTTGATTTATAAATAACTGCTTTGCATTTTTTGAAGATCTTGCTCCAGCTTTTCCATGAGAGATTTGCTTGAATAACATGACTGTGAACACTGTTGCCTATACTATACTATATACTATAGACCACAGAATCATGTGCCATTTTGTAGCTAATGTCTCACTGCAGTGCATATTCATAAGCAGCTCCATACTTTAAAAAACTCAAGATATTGTAAAAGTTTAAATCACCTTCAAAAACTATAACCAGCATTAAGACTATAAATCTGTAGTTTAACTTTTTGTTTGCCAGCTTCCCTGGCCTTAGGCACTAGAAAGTCTTAGGCACCAGATTGTAGGGTGGAAGGAGGTCCTTATTAGAACTTTTATCAACATGTGAAGAATAATTATGATGTTTTGATAGCCTAAATGAACTTAGAAGTGGTGATATTAAGATGAGTTTGTACAGAATTACTATTGAAAACACAATATAACATTCAAAACACTGATACCAATGATATTTGCATGCTCGGTAAGATCACTCAATAGTGATTGTACTGCTTTGTAGTTGACCATCCTTCTTTAAAGATGGCCAGAAGAGTATTAAAAGAGATGAAGAGTACTCTTTAGCCTAGTCATGTTTAGCAGTGTAGACTGAATGCACTCCAGGTAGCCTGAGTGCAGCATGCTGATATTTTTCAAAGGGGTTGCCAGTTTAATGATACCAGATCAGCAGACAATATCATTAGCCTACATGTAATAATGTTCACATTGCAAATCTTTAACAACCTCATAATTCAGAGATTCCAGTGATATTTTAAAGAAAGGACTAAATGTATCTGTTTTGGAACATTTTGATTACCACAGTATGCGACAGTGGCAGTGTTCAATACTCCATTCATTCTTCACATAGAGAAATTCCTCTTAGACCCGGAGTTCCTTATATGGACATAAGAACGTGGTGCTGACTACAAAATTATGGCGCAACTTCAGTGGTCTATTAGTAGATTTAAAGCTGGAAGGCGGAGTTTCCCAGGATTGACAATAGTTTAGGATAATGAACTTTTATTTTTTAGCAGATGAAGATAATCTTGGGTTCTAATATGTTATCTTAATTCTAATTATTAACTTAGAATAAACTGCTCTTTATCAGAAACATCAAACAAACCCCCCCATTAAACAAGCTACTTACTATGCTCCTGTGAAAAAGTGCTCCCGCATAAAAAGGCAGAGCGAACATACACAAACCTAATCGTTAAAGCTTATGCACCTAAGGGGTCCTTAATTTCAAATTTAAACTTGCTGATGGGTATTTATAAACGTATATGTATATATATATAGTCTATATATATATAGTGTATATCAAGTGTCTCTGAGTGCTGTGGCCTTGCAGCGTTTTAATGTCAGTTCCGTTAGTGTGGTCTGGCTAGGGTGGTCTTCTGACCCAGAGCCATATTCTCCCCGCTCAGCCTCCTTTCTCACTAAAAGACAGAAACTTTCTTTGGGCAGAATGGGAGAGTAAAGAGTTATGCAATCCTTCAATCACCCTCAGAGGCCGCACAGGCCTCCAGTGTGCTGTTTCATGAATGAGGGAGACAGAAATTGGGGGGAGGAGCTGGTAACGCTTCATTGAGGGCTGAGTGGTGAGCGGTAGCAGGATCCCTCCTATGCCTTCAATCACATTATACAGTCAAACCTTGAAATTTATTGGTCACATCTTTGAGCTGACGACTACACTGCACAATCCAAATGACAGGTGAGTGATGCCAGAGGAACTTTTTGTTAGCTGACAGCTGCATGCTTAAGAACAAATCATCTTGAAATCTTGATGAAATCAACTGCATGAATCTAGTGCTTCAAAAGAGCTTTTGTTTGCATGTTTGCTTGTAACAGTTGTGGGTTATGAGTTAAAAGTCTAATTAGCGCATTGGTAATCAGCCATTAATGTTGCTAAATAAGTAAAGCAAAGGATTGAATGTATCTGTATCACAGCAGCTTTTTAAAACAGTTTTTTATTCTCAGTTTAGTTTCGCATTGATTGTTATATAGGTCAATGACATTTTTGCATCTGTCGTGCCTGTGAGTTAATGATTATCAGTTACACTGTTTAAAAGCTGCACATTATATTGCACACAGACTTTATATAGCGTATAATTCCTGCAGGAGATTACTCAGCACAGCCAGCGCTGAATATACTTTTGTGAAATGTTGTTCGAGGCATTCAGGCACATATGCTGGCTGTAAATGTCCATCAGTTTTGCTGATCAGAGTAGAAGCATGTACTGTGCTGAAACTGGACAGTAATTTCTCTTGCTCCTGTTGGAAAGTTACAAAGTCTCGCTCGAGCTGCTGAAGAGAACGACAGGTATTGCGCAAGTATGAACCTGTCATGATGTGTTTTAAGGAATTTTACCTGAGTAACATTCTTCATGGGGTACTTTTCCCATTATATACAGGAAACATGCTGAAAAGCTTTACACTGTGTTTAGATCAGGACGACCTGAAACATGAACTACTCATGTTTAAACATTTGCTGTGTTTGATTAATAATGAATATCTCCTCTAATGTAATCAATTTAGTCCAATGTGTAATTAGGAATATGTTGGAGCAAATGACTGAGAGACTTTTGCATGACCTGTTTTGGCCCTTGTATGGAAACAGGCCTCTGAGTCCTGCATTTCTAATAAAAAGGTGAAAGGTTATATCATCTCAAGCTTAACTGTGGGATCCTTTAAATAGTTTTAAATAGCATTAAATACTGTCGCTTGATCAGTTTTAGATGCATTTTTCTTCAAATATTCCCTTAAATATTTTCAGGAATGGCCTATTTTCATGATTGTTGAGAATGGGCTTCATGTATAACTTACAATTTAATGCTATGTGATTAGAAAAATAAAGATATGTTTTCCGTTATAGACAGTAAATGTTTGTTCTTTAAGGTGCAAATTGGTTTTAATGTTTCAACTATTTTTCCCAGGGGCAAGGTATATACAAACCAGAGCAACAAAATAAAAATGCTGGAGACCAACAGGAAGTGTGGCATCAATATAACTTAAAATATATAACTATAGTGGATACATGCTACAATTATGTTCCCTAGCTAAAGGTTCTGAGATGTACACGTGGGAGTACCACCCCAGTGGTCATTTCATACATTACAACTTGCTACACCCTAAATTGTTACAAATGGATATACAACCTTTTGGAATGCAACTCTATATTTATTCGGCGGTCACATAGCACAACCTCGAGAAGAGTTACAGACCACTACTTTGTCATGTGACCAGGACCTCTTGAAGTTTATTCTATTTCTGAGTTGCATACTAAGTCACACCAAGTGAACAGTGAGCACATTTTGAGCCTCTTTTATTTGGCTTTGGAGCAGTGCTTGGTAATCAGGCCACTTTGTCAGCTCCCTGAGCCTGTGAAAATCAAGGTAAACTGTGATCAAACTGCCTGGCACTAAGGCTTCTCCTCAAACACAAAGGCCTCCAAGCCACAGGGCTTTTTTCTGCTCTATGCTGCCAACCCTTCATTCCCACAAGTTCCTTGTTAAGGCAAGGGTCTATTTTTACCCCCCTTGCCAAGCTTTTTAATACTGAGCCGGCAGTGGATTGAGGGACGTGGGGTGGTGGGTGCTGGGTGCTGGGGAAGAGAGATAGAAAGAGAGAGTGAGAGAGAGAGAGGGAGAGGGAGAGAGAGAGCACATTCTCAAGGCTTCTGGCACTGTGGGATGCCCTAGTCATTTGTTGTTTGAAACCTCAAGTATGTCAAGGGAACAGTTGTCTCTGTCACCCCTGGGGAGAAAGACTGGAATGTATTTTTTGGAGCCCTGGCTAGCTGAGGACTGGACTTTAGGAATTATCAATTATTACTAATGATAGCAGAAGTGCTCACTAGTTGAGAATTCAGTTGTAGAAATTGATTAGTTAAAAAAAACTTTTTCACTTTTTGCCTTTTTACAATATCAGTTCACAAAGAGAAAAGTTAGTGTGGAATGTAATTAATTGTGTAATTTACTAAATAATTACATATATGAAAAAAGTACTCTCATATAACATGACACCCATGGGTTAATACGCTTAATTCACTCTCTACAGGGATTTTTACTCTCTTTTCTATAGTCAAGCCAGAGCAGTGCAGGGCCTCGAGTGGCACAGAGCAGGCTGTTAATGCAAGCTGACAGGAGTGAACACAGTCAGAGAGCATTCTGTTTGTGGGACAGAGAGGGCTCTTTCACTCAAGCCACTGCTGGGTCAGGGGCACGGCCCACAATGCTGTTGTAATTCAGCACTATGGCTTGTGTGCATGCAGCACAACTGAATGATACGGGCAGCGACGTGTATATAAGAGGTGTTATAAAGAAAGATCGAATTGTCGGGGGGGGTTGTGTGAATGAAAAGGGCTTGGGCTCCTAAGATACTTTTATGAAATTGCTCATTAAATGATAGATAAGAATACAACTTATATGACATTGTGTTCAGTGGATCCCTTAGGGAGCAGAACTACTAAAATAATTAAATTCTGCAAATGTTGTAGTTTTACTTTGTCACTGTTAAATTTTAGTTTAAAAGAAAAGTGTTCAAATCTTGGAAACCTATCAGGGTGCTTTATGTAAATGCCATCTAGGAAGATACAGCAAAGCTTGTGCTCCTATTCGAGAGCCTTTTAGGAGCTGCATATAAGGCCCTAGGGTGAACCTCTGCACGGGGCAGATTTTTTAAAAACCCACTCCCTCCAAATATTGGCAACATTGTGAAATGTTCATGTGCACTACCATTACCTTGGCACTGTCAATACTATAGAAACCGTACTATAGAAATAGGCTTTATAATAGCAGCGGGTATCAGCAGAGTGAAGGCATGAAAAGGTTTTTGGATTTGATCATTGCTGGGTAAAGGCACACACAGCTGTATAAACGTTTATTAGCTTGAAAAGGCTGAAATACCCCATGCTTTATGCAAATTATTGTAGTTGTCCAGCTGGTTAAAACAGCAATTAGTCTCACAACTCAGACTAATACCTGGCTTGATTAATAAACCCACTTACTGTAATGTTGCTTACAGTGCCATGCAAAAGTTTGGGCCCTCTGGACAAAAAGAACTCCTCCATGGAAGATTCATCAGAAGAAAAACCCACTAGCATTCTTACTAAAACATCCAGCATCTGAAGTTTCACTTTTTTTTTAACAAGTCCAGTGGAGTGATAAAGTTAAAATAAACATTTTGGCCCCGATGAGCAGCCAGCAGGCCCCCGAAGGTTGCAGCTAAGAGCGCATGAATTGTTTTAATGGTAGTGGGAAAAATGGATATAATTAAATACCAGCAAACATCACATTGTCTGTAAAAACATTAAATATGATGTCTTCTGCAACAAAGTACTGATCCTAAACACTCGTCAAAACCACAATGGACTCACTTAAGAGGTTTAAGCTAAAGGTTTTACCTTTGCTCCTACAGTCCCCCAGTAAACTGTGTATAGAACTCAGATGAGACAGTCCAACAATCTTTTGCAAGTAAGAATGGGTAAAGATCCCCCAAACAAGAACTGAAAGGCTCCAAGCTGGCAGTAAAAAGCATTCACCCATTCACCTTTTTCATCTTTAATCTTTTAGTTCATTAATTTTAAGTTAATAAACAGTATATATATATTATATAAATATTACAGAGCTATATTAAGTATAACTCTGTTTTCATCTCCCTTCACCTGTGTGAACAATATTTGACAACCTGACCAATATAAATGTTCCAAAACCTGCAGTGTTCTCATCGAGCCTGTGTATGTAGATGGTTTAGAAAGTCACATACTGATAAAGAAAAGAATTCAAAGAATTTCCGTATCTCTACATGCCATAAAACAGAGGTATTTAAGACCTCTTTGCTTTAGCCAAGAGTTTACATCATTACACTCACACAGTTAAAGTCATTGCTCTCGTTTTCCCTTTTACTGTTTACTTTTTCATACAAATCTTTCTTGCACTGCTACAGGAGAAAATGATATCAGGTGTAAAATGGACCCTTCAAATGGTTTGAATCGTTCACTGGACGTTGTGCCTACCACTGAGGAGAAGATGAAGGAAAGAGGCCAGTGGAACAACAAGCTGGAGTTTGTGCTGTCTGTAGCTGGAGAAATCATTGGGCTGGGCAACGTGTGGCGCTTCCCTTACCTCTGTTATAAAAATGGAGGAGGTAAGCATGAGAAGAGCAGAGCACTCTGCAGTACAGGATCCCACGTTTTAGTTTCTTGGTGTTCTTATTTTATGCAGAAGTGTTTTATTTATATTTTTATATTTTTCATTCTGAAACTTACACTAAAGTACATTAAGGAATAGTTTCATACGTTTTAAATGCATGTCATAAAAAATAATTATCATAAAACTTTAATAATCCTGTCATGTGCAAAACAAGAAAACTGACTTAGCTTTGGCTATAGACATGGCAATGGAAATACAAATGAAATCACATGCAAACAACATAAGGAAACATAGATACTAAATGTGACAGGGTGTTAAAAGTTAGATCAAATGTCTAACACATTCTTACATTTCTCCCTTTTTTCATGAATTAAAATGGCTTATTTATTCTCTAATAAAAGTAATTAATGTAACCAAAATGAAATATGTTCATAAACTCTTCTATAAACACTCCAGTTACACTGCCCTCCAGTCTTATCTCACCCAGTGCATGAGTATCTAAAGTTTGCTTTGTTAAAACCAGACCAGCATTTTGCATTGAGCCATAAACTGCAATAACTACAAGAGCTACAGGAGCTGTCTGAGTGCTTTGCTTGCTGAATCGGTCTTGTTCCAGAATGAGTCTATGCTGTGTTTTATAGTGTAATATTGTTGCTTGTAAACCTAATTGGAGCACACATTTCACACTGATGTACGGCCAATTAAGCTCCCTGTGTTAAAATGATGGAATCTGGAATAGAAATTTGTATGTATGTTAACAGAACACCATGCTTTAGCCTCAGTAATTCAGCGCTAAATGGTGAAAAGCAGTTTGGGTTAATAGCACTACAGAATGTTCTGCTTTATTTTTGGGCTCTAGTGCTTGTTTTGTTTTACAGCCCACCTACACCACACTTTTCCATGGGATTTGCAGGTAAAGGAAATCAGCTGAACATGTGCTATCAATCAGTCGGTTTGGTAGCTTCTCTGTAGAATGGCAGTGCAGCCAAGTTTTTTTTTAAATGCCACACAGGGTTGAGTTTTTATAATATTAAAAGTTATGCAATTATTGAAATCGAAGATTCAATGGTTTCTCAAAAGCATCTGAAGCTTAAAGATACCTTTACTATTCTGGTTTAGTGTTTTAAATAAAGCACCCAACACAGGCTTTAGAGTGTTTGGAACATTACTGCTAAGTCTTGTCCATGAGTTGTTTTGCGTTTACCAGGTGCCTGTAAAACCCCTTGACCTCTTGACCTGCTTACTGGGGTGTTGAGAACAAAGCTGGCCCACTGAGTCACAGATGTTGTTTGATGACTCAGTCGTGTCTGGATACGTAACACAGGCATGTTGGGGAATTGGAAAAGAATTAAATCCACATTTAAAACTAAATCTCTATTTAAGCACAGAGTTTGTAGAGTTACTGAGTTTTGGTGTGCTGCCCTCCAGAGTAAATGGAAATGTCTTCAGTTCTCCTGCTCTGTCTCTCTACCACACAGGTGCCTTTTTTATTCCCTATCTGATCTTTCTTGCCACCTGTGGAATTCCTGTATTCTTCCTCGAAACGGCATTGGGTCAGTACACCAGTGAGGGCGGGATCACCTGCTGGAGGAAAATCAGCCCACTGTTTGAAGGTTTCAGCATCACCTGGAAAAACCCTACAAAATGCTCCATACTGTCACATTTTCTCTGTTTAATCACTCAGTTTTACTTTACAGGTGTTGGATATGCCACCCAAGTTATAGTGGCCTTGCTGAATGTCTATTACATTATAGTTCTGGCTTGGGGGATCTTTTACCTGGGCTTCTCCTTCTCCTCCAACCTGCCATGGTCCTCCTGCAACAACACCTGGAACACAGGTATGCTGATTAACCACGACTACTTAACACAGTCTTATTTGACTGAATCTATTGGTTATATAGGAGCTAGTACAGCCTATCTATCTTCCAAGACACAATCTTACCTACACCGTTACTGACTAATGTTATACTGAATAATGTTGTTTAGATTCCTGCATGGAATTTCAGCGGAGGAATGAATCTATTGACCAAAGTCATTTGGAGAACGCCACCTCCCCAGTCATTGAATTCTGGGAGTAAGTATTTTAATCCAGACTGAAAACACAAACTTGTTGAATACACTGTGCATTTCTCATAGATCGCCTGTTTCTGTGACTAGAAAGAATAATCAGCACTGTCTGATTTTCTCTTCTTTGATTAATTAGGGTTTTATTCGTATTATTTTAATATCCTAATAAAAAGTATTTTAGGGTAGTTGTTTTACCGCATGCCCAATAGACCCTTAAACTGACAGGTTGCTGGAAAGATCTAATTTACCTCTTTATCAGAATGTCATTCAGCCACACTAATACTTAATACTTAATATTCAAGGCTTGCTTAATTTATTTTGCACATTTAAAGATAATTCAGCTAACCAGTAATCTACACTACTTATCATGGTGAAAGCTGCAATGCTCACTCATCATGCCCTTGCCTAAAGCTGTTAAAATTCTACCAAATATTCTAAAACTACTGCACATTTACGTTGTTAAGATGTAAACAAAGTCATTTAGAGGGGTTTAGTGTGAAATGCTCTGAAGTCAGAATTGTTTACAGTAGTGTTGATAGGAACCAGATGTCCGAAGCATTTAATGCCTCTAAAAGCCCCTTCACAGGGAGCCATATAAATATGCTGCCCAATGTCTGAGATAAATCATTGGGCCTAAACCATATTTTGAAACACCTTTGTGATGAAGTGTTACATGCAGGACATTCTAGTGTAGTCTCCAAAAAACTGTTTACCATTATTCTACAGTTATCGACATTATACTCAGAAGACACGGACAGGGTCACTGATCATTAAACAAAAAGGCCCTATGTGTTGTAGACAGTGAGACCCTGTTTCCTATCACCACCACTGTAAAGAATTTAGATTTTCTCCACAGTGTACCATTTCACATTACACACACTGAATTACTGTGTTTACATCACAATAACTAAATTATGAAGGAAATGTGAGAAATCTGTGGAATTCTCCTTTAAGTCTTGATTAAACTGTCTGACAAAACTATAACCTGCAACCTGTGTTGTGTGCTTTCAGGAGGCGTGCCCTGCGGATCTCCTCTGGGATAAATGAGATTGGCGAGCTACACTGGGACTTGGCTCTCTGTCTGCTACTTGCATGGATTCTCTGCTACTTTTGCATATGGAAGGGTGTCAAGTCCACTGGCAAGGTGAAAATGAGTGTGGATGGTGTAAAGAAGAAAAAAGGCATATATTATATTATATTATATTATATTATATTATATTATATTATATTATATTATATTATATTATATTATATTATATTATATTATATTATATTATATTATATTATATTATATTATTCTTTAAAAATAGCCAGCAGAATGGACATTTTAGGGCCTGTAGAAAAATGCCATTAGTAAAATGTTACTTAACAACCTTATAGCTTCGAAATGGCACTGTAAATATGATTGCAGGTAGCAAAAAACTTTACTTAACGCCTCCCATGTAAATGTAACCTACCAGGTTGTGTATTTCACGGCAACCTTCCCCTACGTGATGCTGCTTATTCTGCTAATCAGAGGGATCACTCTGCCAGGGGCTTCTCGAGGAATTCAGTTCTACCTCTATCCTGATCTGGGACGCCTGGCAGACCCACAGGTATTGCGCTTTTCTCAACATGATTTTAAACATACTGTGCTTTTCAGAAGTTGTTCTGGTATCTATGAGCTGCTTTGTAAACATACTTGTAATTTGTTTATTCAAGTTGTCTTCATGTAAGACATGATAGCATGGCACAGTGGTGCCTTCCATATTCATTATATGGGGACTTCTTTGGATCCTATGCTCGTTTAACTGCAGTTTAAACTGCAGCTTAAAGTTTATCTGAGGTGAAAACAGTAAAGGCCATTGTCCCCTCTTCTGCACAGGAGGTGTTCATGCAGGTGTTTGATGTGGTCTGGAACTGGGCACCCAGCATGAAAACACTGTTTGTTTCATCTTTTGGTTGTATCCAGCTGTGCATTTTGACCTCTACTCCAGCGTCCCCATCTGTTGCAAAAAGACAGCTCCCCCATGAAGGGGAAAACAGTGATGTGTTCAGCAGAACCAAAAGGACATTTAAGCATTTACATCTCTTCTGCTTAAACACAATGAGTTGTGAAGTGAAGTCATAATGGTAAAATAACATCATCTGGTTCATTATACAGTGAAATGTCAGTGCGTCAGTCATTCTATATCTGAGTGATATATTTCTAAACTCGGTCAGTGTGCAAGAAACAAGACATCATGAGGGCGCCAAGCCACTCTAATTAACCTTTTATATACATTTTCATGGACCCCCAGAATATTTGAGATATTCAATTGGATTGTTTCTAAAACCAAACTTATGCTGTTACGCTGGAAAACAAAAAAACAGATGCTCAAATATAAATTTAGAAAGAGGAATTTCTCAACTCAACTGAGCTGCAAATTGGTCTGCCTCTGGGTGTAGCTGTAGCAAACATGTTTACACATTTGGTCCTTTATCGTCTAGCAACTATAACTATGCCTGGGATACCTCTGGACAATCTGTACAATATTCTGTAGCATGTTTGTAAATCTTCAAATTTGGTCAACTTCACAAGAGACTGGTGGAAATAGTGAATTGTTACTCAACCGTGGACTGTGTAATGACCTGTCAGCTACCAGCTTTAGTGAGAATGGTACTTGCAAATGAGTAAATGTGCACATGTTGCACCCCAGCCTAAAGGCATTCAACTGCACCTCCTTGTGGAGCAACCAAACACTAACATTAGCTAAACATGCAGGGCTTTCCTGTAATTGTCTTATATTTAGATTGTCTGTCCAAGACAAAAACAGGCCTGCATTTCTGGAAAGAGAACGTCTTGAAATGATAAGTTGCATATAGTGACCTTTATTGTTTCTATGGCGATTAAACAGCTTTCCTCCCCCCAACATCTATTTTTAGAATGCAATGCTACCCATCCACTCAGTTACCAAAAAATCAAGTCACTGACTGAGTGTTTGGGATTTATAGGGCTAAGGTGTGAAGCCTAGTTTTCCAAAAAGCTGGTGCCACCAGGGTTGTCTCAAACTCACCTACCACTGTACTGCAGGAAATATCACTCTGTGAAGACTCTGTAATTCAGGTTGGACAAGCCGAGTGGAAAAATACTGTCAACCATTCACGAAGAAGCATGTGGGAGCATGCTCTTATGCCCCGTCAGGGTTATAGTGGGGTTCGTTAAATCACATAATCGCCTTTTGCATCTTTTTCTTGCGTGTTTGGCCTGGAGCAATGAACAAGTTTCTTGTTGACGGAGATTTTAACTTTCAGAGATGACAGATGAGAGAAGCCATGAGACCGATGTGGATGCATTTGCTGACATTGTTGATATTGCTTTACTGGGCTCAAATGAAACCCACAATTCTGTTGTATAAACCAACTTAATGGCTGGCGTTTATGATGCTGGGGAGTTGTCTTGACTCCTGGCTTACTTGAGTTTGCATTCTCCCTGACCTTTCCCAGGTATGGATGGATGCAGGAACCCAAATCTTCTTTTCCTATGCTATCTGTCTGGGCTGCCTTACAGCACTGGGCAGCTACAACAAATACAACAACAACTGCTACAAGTAAGACAAATGTTGAATGACCGCTGCTTTTTCTAGCTGTTGCAGTTAGAGACTAATGCGTTTGTCAATTTGGGTTTTTTTTTGTGTGTGTGATTGTAATTGAAAACAGAAAGCCTTGTAGTCCTCATTTCATCTGTTAACTCTGTTTACTTCACAGAGATTGCTTGGCTTTGTGCTTTCTAAACAGTGGCACAAGTTTTGTAGCTGGATTTGCTATTTTCTCTATCCTGGGCTTCATGTCTTTCGAGCAGAATGTGCCTATTTCCGAGGTGGCAGAATCAGGTGGGCACTGTTTCCTCATTTTTGTCAGAACTTGTAGATTTAATGTGCTGTCTGAAAGCATGTATATACATAAAAAGCTGGACCGATGGCTGAAGACATGTAACATGAGGAATGCAACTGTTTTTAACCCAAAGGATCATTTCCTCCCAGAATAATTAGCAAATGGTATTACTGTAGATAATACATGCAGCATCCTGTGTGGTAATATTTACTACCTTTTATACAATCTATTACTGCCATATTCATGTGTTGTAGCAATGTTAGAGTCCTGCATTTGTGTTTCTATATTTCTATATGCATCCATATTGAATGACAGCAGCTGGCTAAGACATGCAGCAATACGTGTAGAATCTACTAATCTTTGTCTGTTTCAGGTCCTGGGCTGGCCTTTATTGCTTATCCACGTGCTGTGTCTATGATGCCTTTCTCTCCTCTCTGGGCCTGTTTCTTCTTTATTATGATTGTGCTGCTTGGTCTGGACAGTCAGGTAAGAACTGCTCATGTAATGACTTGTTGAATAAGACCCTGCAGTTTTAATACACTGTTAAACCAGAGGTTTCAACAAATTGCAACACGTTACAGCAGGTTTCAGCTCAGTTCAGAATGCTGTTAGGTTCTGAGGTATGGCGATCATGAAAGGACATTTAAGCTATCGAGGCTGCTGTTAAAAGTTAAAAGAAGTTAAGAATGTGAAAGTATAAAGGAAAATGCCAAAGCATTACGTGATTATGCAATAACAAAAGAGAAGAAATCACAAGAAATTTAGCATTTAAAAAGACCTGCCTTGTTGGAAAACAGAAAAAAGTTACAGCACTGATGCATTTGCCTGACCACTAGGGGTGACAGCGGTGTTACGTTTGACTAGTTATGGTAAAGGTAGTGACTGGAGAGTTTAACCGAAGTTTTAAAGCCACATAATCAGTCCAGTACAACGACTTCAGAAGTTTGTGGCGAACTCAGTGGTTTGTCTTTCATGAAGCGTAGGCAGAAGCTTGCTTTAGTCTGGTCTCCAGCTTGATTGCACATCCCTCTCACCATCCATTCAGGGACGCATTTACCCACTCCTTAATCTCGGAGAGAGAAGAAGGAGAGAGAGGGGAGAGAGAGAGAGAGAGAGAGAGAGAGAGACAAGGAGAAAGAAAAGGGCATAAAGAGAGATAAGAAGAGAGAGAAGAACAGAAAGAGAGAGAGAGAGACAAAAACAAAGAGCAAGAAGCAAAGAAAGAGATGGGGCAAGAAAGAAGGAGAGGAAGCAGGAGATCCCACATGTAAAACAGTATTAGGAACACTTACAAATAAATATTGGACAAATAAACATTAAAAGCTTAATGGTCATTATTAGTCACCTGTATTTCTTTGCAAGGCACAGTATCCCCAAATGATCATTAGTAATGTGACCTGCCAGTTTTCCCCAGCAGCTGACTGAGGGATCACACACACCTTTATAGAGCACAAGTGCATCTTTTCTTGCAATACAATTAACTGAGATTCATTCAGCATTCAGTCAGTGTTTTATTTAAGTTGCAAATAATAAAATAAATAATATAAATAGTTGGAAGGTGTGTTATAATGTCTGACAATACAGACATCAGAAAATCTGTCCTTTTAATGTACATGATGTAACAGTCTGCAAAGATCTGTTGACAAGGTTGATTGCACAACATCCTCTTTACCAGCAGATGTCACCCACTTGCACTTTAAATGAAGCTTTAAGTAGCTGCATTACAGTAGCTGTGTCCGAAGGTCTGAATGCACTTCTAATGCTGGTGGAATATTTTTTGCTATAGTATTTGGTTCAAAAACTAGTGTTTCAAAAAGACCTAAAGCTTCAGAAAGCCTAGTTTAGCCATCACTAGTCAGAGGTAACATTCTATATGTTCTTAACACCTGAAAACGGTTCACTCCTAATGTCAGTGCACATTTCCAGTGTGAGTGAAATGTTGATGTTTGGTTAATGCTGTTGTTTGTTTCAGTGTTGTGAGTTTTAGAGTTCTTTACATACTTTGTTAACTATACCTTTTAAGCATTGTTCATTTTTATTAGTTTTTGTATTCTTCCGAAAGGCTTTATTTAGAAAACATGGTCATGCAGAATATATAAAGCATCATTCCTATGAATCTCTTTGAGCTAATGGTGCCACCTGGTGAAGTATTTTGTTAAACATGAAAGCTTAAGTGAGTGAGAGGAGTGAGGTGGGTGAATGAGTGAGTGAGTAGTGAAGTTAACATAGGTTATAGGTTATATAGGTTACAGCTGTCATTTAAAAAACTATGTAAACGGCTAGTGAGTGACTGAGTGACGGTGAGTGAGAAAGGTGAGTGAATGAGTGACAGTGACTGAGTGAGGCATGTGACTGAGTGACAATATGTGAGCAAGGTGAGTGACTGAAACACAGTAAGTGAGCACCGTGAGTTACGGTGAGGTGAGTGATGGTGAGTGACTGAGGTGAGTGACGGTGAGTGACTAAGTGACAGTGAGTGAGTGAGGTGAGTGGGTGAGTGACAGTGTGTGAGTGAGGTGAGTAACTGAGCGACAGTGAGTGAGTGAGGGTAAGTAAGTAAGGTGAGTAAATGAGTGACAGAGACTGAGTGACAGTGACTGAGTGACAGTCGATTAGTGACAGTGACTGAGTAAAGTGAGTGACTTAGTGAGCTGAATGACTGAATGACTAAGGTAAGAGACCGAGTGATGGTGAGTGAGTGGGGTGAGTGACAGTGAGTGAGTGAGGTGAGAGAATGAGTGACATTGAGTGACGGTGAGTAAGTGAGTAAGGCAAGTGACCGAGTTACTTTGAGTGAGTGAGGTGAGTGACTGAGTGACAGTGAGTGAGGTGAGTTACCGAGTGACGGTGGGTGAGTGAGGTGAGTGAGTGAGTGAGGTGAGTTACCGAGTGACAGTGAGTGAGAGAGGTGAGTGAGTGAGTGAGGTGAGTTACCGAGTGAAGAGAGTGAGGTGAGTGATGGTGAGTGAGTGAGGTGAGTGACTGAGTGACAGTGAGTGAGTGAAGAGAGTGAGTGAGTGAGGTGAGTGACTGAGTGACAGTGAGTGAGGTGAGTTACCGAGTGACGGTGAGTGAGAGAGGTGAGTGAGTGAGTGAGGTGAGTTACCGAGTAAAGAGAGTGAGGTGAGTGACGGTGAGTGAGTGAGGTGAGTGACTGAGTGACAGTGAGTGAGTGAAGAGAGTGAGTGAGTGAGGTGAGTGACTGAGTGACAGTGAGTGAGGTGAGTTACCGAGTGACGGTGGGTGAGTGAGGTGAGTGAGTGAGTGAGGTGAGTTACCGAGTGACAGTGAGTGAGAGAGGTGAGTGAGTGAGTGAGGTAGAGTTACCGAGTGAAGAGAGTGAGGTGAGTGACAAGCGAGTGAGTGAGATGAGTTACCGAGTGAAGAGAGTGAGGTGAGTGACAAGCGAGTGAGTGAGGTGAGTGACTGAGTGACAGTGAGTGAGGTGAGTGACAGTGAGTGAGTGAGGTGAGTGACTGAGTGACAGTGACTGAGTGAGTGAAGTTTAGCCTATACAGTTTTGGAGATTACAGCTGTCAGCTCTCTGTCTGATCCGTAATGTAATGAAACTGTGTAAAAGGCTCTGATGCTTCACTGAACGAAGTATTTGAGATTATCTGGTGAAGTAGTTTTATTTGATCAGTATGGATCAGCCTCTAGCCTAATTCAGTTCCACCCTTATTGTCCTGCTTGCTCTCTCATCACCTAGTTTGTTTGTGTGGAGAGTCTGGTGACGGCAATGGTTGACATGTACCCATCAACGTTCCGTCGTAAAAACCGCAGAGAGCTCCTTATCCTTGCTGTGGCCATCATCTCCTTTCTTTTGGGACTCATCATGCTGACAGAGGTGGGTCTACTGACAAAAGGACTGCCCCTTCAAAGCTCAACTACAACTCTTACCCAGCCTATAAGTAAGCATAAAAAGTAAGTGGCCTAATGACTTGATGCTAAGCAGCTGCTGAAACCCAGACAGAAGAAACGTGGAGCAGTTAATCTGACCACTGGGGTGTTGCAGCATGACTGTAAGATCACTGGTAACAGTCCATCCACAGGTCATTGTTGAGGTTGTAGATGTGCATAGAAAGAATAGTATTTTTAATGGGGGGGGGTTTGTCTCTGAGGGTTTTATGTTTTATATATGCTATGAAATATGTTTGTTCTATCTTGAGTGAAGTGATGAGGTTAGAGTAACTTTCTAGGGGCCAAATGAAATATTTTCACAAGCCCAACTTCAGACAGCCCTGCCTTAAAGAGAAAGGAATGCTGTTCCAGTAGACCTTTCATTCAGCCAGTTTATTAACTAAATGAAGATCCTCTCTCTCTCTCTCTCTCTCTCTCTCTCTCTCATAGGGTGGAATGTATGTCTTTCAGCTTTTTGACTACTATGCAGCCAGTGGGATGTGCCTCCTGTTTGTTGCCATTTTTGAGACTATATGCATTGCCTGGGTTTATGGTGAGAATGCTACCATAGGCCCTTGTATTTTTTTTATGTACAGTATATGTATATATACATGTATATGTATATATGTATATGTATATATACATGTATATGCAATATATATAATGATGTTCCAACTACCTATTTTAATGCTACATTTGTGTTTAGACTGACGTCCTAAACACTCATCATCAGAATAGTTGCACAAAAAGTTGCACCCAGATCTGGCCTTATTACTGTACCTGACTGACCCAACAGCCATGGCTGGGGACATTCAGCGAGCAGTGATACCCTGCATGAGTCATCCTGTTAGTGGCAGCACCATTGATGACATACACACAGACCAATACAACGATCGCCCTTAACACCATGTCAACATCGCCAAAGGCTTCAGTTTTGTCTTGGTGGAGGCGACCAATGAATCCATGTGTGGAGGCAACATGTCGTCTAGATGCAACTATTCTTTTGACAATGAGCGTATATTAAATATATATGAGTATATATACAGTATATTGTCTAAAGAAATGATTTGTTTTAATGGTGAAGATATAAATCCAATCCGTCCATGCGGCATACGTATTTCTAGTACGTCATTCAGCTTAAAAGTAACTACTAGTAATATTTTGCTTTCTCAGGTGCTGACCGCTTCTATGACAACATTGAGGACATGATTGGTTATCGACCTGGACCTTATATTAAATATTGCTGGTTGTTCCTGACCCCAGCCACTTGTTTCGTAAGCAAAAAATGTTAAAGAAACTCATTTTTAAATATGATAAAACCTTAAATAACCAAGTATTTTTGTCTAAATTCTTCACCTACAGCCACTTATTTCTCCAATATATTTGTTCCTGTAGGGCACCTTTGCCTTCTCTTTAATCAAGTATACCCCACTGAAGTACAACAATGAATATGTGTACCCATGGTGGGGCTACGCGCTGGGCTGGCTGCTGGCTTTGTCCTCCATGGTCTGTATCCCTCTATGGATCATCTATAAGATGGGCACTGCCAAAGGAACTCTCAGAGAGGTGTGGCCCCCTAAACACATGCAGGTTCATGTTTCAGTGCCATAATTCTTGCTGGTTCTTATTGTTTGCTTACTTTTTTTTATTTAGCGATTCCATGAGCTGTGCACACCTTCGCCAGACCTGCCTAAAACCAAACGTGAGCAGGAGAAACTGCAGGCCATCTTTTCTGCAGATGGGGACAGTCTTAGCCAGAGGGGAGCGCCCACTAAAGATGGATACTTTCCTGTCAATGAGAAGGAATCTAACTGCTGAATCTTACAATGGCAGAGGCCATGATGGACCACCTTGTGTTTTGTAAAGGTGGTGCTTGGAAGCCTTACACTGATACCTCACACTGTTAACAGCAGCCAAATAGCACCTAAACAGAGGAAATGGAGGCCCTTTTTCAGCTTCCTGTGAGTTATAGAAAAGACCTCTGTCGCCCTCTGTAGGTAACTTTTTGATTTACCAACAGCTCTGGCGTTTCCGTTGGCCAAACTGTGGCTATGGTTTAGGCCAGCCAAAAATCACAAAGTCTTCTTTTAGTGCCCTCTGGCATTTCTCCCCTTGATAAAATCCAGTTGTTTTTAGGCTATATGGTAAACTTAGTCAACCACACAAACTCTCACAATTTAAATAGCCTGTCAGATTCAAAGAAGGACTACAGCATGAGATGAGACTGGACTGCGACTTTTCTTTATTTTGGCTGCCAGTTCTGGACAGCTTGGGCATAGTAACTGGTTAGCAGAGCACCTTTGTTCTGCATTTGGCCATGTTATCAGCTATTACTATAGTCACCTACCAACTATTTTTACCTAGCCTAAAATGCACTGATGACTTTTGCAAACATAACTTTTTCATCAGCTACATCGTTTTCCATGTTTTGTATACATTTCAGTATTACATTGAATCTGCCTTCAACAAAAACCTGATGAATTTGCATGGAGGAGTGGATACTGGAACTCTCCACCGAAGTGATTGCTGTGATCTGCTTTCTAAGGAAGCAACTTTATATTTTAAATGGAGACTTTGTTTCATAACTGAGGCCACACTTTAAAGAGCTATGCACTGCAGTGGTGCTATTGTGGTGGAAAGCACTGCAAAGTGCAGGAACGTATAATCAAGAAGACAAAAAAGCTATGCTTGACAGTAGTGTGGAATGATGATGTATGATACATTACACCATACAGTGCAATGCATAAAAGTGCAGGCAGTTTGAGTTTTTTTAACTAAAATAGCTCCTAATGCTAAAACAAAAACACGATTTTCATATAGTGTTAGAGCAATAGTCTCAGTCTTTGGACACCATAATCCAAACATCTTGTATTCATGGACAAGAAGACATACTGAGGCTGGCAGACATACCGCGTTCTAATTAATACAAAATTTCACAAAACAGTGTGATACAAATAAAGTAATGGTACTTTCATAGTCCTGCATGTACTGTTTGTAAGTACATGAACGTTGTTGACTTTTGGTTAAAAGTATTTGTATTAAAGCTGGTCAGAAACCTGTACAGAGGTTAAACATTAGCTTAGCTTTGTAGAGCTTAGATTTTAAATCCACTGTAGAGCGTTTTGTTGGTATGCAAGATATTAAATGTAGTGGTTTAGCTAACCAACTGTCCCTTCTTCTTTCAACATTCTGATCCTATGTGTGCACAGAGGTGGGTAGTAACTAATTCCATTTATTCAGCTACAAATACAGTTTTGATGGATTTGTACTTTATCAATTGTGTTCAGATGAAAATACTTTTAGTCCTACTTAAGGTTATCTGTGAAGAAAGTAAAACGTTTGGTCCTTAACATTTAGTAACAAGATGCTGCATTGGTTCAGCTTCTGTACTCCTTCATGATTGGTTACATTTCTCGGTTTAGTGGTTCATACTCCAAAAATGATATTGAGGTAAATTAATTATCTAGTTGACACATCCTATATGTCATTATACAATTATTAATCTTTTTTAGTTAGCTAAATAATCTCACTCCATTAGTAACTATAATGTTCTGAAAATCAGAAAATTATCTGCCAGTACAGTGGTATAATTTGGCTTGCTAAAATCCATTAAAACCAGTACAAACTGCCTAGAATTAAGTTCAGTAATCATAACAATCTTTAAACAACATTACAATATGCAATCTACAATATATTATCTAGATAAAAGATAATTTCCTTGCCTTGATATCTTTTCTTTGCAATGTATCATTATTTTACATTATTTTAAAGGGTAGGAACAAATACCATCTTCAGTTCTTCCGCTTATAGATACTGAATGTAGAACTGCAGTTTTGTACACCTAAATGTTTTTATTTGAGCTGCTACTTTTGTACTTTTATTTTTCAAAGATATTTTTACTTACTCGAGTCCTGATTTCATTGAAGTAACAGTACTTGTACTTGAGAATGTGTTTAAATACTCTACCCACTTCTGTGTGTATATATTTCCTTTCTTTCTTTTTGTGATGTATTGAAGCATGCTTGGCAACAATGACTAAAACTGTGACCAGTCTGTATGTATATAATATATAAAGAATGGTTAAGTTTTATTTTTAAGCATTAAAAAGATTGCATTTTCTCTGGGGGATCATATGATTAAATATACCAATTAAATCCAGTTTGAGTTATTTTCTTGTCGTGACTGTTTGCTCGGGAATCTGTTCAGATCTTGAAGACGAAAAGCTGAAATGTCTTCTTCAAGCTTTAATGTAAACACTTCTTAAACATACTGATAATGTAGAGATGAAATTTGTGGTCTGTAGGTAAAAAAAGAAAACAGCTAGGAAGTTTCTATATACAGCAGCTATTATATATGTGATACTATTATGTCACTACACCATATGCTACTATTGAAAGATATTTTCCCTTGGAGGACAATAAATAGCTCATCAGCCTGCTGAAATCTTTTCATGTTATTATCATATGTAAATAAGAAATATATATTCTCGTATCCATTAAGCTGAGGTTCAGTCCCATTGTACTTGTACTATTGTACATTGTACTAATTACTGTCACTGCTTGTTTGATTACATCATTGTGGATTCTTAAATTTGTGCTAAATTCTGTTTAGTGATAAACTGATAAATTGCAAGGCCATTGCATTACACGCAGGTTGTTCTATGTGGTATGCATGTGTCAATACTATAGTACAAACATGCAGCAATAAAATGCAATATAAGAAAGAAGCATGTAGTTCCTAGTACTGGTCATATTTGAAGTAGTGCCTTTTAGTGCTCTGAAATACTTGCACTACACTACTATGTCAGTACAGTACTTGGAGATACATCAGCAAATTCTGTCTAGTCTAATCTAGTCTTGCTGTTTTATCTGACTATTACAGGCATCAGTATGCAGAGAAACAGATGGACTGCAATCTGTAATAGTAGAATATATACACCTATATGGTAAGTGGAGCTGATAAATATAAAATGAATGTAGATTCAGGGAGGTGTACTTAAGTTGTAATGGCTGGTTGGCTATAAACTATAATATATATCATCTACAGAATGTAATGTGCATCATTACCTAGCACTTAATAATAAATACAGTACATTCTATGAATTTATATTTAGTATATGTCTGTAGAATGCAGCATATATTTTTACATTGCATATAGTATATATATATGTATTATGCTGCTTGCATTATGGTGCAGTAAGTAGATGTATATGATGTACTACATCCATCTGCAGTACATAATATGCATTATTACATAGTATGTATCTGCCGTACTTTTTGTGCAACACAGGATGCATTAATACCCAGTACATATATAGACACAGGAGTAACGTTAGCATTCACAGTAGCAATTACATGCTGCTTGCTTTTATTTCGAAAAAAATCTGAAAATTAACAAATGTGTTTGAAACACTTTTGGCTGCTTTGCTTTACATCTTTGATTTTGATTTACTTTTCAAAACTGTATGCATTTAGAACAAGAAGTATTTGCACCTATAGAAATAGAAATACCTTTGGTAAAATGCTATTTGAGTAAAGGAACAAATGTAATAAATATTTCATATTTGCTTCTGGAAGTACTTGTAAAAGTACTATTACATGTGTATCTCATTCATTAGTGTCAGTATCAGCGTCAGTCTTTAAATTGATCTCTTCTTTTTGTTTTAGCCAAGTTTATATTTTTCTGGTTTGAGACTTCAGGGCTGACTGCACTGTGTCTGACTGGGTTGGCTCTGGTTGTGATGTTCAAGGCTCACGGGTGTCTGCTTAACTCTAATTGGTCAAAAAATGCAGGCACCTCACCACCCAAGATAGATTTTCCCACTTGGACCTGAATATTGTTGATATTCTATGATAAAAATGCTTTTGGCTGTGATTTTGATGAAAACAATAAATCTTTCATGCATGTACTACCACCCTACACAACACAACACCACACCACACTATCACTACACTACACAACACCACAGCACACTATACCACACTATCACTACACTACACAACACCACAGCACACTATACCACACTATCACTACACTACACAACACTATCACTACACTACACAACACCACAGCACACTATACCACACTATCACTACACTACACAACACCACAGCACACTATACCACTCTATCAATACACTACACAACACCACAGCACACTGTATCACACTATCACTACACTACACAACACCACAGCACACTATGCCACGCTATCACTACACTACACAACACCACAGCACACTATACCACGCTATCAATACACTACACAACACCACAGCACACTATACTACACTATCACTACACTACACAACACCACAGCACACTATACCACACTATCAATACACTACACAACACCACAGCACACTATACCACACTATCAATACACTACACAACACCACAGCACACTATACCACACTATCACTACACTACACAACACCACAGCACACTATACCACTCTATCAATACACTACACAACACCACAGCACACTGTATCACACTATCACTACACTACACAACACCACAGCACACTATGCCACGCTATCACTACACTACACAACACCACAGCACACTATACCACGCTATCAATACACTACACAACACCACAGCACACTATACTACACTATCACTACACTACACAACACCACAGCACACTATACCACACTATCAATACACTACACAACACCACAGCACACTATACCACACTATCACTACACTACACAACACCACAGCACACTATACCACATTATCAATACACTACACAACACCACAGCACACTATACCACGCTATCAATACACTACACAACACCACAGCACACTATACTACACTATCACTACACTACACAACACCACAGCACACTATACCACACTATCAATACACTACACAACACCACAGCACACTATACCACACTATCAATACACTACACAACACCACAGCACACTATACCACACTATCACTACACTACACAACACCAAAGCACACTATACCACATTATCAATACACAACACCACAGCACACTGTACCACACTATCACTACACAACACCACAGCACACTATACCACACTATCACTACACTACACAACACCACAGCACACTATACCACACTATCAATACACTACACAACACCACAGCACACTGTACCACACTATCACTACACAACACCACAGCACACTATACCACACTATCACTAGATTACACATCACCACAGCACACTATACCACATTATCAATACACTACACAACACCACAGCACACTATACCACATTATCAATACACTACACAACACCACAGCACACTATACCACACTATCACTACACTACACAACACCACAGCACACTATACCACACTATCAATACACTACACAACACCACAGCACACTATACCACACTATCAATACACTACACAACACCACAGCACACTGTACCACACTATCAATACACAACACAACACCACAGCACACTATACCACACTATCACTACACTACACAACACCACAGCACACTATACCACACTATCACTACACTACACAACACCACAGCACACTATACCACACTATCAATACACTACACAACACCACAGCACACTATACCACACTATCAATACACTACACAACACCACAGCACACTATACCACACTATCACTACACTACACAACACCACAGCACACTATACCACACTATCACTACACTACACAACACCACAGCACACTATACCACACTATCAATACACTACACAACACCACAGCACACTATACCACACTATCACTACACTACACAACACCACAGCACACTATACCACACTATCAATACACTACACAACACCACAGCACACTATACCACACTATCAATACACTACACAACACCACAGCACACTATACCACACTATCAATACACTACACAACACCACAGCACACTATACCACACTATCACTACACTACACAACACCACAGCACACTATACCACACTATCACTACACTACACAACACCACAGCACACTATACCACACTATCAATACACTACACAACACCACAGCACACTATACCACACTATCAACACACTACACAACACCACAGCACACTATACCACACTATCACTACACTACACAACACCACAGCACACTATACCACACTATCACTACACTACACAACACCACAGCACACTATACCACACTATCAATACACTACACAACACCACAGCACACTATACCACACTATCACTACACTACACAACACCACAGTAACACTAGCACTACACCAAACTACACCACAGCACACTATACCACACTATCAATAAACTACACAACACCACATTAACACTAGCACTAAACTATGCTACACTAGCACTGCACTAGACTACACCACACCCTACACTACGTTACACCACACCACACTACACTAGACTCCGTTTCACTACACTACACCCTATCACACTACATTAACGTGCTCCTCCACTGCGCTGTAATGTGTGTTCAGGTGCAGCAGAGGGCGCCACTGTCTATCTCTCCCGAAATCCGCCACTGTTTACGGAAGTCGGTGTGACGTGTCAATATTCGCATAGGCATTATGGGATCGGAGGCTCCGCTCCTGCCATGGAGAAATCAGAGAGCATGAAGCTGAGCTTTGAAATGAGCCAGTAAATCAGCGCTCTCCGGGACTGAGACTATGACAGTGTTATATAGAGGATTCTGAAGAGTATGCCGGTGTGGGGGCTTCTCGGCGGGGGTAAATGTGCGTGTGCCTAGCCGGGGGGATTGTGTTGTGTCGATGGCCGCCTGTGCTGTGGCTCATAGCGCTTTCTTTTTTTCACTTAGGCCGAATTGTGTTTTAAGATTGCAGCCGCTTTCCTCTTGGTTTTGGGATATCTGCTGAAAGGAGGAGAATCATGTCGACCACCAGCCCCGAAGCGGTGAAGAAATTGCTGGAGAACATGCAGACGGATCTGCGGTCTCTGTCTATGGAGTGCAAGAAAAAATTTCCTCCGGTGAAAGAGGTAAGAGGCTAGAGCCGCAGCAGGCAGCCCGCCAGCACGAGGGGACGTGACACTGCGGTGGTATTTCTGTCAGCGGTTGAGGAAAGTGCTGGGAACAGCCTCCTTTTTCTGTCCCAGTCGTCCCGGTGTCAGCGCTGCTCTGTTTGACAGTGACAGGGCGGCAGGGTGATGGGAGTCGGCTGGCTGGGAGGCTAATTACGAATGCAAGCGGCGCTAGCTTAGTGCTGTCGTGTCGTTTCCAGCCTGGCGAGACTCGTTGTAGAGACATATAGAGGAGGGAGACGTCCAGATGAGCTTAGTTCGTTCGTTAGGGGAAGATCGTGGTGGTCTGTGTTGTTCTCCGAGCCGTGTTGGCGTTAGTTCTGGTCGGTTCATCACTCTGAAATAGTGGGTGATCCTCATTAGGCTGCTTGATTTCCTGTTTTAGCTCAGTGACCCAGTGGACTGGTAACTGTGGCTGGACTGGTTCCAGTGCTGTTGACTGTTGGCACCATTGTCCACTGTGCTCGTTCACACGTGGCGCCTGTCACTGAAAGATCAAGTTTAAGATGGATTGATGGGTGATCAGTGT
Source organism: Prochilodus magdalenae (assembly GCA_024036415.1). Lineage (NCBI taxonomy): Eukaryota > Metazoa > Chordata > Actinopteri > Characiformes > Prochilodontidae > Prochilodus > Prochilodus magdalenae. The sequence goes on along the minus strand of JAMWET010006861.1, from coordinate 140,611 downwards.
GTTGAGAGAGAGATGAGGGTTTTATATTCAGGACTGCTTGTTTTGTTGTCAGGCCCATGTGGCCGATGTGTCATTAAACTGAGCATCCCTGCTTTATGTGCTGTGGGTAAGTACTGAATCAGCAGCTGTTATATGGACAACAGCCATAGAATTGATATATATGTATATGATTCAATATTTGTTCAGTATTTTACTGGATTATGTCCTAAAAGAACAACATACTATACACGCTATGTAAATTACTAATGCATTAGGAGATCTGTATGAGAGCTGCCTTTGAACGTCAGTGTTTTACTACAGTTAAATTAACTTAACTTAACGTGATTAAGTACTTTAATATGCGAGGGTTGATTTCAATTGCAAATCTCTACCTATTTTTAGTTTTTCATCTGTCCTATAATATAGCTTGGGGTTATGTGTTATTGGTAGTGCATAATCAGTATCTGTATATAGTCATGTATGATGTTTCAATATGAAACAATTGCTGTGAATGTACTGCAGTCTACTGCTGTAGTTTTGACTTATAGCAGCTTTTAGATGCAGGCAAGTGGGATTTGTTTCTCAAATAAGATCTTTTAGATCAGATCAAATTTGTGTGTCCAGACATCACCAACCAATGTACACGGGTTGCTGTTGTAGGCGTCCGTAACTCCATAACACGTTTCTGCGCCTTTAGCTCTCTGGATTTGATGTCATCGTTGGTTGCCGCGTTGTGCCACTAAAACGTTTCTGTAAAAGATGTTTAGAATCGCATGTCTAACCACCTCCAAGTGTGGTTCGAATAGGATTGGCAAAATTGAGAAAAACAAAAATTCAGATTATAAGAATACAACCTGGATATGCCAAAATATCACTCTATATTTTGTATAGAGTATATAATATATAATAATATTAATTATTATAATATTAATAATATAATAATATATATATAATAATAATAATATAATAATATGATTGATTTGGGCTCACAGTTTGAACAGCATGGAAAACTACTCAACAGCGTTTCAACATGCTGGTCATATTCATTCAACAAGTGTAATGCCACTGTGTTAGAAAGAACTATATTTGCAGAAGCTTTATTAGTTAATAATGTATGGTAACTATTTTAGAACTGGTGTAATATCTTAAACGTATGGCCAACTAATAATCTTAAATTTTAAAGTGACTGAGATATCAGATACTTTAGCCTTACCTGCCTTTCTACTTTCCTCTAAAAAATGAATTGACAAATCAACATTACAGAATTTATAGCCTCTACATATGGTACAGTCCCATGCTTCTTTCAGGTGTCTGAAGCACAGAGCTGTATGTATGTAATTAGTGCAGTCTTAAGTGTTTATGTAGTTTTGCTCTAAGGCTCTGCGAACTGATGTCACACCATCCCACAATACTTGTGCTATTTTTGGAAGGCAAACTATGGCAAGTCTACATGGCCCAGCACTTGGGTTGAATTGGTTGGCTTAAAGTAATTGTGGTCATTCTGAGCTGTAAAACACAGACAGAAATATTTCTTTTGTCGCTGTGAACGATTTCCAGATTGGGCCAGATATGATTGCTTTGTGTTGACTGGCACCATGCTGTCCTTTGTCCCATTTAGAAAAGTAAAGAATAACACTGCTGTGTTCCTTAAGCTTTCTACTCAAGAAGCCCCCCAGTCCCCCAGTGGGAGAATGATTGGCTCATTTAGTGTCATGAGCAGCTTTCTCTCCCCACCTGATTTGCTATAAAAGTAGTTTTCAGTTTTGGTTGTTTTAATTTTATTCTCCTCAAGAATAGTTTTGGCTATTTGCCTTAGCTTTGTTTAACTGGGAGCCAATCGTAGAAATAGATCCCTAAGTGTTTTTGGTTGTAGAGTTTAAGCGTTTGAATCTTATACAAAAGCTTGTATATAAAAAAGTGTTTCTTGGGCGATTGTGGTTGTGATGGGTGCCCTGTTGTGTGTCACAAAGGGTTCTTTGTAGAGAAGTTTACAGACTCTAGATTTCTTTACAGCAGTGGTGATGGGAACCAGGGGGAGCAACGTCTCCAACAGAAGCCACTGTATTTACTGTCCAAATGCACTAGCCAACCTACATGTGTCTTGTGAGAATGCTGATAAATGTAAATGGACAGTAAATCAGAGAAAAAAGTGAGTCTTTTGAATTAAACGTCCTACATGAACCTCTCTGCTATGAACATATTTGCAAAATGCATTTTTTTAAAAATCCCCTATCTTCTCAATACTAAAAAAAATCATTGGCTATGGGAGTGCATTCATAACCATAATCATTTCTTGTGAGACACTACCCACTTTCTACCAGCATCAGTGTGAGCACTGTGTCTCGTAAAGAAGTAGAGCTTGTCATGTCAGACCACTCTGAATGATTTTGTTTACATTCACCGTTTAAAAAAGTGATGGAATTCCCCTTTATGCTTTTTAGGAGAGATTTCCTAGTCAGTTTGAGTTTCTAGGTTACATATCACCTATGTTTAACTTTGGAAGAAGGCTGTAGACTCTGGCCTTTCTCTTCTGCTTATCAAAGTATTGAACCTGTGTAGTCAGAATACTAGACACCGAGGCTTACAACAAGCGGTCCTGCTTTAGTTACAGGAAAACACCGATCTAAAGATCTACTTCTGAGAGGAGTGAAACAGATTGATCCTACTTACAGATACTGATACATTATAAATCACTGTCGGTTTCTTCTGGGTGTGCAGATGCATCTGTATTTAAAACAGCAGCACACCGTGGAGTGTTGGTGTGTCTGAAGCGTGTTCAGAGCAGGCTGGAGGGTTTTGGAGAACAACTTCAGAACGTGTTGCTAAAGAATCTGGAGTAGTGCAAATCAGTTAGTGCTTGTTGCTAAGTAACTGGCGGTTCAGGAGGTCAGGCGTGGTTCACTCCCGCTGCTTACCATTGTTGAAGGTCGGATAAAATATTAAGTGATATCTCGGGTATAATAACTCGGGAAGGTCAAGCGACAAACAAGCTACAAGAGGCATAAGCTTGAGCTGTGGCTGCGATTGTTTTGATCCTGTATACTTATACTTATATGTTAAGGTCTGTATACTGAATGAGGATGTTTTAGCAGGTCTAATGACGCAAGGCCTAAAAGGTCTGTTAAAGCTGTTCACTCCTGCAGTTTTTAAATGTTGTCAGTGTGTGCTGTTGTGACTGTGTTTATGGGGCTGAGTGTTAGTGGAGTTCATTTATGCTGTGGTTTAATATGAATAGAAAACAAGTGTAAAGTTACTGTCTGACCTCTGGTCCACTTCAGTGCTAGTATATTTTGGACATAGCTGCCTAAAAATCCTGTTTTTGTCCTACATTAATCTGTCACCACAAGCCATGCATACTTTACAGTTTACGTATTCTTGTTTTGCGTGTGTAAAAAGAAAAGTCTGATCTCTTCTAGCTAAGCTTTGAAAATAAATCTAATTCTTAAATCAAGAAGTCCATATATGATAAACCTCACCAACTTGAAGAAGCATGCAAACATGCTACCTGAAAACTCGAGTTCACCATCAATAGTTCATCATGCACTCATTTCTAATGTATTTCTTCTCTTTTGATGATCCACTCCTGCCACTGTGCCACTCCTAGTATTAATACTTATTATATTATATTTTATTGATAGTCTTTACTACCTCATACCAATTAAACATTTGCTGCTCTTGTTAATGTCTTGTACATGCTCATTTATGTATAGAGACTTTTAGACTTCTTTTGTCTTATTATTAATCTCTATGAATCTCTCTAATTTATTTATTAGTGAAATACCCACCAAGGCTGCTCCTGAATATGTCTAGTAGATTACATGCTTCATATATGTGCATGTACTCTTTGACCTTTATAACCTATGGTTAATAGCTCTTTTGTAACCCGCTCTGTTTATTCTGATTAATGTATATACAGGCTTTCCTAGTACCGTGCTCACTGTTACTGTTTGTTGTTGGTAGCTCTTCCGTGACTCTGAGTCTGTTTAGTCTAATAATGTATGTCTTCTTCTGTGGAGTATGTGTAGTGCTGTGACACTGTGATTTACTTCAGGATCAGTTTATCTTAGCTTATCCAGTCTCTTAGTTAGGTAAAATTGACCCAAAGTTGTTCATAACACTTGACCCATAACCTTTAAAGTCCTGGGCCTTGAGTACTCATGGGTTCCTTTCTTTAATCGCCTCACATAAGAGAATAGTACTGAACAGCTCTTCTTTACTTTAAAGTTTTTAAAAGTATTAATTACAAATCAAACTGCATCTAGACTGAATGAATGTTAAAGTAAACTTAGTGTTGTGTTACCAAATAAATCTGCTTCTAAGCGTTAAGGCTTTATGTAGTCATGCTGGGATTATAGGTCTATCACAATTATTATGTAACTGCCTGATCAGTTAGTAGTGGGGGGTATAATAGTTCATTCAGTACACTGGCTAAAATTCTTCCTTTTTGATGCAGCAGACATAAAGGAATGGACAGTTGTTGGGACACCAGATTGATATCACCACTATGTTTCCTCTTATACCACCTAAGAACCTACCTTGGTTCATCAGATCAATAAAATTGATAAGCACAACAACATATTTGTTAACGAATTGTCAGAGTTCAAAGATTTCACAGTACTGACAGGCAAATCCTCAGCCAGGCCAGTTTGTTCATCAGGAATTGGATCTGAAAGCAGGTCATTACTAAGAGCAGACAGCAATGCAGACATAATACTGAACAGCTATCTCCACCATTGTGATCAGTAATCCCTATACTCTCCAAGCATACTCTGATGCATCATACAGTCTTTTGTATTTTATTATATTTTATTATATTCTTATGTTTGTGTTTAACTAAGAACAACGTGTTGTGTTATTCCTTAGACCTTCTTTAAGATAGGTCTGAATTTAACAGGTAAACTTTCTATCAGGTCACGGAGAGTCTGTTTACACCTTGCATGACCATGTGTTTACTGCCCATGTCTCATAAACTAAAAAGCTTCCCCAGTGTGGGAGACATAACTAGGTGCATTACTTGACTTTTGTTGTTGTTTCCAGTCGTTGTTTTCTCAAGGTTTTTAATTATCACCTGTTATCCCTTGCTTTCAAAAAACTTTTAAGCTTGTTCTGCTGCACTTGTGTATTGTCCTTTGTATGAACTTTGTTACTGGTGTTTTCCATGTGCAAATCTAAAGTATAACTCTGCATTGGAATTTGAAAGTTTGGAAATAAGTTTGGAACTATTCAAATTATATATATTTTTAGATGTTTCAGTCAATATTTCTGTCCTTCACTGAACAGAGATCAGTAAGTTGTAAATAATAATAAGTTATGAAGTTTTCCTGCCTTTTTATCTCCACTTTTGAAGTAATTATAGATATCAGTTTTCTAAATTGTGTTCTACAGTGTTCTCAGTCACTCCAAAATCTTCTACAGCCTAATATTTAAAATTTCCAAATAATAATAATTGGAAGTCTGTGCTAAATTATTGGAATAATTGCAGGCAGATGTCTGCAACATTTTATATTATAGCAATCATTGATTCCAAATATATGAACATTGGTGCAGTTAGTTACATGTGGTGTTTGATGCTCTAAACGTCATATGCAGTGTCTTACTACTGTTAGCAGGTGAAGGAGGACGTGTGGAATGTTTAGCTCATCTGTAGGTAGTAACACAGGATCCCAGTATACTCACTGCATTACTGTAATACATCTGTGCTAAGAGGCAAAAAAAAAAAAATCCAGATACCAAATGCTGCTCTTATCATTGTGTCTACAGGCTGCAGAATCTGGTATTGTGAAGATTAAAACAATTGCTGCAAGAAACACAGACATCCTTGCAGGTAAGAATATTCTTGTGTAGTGGCTGAGCTGCTAAACGCTTTAGGTGTATGCCTAGACCTACTGCTAAATCATTTTCTCCTCTAAACATCCAGTCTTATTGTGTAGAGTCATCTTTCTTTCAGCGCAAGTTGATGTGGCATGTTGCTGACTGTCTGTGCTCTGTCTTGCCTCAGCTCTGAAGGAGAATAGCTCTGAGGTGGTACAGCCATTCCTTATGGGCTGTGGCACCAAGGAGCCCAAAATCACCCAGCTGTGTCTGGCTGCCATTCAAAGACTGATGTCCCATGAGGTGGTGTCAGAGGTACTGTCTCACACATACTAACGTTCTCCTAAATTCAGGAACTCCCTCTAATTCATAGGTGTGTTGTAGGCATGCACACATGTACTTGGGTACCTGGGGTACTCGGATACACCGTTTGAGGTGGCTATATTTGAATGCTGAAAATACTGTTTATCCAGCATCCATTGTTCCCGTTTAGCAATTGTTTAAGCTCATTAGCTCATCTCATTACCCAATATGGAAACTCACTGATGTCCCTTGGCTATTTTGAATTATTAAGCACAGTTTGAAATGTGTTCATGAACTCCTACTGATCCACAAATATTAATATTACTCAGAATTCAACTCCATAGTGCAGTTACTACAAAGTACGTCTAGACTGTGGTGGACCGACATGGTCTAATTTGTCCTACTACAGTTTTATGATGTCCTTACACTTATTATAAAAACTTCAACAACGTTACACACATAAACACACAGGGAAGGGATTACGTTGCTTCTTTTTGTCTTAAGTTAAGGTCTGACAAGTCATATTACAGAAGCTGAACTAGGAATTTTATCTTATCTCAAGTTAGGAAATCCTAAACTACTTCAAAGTCAAAGTACACGTCAAAATAATAAAACTGTATGTTAGTTAACACAACTTTAAATATAAAACTAAACTGTCATATAGTGGAAGGTTAAGTAGACGTTGACTAAAATACCCATATCATTAGCTCTCTTTCAGATCAGCTCTCAGTATTAGTTCACTGCTTTACATACAGAGGTTGTACAGGCAAGCTGACTACTTACAATAGTTAATCTATAATAAAGACCAGGAATGGACTCATGTTTTCATTCCAGGAGAGGTTTATTCAGTCAGAGCTTAAAATACCAGTAATGCCAGAATGCTCTGCAGTTGTAAGCTTCTCAGAAACAGTCCTAGGTAACACCCTTGCCCATAAAATCACCATGTGCACACACAACACATTACGGTGTAGAAAAGCAATATCGTTGACCAGTAGCTTTTAAAGCCATGTTGGATTCCATGTCACATCACTAGGAGTCAATGTTTTGTTTTTGGCTCAAAAGTCCAAACTATATTCAGAGATGCTGCCTTTAGTAAGTAGTAGACAGTGTTGTAGAACAATTAACCAGTCAGGTGCACACATGATTTTTTTCTGATGTATTGTCACAGGTGTAAAGGCATGCAAACATTTCAATTGTATCTCAGAGCTTTTGGGTTCAAAGCTTTGCTCTAAAGGTGCTCCCCCCAAAAAACAATCTTTGAAAACAGTGTCATGTTTTGGCTGGTATTTCAGGCTTGGTGAATCAGTAAAGGCGTCTGTGATTCCCGAGTCTGTTTTATGTTGCTTGGGATGCTGAAATAATTCACACTAGATGCAGCGAACTGCATTTCTGTACCCTTTTGCCAGAAGGAAACTAAGACCTGACTTGAATTTAAGTTTGTTAGGTTGGTAGGACATGTATATTTCAGAGATCCACCAGTACGACTTGAAACAATGCTGTGATTTTGCTGTGCAGATTTTCTGTGCTGGTGTGAAGAACTTATATCCCTAATAAAGATCCTGACCTTGCCTATTTATAACAGCCTTAGAGTGATGACAGTGAGAGTGTTTAATTTTTGCTACTGGATATATTCGTCTACTCAGCTAATTACATAACAGATGATTATCAGATCTAAGCCTGTGCCAGTGGTTAATGTGGTTATCGTAGTAACAGTCCCCCCAGTGACCCTAAAACGCTTTTACCACAAAGTCATTCATTTATTTCACGCCAACCATAGCACGCCAGTGGGATTCCCTCATATTATCATAATGTACATTTTGAACATGTTGGGGGATGTTATGTGCTACATAATACCATAATTAATAATTAATAATGTGGTCTTTAAGCTGCACTGGCTAAACACGTTCAGTGCTGCAGGCAGCTATTATTATGCTGTGTACATTTTCGGACACCATCAGCCTACAGCGTCAGGGATCAGACAGCAGACAAACAGCTTTGGCTCTCAAGGAAACCACTGTTGAGTCTCTGCTCTCTCATATAATTAGGTTAAACTGAGTGGCTTTAGACTTCAATGCAGTTCTTTCTCACTGAATTAATTACATTTTCTGGTCAAATTAAATATGGCAGTGAACTATAGCCAATGTATTTGACTGAACACTTTTATTTGACAGAAATTAAGCAAGTTCTATTCACTGTTAGGAACCATCTCAAAATTATAGGGAGAAAAGGGTTGCCATGATTAGTAGATTAGTAGTATCTCTAAGTGCATCTGGTTATGGCTCTAGATCACATTAGCAGTGATGTTCTTGGAAGCATCAGCAGGCATACTTACAGAGACAGTCTTCCTCAATAGTAATAATAATTTAAGACGGACCCAAACTTAAGTGGACGCGGGAGAAGAATGAAAGAGTGTGTATCTCGAGCTTAGTTAAGTAAAAGGTCAAGCAGAGATCACAAAGACACAACTCTAGTTTAAATCATACAGTTACATTTTTTTAAAACATGGAATAAGAGAGTCCTGTTCCTGTCACATGCCTGATCAGATTTTATTTTATTTATTTATACATTTTTTTAATGAAAGCTTGATTGAATTTACTACTCACATACACCTTCACTATAAATCAATATAATAATTCACTTGGAATACAGTCATTAGTATCCAGGAAATGGCATATGACCCTAATAATTGCCTTGGATCCAAAGTGAAATAGTGCAAAATCTGTGTTTTCAGATGGCAGCGGGAAACATCATTAATATGTTGTGGCAGCTCATGGAGAATGGCCTAGAGGAGTTGAAGCTACTACAGACTGTTCTTGTACTGCTTACCACCAACACAGTAGTGCACGATGAAGTCCTATCCAAGGTAAGATATTGCAGTTCAAGATCTTTAATGTACTGTAGCTGTTTTGTGCTGTATATCTAAAAAAACAGTGCCCTAAAACAATTGTGTCTTGTACTCTTGTTATTTTTGTACATGATTTTCCATAATTTGCATGTTTTGTGGGAGTTTGACAGTGGGTCATGTTCGTGGTTTCTCCCCATGCTTTTTAATTATTTTAACAATGTCAGCACAGGTAAATGACAAAAGTGAAGTATATATTGAGATTTGATTCATGTTATATGAGTAATAGCTTAGTCAGCATACTATACAGATAACCAACACTATTGATCGCATATAAACAATAAGTCCATGTTTGTCATTTTTGAATCAAAAATGTTTCTCTACAGTTACATACAGACACGCTGGTCAACCACCAGTGCTTTGTTAACTTTATAGCCTAAATCTTTCGGTTTACTCTCTTACAGGTGGAGATGGTTTGAATGTCTAATAGCCTGTCTTTAATTATTAGGAAGTCGGCTGATGTAACTTTAAGAAATCGCAGTTGTAAACCCTGATTGCTAGTGCCAGGCAAATTGAATTCACCACAGTGTTTTGAAAACAGAGCAAAACTGGAGGAATAAGATAATTGTTTTTTGAGAATACTGCTAGTGAGTCTGTACCCGTTGGCAAGCTTGCTTCCCGGTTCATTGGAAGCTGATTAGATCCCTAAATGGTTTCTCCTTTTTCTGAGCACTACACGAAGGTTGTTTCTTTTTACAGTCACAGTAATCAACCGGTTAAAACTGTGTTCTGGATTGGGACAGAAATTGTGGCCTAGAGCTTTTATGTTTTGTGTCTCCTGTTCTTATGCAGGCCATTGTGTTGTGCTTTCGTCTCCACTTCACTAAAGACAACATCACCAACAACACAGCCGCGGCTACAGTCAGACAGGTGGTCACCGTGGTGTTTGAGAGGATGGTTGCAGAGGATGAGAAATTTAAAGGTATATGATAAATGTTCACTCACAGGCAAAATAAACAGGCCAAGCCCACAATGACACAACATTAAAATGTAAGGTACCGGATTTCAGGGTACAACCTATTAAACAAGCAGATAAAGTATGATTTGCATTTTAATTTCTGTAAATAGTGAAGTTTTGTAGATTAACTTGCAGATAATCATTTACAGAAGAAAGAGTCAATATTGATTCACTTGGCTCTGATGGCTTCAAACAGCTGAAGAACACGGCCAGGTTTAAAATTTGCACTCTGACCAGACAATACAATGCCATTGTTCTTTTCCCCAGGAGTCTACAGGTTATGGCACTGAAGCCTTTTAAGCAGTTATTTTGATTGAAGTTGGCTCCTGTCGTAACTGTAACACTTATGTCCAAAAGTATCCAGACACCACATTCAGATACTTTAATGTGTACTTATTTCTGACAAAGGTGTTTAATTGCACACATACAGCTTGTAGAATCATCTTAGAAAACCATACAGTCAGTAGACTTGGATGCTCTGAAACAGCTGCACATGAGCTTAAGGTCACCGAGCATCAGCAGGAGAGGTATTGGGCCGTGGCACCACCATATCTCCGGAGTGATGGTGCAGTAGCTTTAGGTTGAGTGGCATTTGTGATCCAGAACTAATCATCCAGCATCAGTCCAAGACCTTACTGATGTTCTTGTGGCAGAAAAATCCTCAAAGCAATGTTCCAACAGCTAGTGTAAAGTCTTGTGAGAAGAGTAGAGGCTATTGCTGCAGTAAACTGGAACAAGCTCCTTATGAATGCTCTCTATTTCAGGAGAAGACTTTTTTTTTTTTTGTGTTACTGAGTGAAGCTCGACAGCAACATCAGTGAGCAAACCCACTGGATTGCGAAGATGCGAGATGTAATTTATAGCTCTCATGTGCAATGCCCTAATGCATGTCTGCTGTGTTCCTCATCAGGCATGGCAGAACAGCCTCCTGCTGTCCAAGGCAATAGTAACCGCAGATCTGTGAGCACCCTCAGACCAAGCGCTAAAGATGCCTACATGCTCTTTCAGGTACAGTTGTAACTAGCTACTAAAAGTTCCTGTATGTATTACCAGTATGTCCCTCCCTCCACAAATTTGTGTAGATAATTGTTGGGATTGCTTAGACAGAGGTCACACACCTGTCTGCCTGTTATACAGTGTAGGCTTTAAAGTCTACACGTATGTGCATGGCCTTGTTAAAATTGGTTTAGCCAATTGGCCTCTAGATTTCAGGTTATCATCTTTGTCATGTAGGACCTGTGTCAGTTAGTGAATGCTGATGCCCCCTACTGGTTAGTTGGTATGACTGAAATGACCCGGACGTTTGGACTGGAACTGCTGGAATCTGTTTTAAATGACTTCCCAGGAGTCTTTCTACAGGTGAGCACAATTTCTCCTTAAACTACCTCATTTATTTTACACTTTTACATTTTGGAGCCAATTGGATGCACCTAAGATGATATTACCCTTCTGTTTGATCTAGTTTGTCTGTAATAGGCATTCCACTTCATGATCTCTGACTCCTCTTTAACCTTTATGACCCCCAGCACCAGGAGTTCAGTTTTCTGCTGAAGGAGCGTGTTTGTCCTCTGGTGATCAAGCTGTTCTCTCCCAACATCAAGTTTCGTCAGGGAAGCAGCAGCAGTGCTGCATCTCCTGCACCTGTCGAGAAGCCCTATTTCCCCATCTGCATGCGCCTGCTCCGTGTGGTCTCAGTGCTCATCAAGCACTTCTACAGCCTACTGGTGAGGCCACCATTCAGAATGATTCATTAATAACAAAGCCAAGTGAGACAGCGACAGGGTAGTTCACAAAGCTTAAGCAGAATGTAAAGCTTGTCCAGTACGAGAAGCGCTCATTAAGCTCTCACATTTGGCTTAAGGTATATCCAGTTAACTGAGGAATCATTTACACATTCTGCAGATTTATTGAAGTGCAGTGCGTAAAGCTTTACATATAAGCAATTGTACAGTTATGTGGCACTACAAGTGCAATGTGGCTGTGTCCAAATATTGTGATACATATCGTGAGAATGTCTGTAAGTGTTATAATGTGATTTTTTTTTCTCCACCTCTGAAACCATGTCCCACAAAAAGAACTTGGTTTTGTCACTTGCCAAAACAGTACTAATAACATTATTTGCAGCTAAACCATCCAGAGAAACGCTCTCTTTTACATTAATCTGTTTCTTGGTATTGGCTTCTGTTCATACATGTCCTTTTTTTTCCCCCTTATTGTGCGATTTTGACTATAAGATTACATTTACGCTAAAGCCTTAGTGTTTACTTGTCTTTCAATCCTCAGGTGAAAGTACATGTGTAAAATGTTATTTAGTGTTTTGAATATGTTATTTGGGAGTGCTCCTTTAACTGATATAACATAGTGGGCTTACCTGGGTGGGCAATTGAACCTCAGTCTGGTGCAGGAAGCACCGTTGCTCTCAGTATTGATGGACTGGAAAAGGTGGACTTGTTTTGCCCTACACTTTACGATATCAAATTTCTATTGTTGGCTTTTATTGTTTGGTTTATTGCTCTTTTTGCTTCTGTTCACATAACACACTTTGTGTTTGTGTTTTTGTGCGTGCGTGCGCATGTCTGTGTGCGTTGCGTAGGTTACAGAGTGTGAGATATTCTTGTCTCTGCTGGTGAAGTTTCTGGATGGGGAGAAACCTCAGTGGCTAAGAGCTGTGGCTGTGGAATCGGTACACAGGCTGTGTGTGCAGCCACATCTGTTGCGGTGAGAGCACACAACGGCACTGGCATTAAAATCTTTTTGCCCCCCAGCTATGACTTTAAAGCTGTGTCAGTTTTTGCACTCATATATGCTCTCTATAATGTGTGTGTGTGTGTGTGTGTGTGTGTGTGTGTGTGTGTGTGTGTGTAGGTCTTTTTGCCAGTCGTATGACATGAAGCAGCACTCCACCAAAGTGTTCAGGGACATCGTCAATGCCCTGGGTTCCTTCATCCAGTCTCTCTTCATTGTGCCCAATGTGGGAAATGCTTCCTCTAACAACACACCCACAGGTAAGATGTAGATCAGTATAAATGGGAAAACCCAACTACATTTGTTACTGATGCACAATACATGATAGCTTTTCTTGTTTTCTCTTAATCATTTTCAGGTGGTTCAGCATCTGGTGCCCAGGCATCAGCTCAGGGCGGAGCCGGAGTAGCGGGGGGCAGTGCGGGATTGACCACTCAGGCTGCCTTTGAGTACCGGGGCACCTGGATTCCTCTAATGACCGTCAGCGTCCAGGGCAGTGCCAAGGCCACTTAGTCAGTACCTTTTTCCTTAAAGCATTCGTCGTCCTATTAAAAATAGCAGTGTGAATGTACATGTATGATTAAGTGGTGTTTAAAAAAGTTAATCAGGTTTAAAATTAATCCTGATTAAAATGGTCCTCTCAGGTTATTTGTCTAGTAAAGTATTTCTGGGTGAGTTGTAAGTAATTCTGTGTACTCTTTACAAAAGAACCTGCTCTAAGTAGTCTTGTTTTCCCCCTGTTCCAGTCTGGAGATGCTAGATAAAGTGGAACCACCTTCCATACCTGAGGGCTATGCCATGTCTGTGGCCTTCAGTGCCCTGCTGGACCTGGTTCGGGGCATCACCTCTATGATTGAGAGAGAGCTGGCTAAAGAAGAGGAGGAGGCTGCAGCCAGGGATGGCTCAGAACCTGCTGGCCCAGCACAGAGTGAAGACATTCCCCAGGAACCACGTGAGTGCTCTTTGGTTATAGGTCTATGAGGAGGAACCTGTTGTGTGCTGTTCATCATCAAGTCAAATTTTTTTCTTGCCTGAAATTGTAAACTGTAGCCTGTATGTAAAAACATACCTTTGTCTGTTTTTCTATATTTTTCTGCCTCCATTAGTCATTAGCTATATTAACCTTGTAGCGCACGTGCAAAACCAAAGAAATAACTTTCAGACATGAACATTTCTTGGGTGTTGAACTGCATTTTTGCCCAGCTAATACTGTAATTACAGGTCTAAAGATAAAGGCCAACACTGTACAGTCTCTGCTTGGTGCTTTAACTATGAGAGTTACTTGTCTAGATGGGTTTTCATATTATCGACTGTTGAAACGTTATTGTTGTTTTGTTACAGAGCCTCATCAGGTGTGGGAGGAGATGGTGAGTGCGTGCTGGTGTGGTCTTCTGGCAGCTCTGTCTCTCCTACTGGATGCTAGGTAGGAGGAGCCACCTGGCACACATTTGCAGACATACCAGAGTGTTCTGACAAATAGGCGAAACACATAAAATACACAGACAGTTCTACCTTCTTTGTAAACTTTGTCTCCGTGTGTGTTGAAGTACGGATGAGACTGCCACAGAGAACATCCTGAAGGCCGAACTGACGATGGCGTCTCTGTGTGGTCGTCTTGGTTTGGTGACGCCGCGAGATGCCTTTATCACGGCCATCTGCAAAGCCTCTCTGCCTCCGCATTACGCTCTTACAGTCCTCAGCAGCAACGCAGCCAACCTCTCCAACAAAAGTCAGTGCGCGTGTGTGAGGGTGTGGGTGTTTGCCTTTGTTGGTGTGGAGTGTGTTATAATGCGCTTTATTTAAAGAATGCATGTACCTGATCGTGAGTTTGGTGCTTGTCTGTCACTTTTTCTTGGATACAAATTTTATGGCCACCCAGTAAAAATGTAACAAGATTTCACAAACTGAATGAATAAGAGCAAGAGTGAGAGGCTACAGTCATAGATCATTATAGATAAAATTATGCAATTTAATCAATAAATATTGACTTGTAGCTAACAAATTGCACTGCTTTCTAAAAGAAGGAACAACACTTTCTTTGAATTTGAGCAAATATGAGTAATATTAATTGCAGTTATCTACATAGTGTCAGCAGATATTTGTTTAAGAATGTTGGCACTGAACAGATGATTGGACTAGAATAATATTTCACACTTATACTTGATTTTGTGATATTGATTTCTGGATTGTATTTAGGCTTAAAGAGTTGAATATTTAGGTAATGCTGAGCTACTATGCTAAAATACTTTCAGTTTGTTTATTTTACTGTGATTTACCCCTACAGGAATAAATATTATTTCTCTGGTAGATTTTGTCCCAATATGTACACTCAGAAATTAGTTCACTCAGAAGGAAGCTATTCAGAATGCTATTTAGAAGGAAGATAGAGGTGACCAGGAACAATAAATAATGAAATATTTATTTATATACATGTACAGAAGTCTCATTATGGGATTGCGCCGCTAATATTTGCTAACATGTAGTGGTTTTTGAAAGCAGATACGGACAACAAGTATTGTATTTTGGCATCAGCCCATATCTTGTATCAGTGCATCAGTGCATTTAATAATGTGGTTAGGCAAAAATGCTTTTAGAAAATGCGTCTGTTGGTCACTTACTGTAAGAGTTTTTACGTAATGCGACAAATCATTGCTGATTCATTCAAAAATGCCATTTTGAATAGATTTAATTAAAAAATAAAAATGTAATCAGTAATAGTGACAGGACATATGCATAATGCATAGGCCTTGTTTATCTGTGTATGTGCGCGTGTGCGCATGTGTGTGTTAATGTTGCTTTGTTGTGTTTGTGTTTCAGCATACTCTATCCAAGGCCAGAATGTGCAGATCATAAGTCCGTCCAGTGAGTCTCACCAGCAGGTGGTGGCAGTGGGGCAGCCCCTCACCTCACAACCCCAGGGCACTGTGGTGGTAAGACGCACACTGTCAGAGTTTTCTTCTGAACTTCTTAGACAAATCTCTCAGGATTGGCCGTCCAGCTTTAGAGATAAGAAACCATTAAAGTCAAACACACGTATTTAACATTTCTTATCTGTACAACAGGATGGCTGCTTTTATAGCTGCTAGTTCTATCCCCTGTTATGTACCTGTTTCATCTCTCTGTCTCTGTCTCTCTCTCTCTCTCTCTCTCTCTCTTCTCTTCTCTTCTCTTCTCTTCTCTTCTCTTTCAGCTCACAGCCAAAAACATCCAGTGTATGCGGACTCTGTTAAACCTGGCTCATTGCCACGGGGCTGTATTGGGAACCTCCTGGCAGCTTGTGCTTGCTACCCTGCAGGTATTAACACAGTTTTCCCTACATCCTTCTGTCTGCTCTCCACTTCTCTGTTTGTTCTGTTTTATTTGCGTAGCCAATGTCTAGTCCTGGAGCAAATTTACTACACATGCTGGTTCTCCATCTGAAAATTTAGACTGGGCTTCATCGACATTAAATAAATTAGAAGAATATCGTTGCAGTACTTGTTCAGTGAGCCCCATTTTAAAAATCATTAATTACTAAAATTTTATCAGAATGCATTCATCCTCATTCCAACCCGATTTATTGACCAACATTTTTTTCATAGTTGTTAGAATAAAATATCAGTGCTACATTATGATGTTTTGTTAGACAGCATTTTGCATTCTGTATGTTTTTATTAAATCACAGCATCTCTAGTGGAAATAGTTTTTATATGTTATGTATGACACTTTACTTATTTGCTACATTTAAATTCTTAGTTTTAATTACTGACTATTGATGGGATCCATTCATGCAGAGTTCTTAATGGCTGTGCAGGACTAGAGTAGTGGAGTCAGGTTTGAAAGGCCAAAAACCCCGAAAAACATTTGATACACTATAACCTCATGTACGCGTGGTCACTTCATGTGTCTCGAATATCAAAATGAAGTCTGGATGAGGTCAAACCACAGGAAAATGCGATATATATATATATATATATATATATGCAATATAAATGCACCTAAAATGTCTTCGAAAAAGATACAAGTCGAGTCACTCAAACCACTTCTGCAGGTCTGAGATGAATTTAAGCCTTATGTTATAGCAGTATAGCTCTAGTTCTTTACATCACTGGACACGTGATCTGAGGAAGATCAGTGCTTAATATTAATATGGCAGATGATTTCAGTCACCATAAACGCATTTGACAACCAAGTGTAAATGCATGTAGCTGAAATGCCATCGGGACACAATCCAGGTCTGGTGTAAACAGGGTCTATGTCTGGTCTGAAACTTACGTGATAGTTTAAAAACTCTCCCAACTACCAACTTCAACTGTCCCAAGGTCTGCAGACTAGAGCCAGCCAGCAAAGATTTGTCTTGAGAAAACGTCTGGGTTAATTTCTGGGTAAATATGCATGGATTATGTTGTGCACATGTGCAGTGCAGTAAAGATTTCAGTTATTACCCTCACTTGCCTGTCATTTTTCACAATACATTCATTTCTCTTACAGAAATGATGCAGCACTGGTACTAAGACTCATGTGGTTCAGTGCTTGGGGGCTGTGAGGCATGCTGGCGATGATTAATTACCAGTCAAGAGACGCTGTGATAAATGAGTAAACATGCTTATTCAATACTGTACAACTCTCTGTGTCCTTCTCCTTTCTCCCTCTCCCATGCTCTTATAGCATCTAGTGTGGATTCTGGGTCTGAAACCAGGGGTTGGAGGAGCGTTGAAACCTGGCAGAGCAGTGGAGGGTCCCAGTACTGTAAGTCCCTTTTAATCACCGATATTGAGTCTGAATTTTCATTCATAGTTAAGCCAGTAGCACTTCTGTTTTTTCACAGGTTCTTACAACCGCTGTAATGACTGACCTACCCGTCATCTCCAACATCCTCTCCAGACTTTTTGAAAGCTCACAGTAAGTCCTGAACTGTGGCCGCCCATCCATTTGAAGTGCACTATATCTGATGTAAGGTCATTCTTGAATTAAGTGCTGGACTGTGGTTGCAGGTACCTGGATGATGTCTCCCTTCATCACTTGATTAATGCCTTATGTTCCCTGTCTGTGGAAGCTATGGAGATGGCTTATGGAAATAACAAGGTATGAGTGTTTCTGTGGGTGTTTATATGAACCATTCATTGGATCTAACTAACATCAGCCATTTTGGTCTAAACCATGCAGGTTAATTGTGTTTCATCATTGTACTGTATTGCGACATATTGTATCACAAGATGTAGCAGTCAAAGTAATGCACCCCTAATCATGAGGTCAGCTGTTTGGGTTTGCAGGTTGAATTGGCCTCTGGTGCTTTGTTGCTCCAGTTTAAGGAAAAGGTTGTAAGCCTTGAGAGTTTCTCAACTTAACATTTCACTTTAAGTTGGCAACAGACATAAAACCCTGAGAAAATGTAATGTTAACAGCCAACAAATCTTATTTTGTCAGCAAGGAGTTTTTTAAGGCTGCTGTGCAGTAGGTGCTGTTCTGACTAGCTTAGGTGTTTTTGTTTAACATCCAATGCAGAAATTTTTTCAGGATTTTAAAAACAGCGAATTGTGTAATTTTACATGACGGTGTGCACGTGATTTAATGAGGGGTGCCCAAACTTGTGTATTACCCATTTGTCTGGCAAACGTATTTTGACACCACGACTGACACCAACATTTGGTGGTAGAGACTGGTATTATAGTGGGTCTGTATTATGCAGCCCAAGTTCCCTGTAATGTGTTTAGGCAGGATAACAGTTTGACTGTGCAGAGGATTATCTGGCATTTCTTAATACTAGTGTTTCTCTCTCTGACAGGAGCCATCTCTGTTTGCAGTCGCTAAGCTGTTGGAGACAGGCCTGGTGAATATGGATCGCATAGAGATCTTATGGAGACCCCTGACTGCACACCTATTGGAGGTAACTTACAACAAACCTTGCCTCGGAGTTCTTTAGTAATTCAACTGTAATGGGTTGGGGGGTATGTATTGAAAATTGAAATATTTAAAGATGGTGGTCTACAGGCCTGTCATCATTAACCTGCTCTCTCTGCCTGTAGCCATGTGTCTGTCACTAACCCAGAACTTCCTCTGTAGTCACTTGTATGCTCAGACACAGAATGCCTGTCTTCATATTATCTTTTTCATCTCTCTCACTGTCTCTCTGTCTGTCTCCTTCTCTCTATCTCTGTCTGTCTCTGTCTGCTCTTTCTTCTTGCACCATGTCTGTCTTGCAGAAGGTAAGTTAATAAAGTCCGTACTTTCACGCAAGTCTCTCCCGCTCTTATCATTTGTTCGTGATTTATCTTTTAATGAAAAAAAAAAATCCTCCAGGTTTTTCTGTCTCATTTCACTTTTATTTAAGCTACTTGATTACTTGATTGTCAATTACGTTATGGGTATAGTAACCCAGCCAAGGCAATCACATTTCAATTCACAATAGCCGTGAGCTATTTAACTACAGCCTTTTTATTAATATTAATCAAGTGACTCAGCCAATCCATATGAAATAATCTATTCCACTTGCTTTTTTTCCCCTTAAATCTGTTTCTTTGCGTGGTCTTTTTTTGGTTCTCATCTTTTCTGTTGATCTGTTTTTTTTAATGCCCCAAATCATTTAATTTATTTAGTAATGTTAAGAGCACTTGTTGTTATGTGTTTTTGTTTTTTAAGGTTATTGGTGTATAGCATTACAGAGATGCCTGTTACATGAAATATAAGATAATATATGCCTTACAGTATGTATCAAAAATATTCGTCAAGCTCATTCAAACATATTCCTTATTGTTATAACAGCGTTTCATTTTTAAAATTAATATTTCAAATTGTTTAATTTTAGACTGCTGAAAACAGTAAGATTCTTCTGGAATGGTTGGAATGTCTATAATAATGCAAGTTGAACATTTTGTGACAGATTTCTTGAGCCAGTATGCTGTCTTGTGTGGTCAGTGCAGTTGTTTAGCCTCAGCCTCAGGCTGTTCTCACAGAGTGTCTGATGTCTGTTTTGCATGCTAAGTTGACCACAACTGTTTGGATTTTTTCACTTGCATTCTGATTGGGTATCCGCACGTCTTGTGTCTTCTTGTGTTTGTTTGGGGAAAACGACCAGATACTCACTCTGTGCTCTCGAGTCTTTATGTGCAACATATAGTAGCTGGATGTTTTCTAAGTTCACAGCATTACAACTTTTTATGAAGGATGTAGTTGCTAACAAGTAAAATATCCTAGTATGTACACCATTTTGATTTCGGCAGTCAGTCGACTGGTTGGTTTGCAGATTAGTCAAATTACCCTTTTCTGTCAAAGTGGGTGGTTGTGGACCATATTAAGCAACAAAAGGCACCAAACTGATGATGGGCAGAAGGTGCTTGTTGTCATGGCATATATAAAGCCATAATGTAAACTGTGTAATGTACCACATGTTAAATGTCTGTACTGTATTTTTCACACCCCTAACAAATTTTGCTTTTCCATCAAAAATATTTTATTGTTTTGGGAAAATTTGTTAATCATGGGGATTGGTTAAAATGACTTTGTATGAACTGTAGACTTGAGACAGCTTTAGAGATACAAAAGATATCAGTACACAGAAGAGCATATTTGAAAGTGTTTTATTTGTTAAACCCAGCTGAGGGTTAGATTGGTTAGCGTTTTGTGTCTGATAAGTAAGGAGGCTGCTTCTTATGACTCATCTTCATACAGGTAGTATTTTGTTTTCAGTAGAGGATGTGCCAACATTATAATTGGTCAGAAACAGATATATTATTTTTGCTATTGTTAAATGTGCACCTAGCTTACATATTCTAGAGTAGATTGCATAGCTGCCAATAAAGCCATGCTTTCTTTGTCTTCTTAGTCAAATTTTGTAACAACACGTCACGGCTTGTTTGGGCGTATCTACGGATAATATAATGTATGCATTATACGTACAGAGCAAACTTATTTTACGATCATGTTAATAAATAAATAATGTCTGTGGTTAAGGGAGTTGCATATTTCCAGAATGTAACATAATGTATATCTGCATGGTGATTTCAGTACTCAATTACTGGCAGCCGACTACTTGAGTACCCATGCATATCCCCACTACTAGACACTGGCTTCCATTTCTGAGTATGCATCCCCCTGCGCTCTTGTGTTTGTGTCTCTCAGGTCTGCCAGCACCCTAATGCTCGTATGAGGGAGTGGGGAGCTGAGGCTGTTACGTCTTTAATCAAAGCTGGCCTTGCCTACAAGCATGACCCTCCGCTGTCTCAGAACCAGGTAGCTACTCTTTCCGCAGTGTGCTGTTGGTGTCTTCTTGTTGTTGGTGTTTGTTTGTTAAATGAGCATAATAAATAGGTTTTTGAACCTGAGAATGAGTGCTGTAGAGTAGTGTATGTGCACAGTGACTTTGGTTAACCTGTGACTGTCTTGATTTAATGATTTGATATCCACAGAGGCTGCAGCTGTTGTTGCTGAACCCTCTGAAGGAGCTGTCTAACATACTGCATGCTGACATCAGGCAGAAACAGCTTGAGTGTGTGCTGCAGATTCTGCAGAGTCAAGGTGACAGCCTTGGTCCAGGCTGGCCTCTAGTGCTAGGGGTCATCGGAGCAATTCGTAATGACCAGGGGTAAGATACCCAATCTTCCAGATTGCAGTCTGTAAGCACAAAATTTAAAAAGTTATTTGTCACAGTAAGCCTTAAAGGTAGATTTGTGCTTTTCACAGTGTTAAGACTCTCTACTGTAAAGCTTGTAGCGTGGTCTAAACTTGGCAAAATATGTAGATCAGTAATGTTTTTCTTCCTGTGGTTTCCAGTGAATCCTTAATACGAACAGCCTTCCAATGTCTCCAGTTGGTGGTGACTGACTTCTTACCCACCATGCCTTGCACGTGCCTCCAGATCGTCGTGGATGTAGCTGGTAGCTTTGGTCTTCAAAACCAGGAGCTGAATATCAGCCTGACCTCTATAGGGCTTTTGGTAAGATCTTTTCCCAAAACAAACTGCTTACCTTCAGGCCATAACATATAAAAAGTTTCAGCTTGCTTTTAAGTTGTCTTGTGAGGTCAAATTTATGCCTGTCTGCCTTTTAAGCCTTTAGCAGTTTCACTTTGTTTAGTTAAGTTAGAATAAGTGTTCAGCCAAGACTGCTTTTGAATGAGACTAAATGCAGGTTGGTTAATCAGGACAGTTGCAGCCTTAGGGGCATCATTACTAATACTGCCAGTGTAACTAAGGAGAGGAAAGAGCAGTTGAAAAATGGTCATGTAAAAATAAGTTATGTCTGTTTTTGGAGCACAAAACCACATAAACGTCATAAGTGGAAAAATGACACAAGAACAATGTGGGACACTGGCACGTTGGGAAACTAGCTTTTAGAAATTGTCCTTTCAAATATTCTGTGTTTTCGAACCCTTTCCTGCACCTTACCTCTTTATTTTTTCCAGTGGAACATTTCAGACTATTTCTTCCAACGGGGAGAGATGATTACAGAGGATCTAGAGAGGGAGGAGGCTATTCTGCTAAAACAGGCCCGAGAGAACGGGGAGCCTCTGAATAGACCTTTTCACCCAGCACCCCCCTTCGATTGTCTGTGGCTGTGCCTGTACGCCAAGCTGGGAGAACTGTGTGTAGATCCTCGGCCCGCCGTCAGGAAAAGTGCTGGACAAACAATGTTCTCAACTATTGCTGCCCATGGAACCCTGCTGCAGCAGGCCACGTGGCACATAGTGGTGTGGAAGGTAAAACTCAACAAACTGATACTTCTGCTGAATGATTTTTGATAGGTTAAATGATTGGACAGTTGAAGTCAGTCAATCAAGTAAGAGCAAAGATGAAGTAGTAAGTGATACGGCCAGAATTATATGTAACAATATGATTAAAATTTATTTAGTCTTAATTAAACATAATTTAATATTTATTTTCAAATACATCCATTTAGGATGCTTATATGGGCCTGGGTTCTTGGGTTAACAGTGGGTGTACCATGATTATTAGTAAGAATCCTTTTTAACTATCAAAGTGAATATTGTGTGCAACAAAAATAACAAATAATAACAATACATGGTTTCATTTAGATCAATATGACCCAGCAGAACAGTGCTAAATGTTCCATATCTGTAATGCTACAACCAGATTTTGATTTCGTTTAAATTTTGTTTAAATGCAGCTGCAAGCAGTGCATTATGACCTTCAGACGCCAGGAATTCGCACAATATTAAATTCAGCCTTTAGGGGGCGAGCTGGTCTACAGCTTGTTCCATGGACAAGGCCATAAGGCTTTGATGCAGCTGACAGGAGTTAGGTGGCTTTTCAGGAAGTTTGTCCTATTAATGCTAACCTTAAAGGACTGGCCGTTCGTTTTAAGTTCACTGCCATGCAAGCAACGTGGACCGCTTTAAATATAGCTGACTAAATAGCAGGGGGTGATTGAGGGATTAGTCCGTTTTCATTTTCGATTTCTAATGTCACTGAAACATCTTTGACAGAATTTCAAACATCATACCGCACACGACTTCAAAGATGTTTTTTTTTTTTCTGCATCTGTTGTTGGAAGGGGGGAACATAAGCAGGCTGGACTATCAACAGCTAGCCAGTTTTTGGTGTTCATGAGAGGCTGTTTAGTAGGTTACTGCCTAGCTTGTGTGGTTCCTGCCAATAGTATGTATAAACACCTCAAGAACAATGCAAGTCTGTTTTGTGCTGTAAACCTGCAGGTTCTTTTTCACTTACTGGACTGCGTGAGAAAGTCCTCCACCACTGCAGATAAGGAGAAGATTGAATCAGGCGGTGGAAATATCCTCATCCACCACTCGCGTGACACTGCAGAGAAACAGTGGGCAGAGACTTGGGTACTGACCCTGGCTGGCGTTGCTCGCATCTTCAACACCAGAAGATACCTGCTGCAGCAGCTGGGTAAGGAATGAGGAAGCTATGCAGAAGCTGCTTTACAGTGCTGATTCTGAAAGAACTAATGCTTACCCAAGCTGCGATGGCCAGCTTCCACTATTGTTGTGCAGCATTGTAGCTCATCTTGGGGAAGTTGAGTGTGTTACACATACAAGAATAATCAAATATTTGCTGAGACACTATGAAACACTGCAGAGAAGCTGACTACTTCTTTCATATGCGGCGTACATGGCCAAGATATTATGGCAATTGTGGTTCCCTATTGAAACTAACAAAATAATTAAGTAAATCTAAGTAAATCTTAAAGCATTAGTCTGTTTTGTCTGTTCCTGCATGCCACTAGTATCTGTGAGTGAACAGTAATTTTCTCCAAGTACAAATTTTACACAGCATGTAGGACAATGCATACATTTGTTTCTGTCTGCATGCAGTTTGTGTAACTTTGTTAAATTCTTTCCTTGTTGTAATTAACAAAACTCTTCTCTGCTGAACTGCTAGGTGATTTCTTCAAAGCCTGGGAGGTCTTATTGGACCACATTCAGTCAGCAGCACTTAGCAAAAACAATGAAGTGTCCCTTGCTGCCCTTAAGAGCTTCCAGGAGATCCTTCAGCTGGTCACGCCTGTTAAAGACACAGACAAGCCTGATGCTCTGAGTGCTATGGACATGCCTCCAGTGCTCATGGACCCCATCACGGCCTCAGGCCCCGGCAGACCCTTACCTCGCTCTGACTCTCTTGCTGAGCGGCTGGCTCAGCGCTACAGTGCCCAGCCTCTGACTCCTCCGCCTGGTGAAGAGCAGGACGACTCTGCCCTCTGGTGGTCAGCATGGAGCACATGGTACCGAACGGGGACTGAATGCACAAGGCCTCCGAGTGGTGGCACAGATAAACTGGCCTTTGTGCCCAGTCAGCCCTTTCTAACAGCGCTGATCCAGATTTTCCCCGCCCTCTACCAGCACATAGCAGGAGGATTTAGCATGGAGGACTTGCGCAAGTTGGGGGTTATACTGCACGGAGCAGTGTCTGTGCCCATCAGCTCAGATGCTTCCCCCTTCATTCTGCCCTCCTACACAGAGGCAGTGCTCACTAGCCTGCAGGAGGCTGTACTCACAGCACTGGATGTGCTGCAGAAGGTGAGGAGATCAATGAAGGAGATAATGTAGCACACACAAATATTTAAGAGAAACATTTCTACCAGAGACAAGCATGTAAAAACTCACTGTGTAACAAAGACACATTTTTGTCCAGTGCTGTTTAATCCAAATTGATTCCTCGTTTTTTCCTGCAACATTCTGCATAATGTCATCATTAAGTGCTTTGATATGCACCACTGTGTCTTATCGACAGTGGTGTTGATAAAACACAAGGCTCAGTGTAAGTCTAAATAAATATAGCTGCTTTATTTACCACCCAAAGCTACCTGTGAGTTTCCATATGAAAATACAATTTTACAGGTACTATTATTTTATCTCAAAACTATTGAAGAACGTGTTTAGTAACTTTCTGTTAGTGAATCTTTATTAAATGTTTTGGATATCTAGATTCCATCCCCAGCACTGTAAACACTTCTGACTCCTAAAAGCATTATCCATTTTAAGCCAATGACTCTGTTTACATCTCACACCCACCAGGATATCGCAGGATGTTTGGTGGCTGTTGTGAAGTACAATAATTAGTTTGTAATGGCTTTTCTCCCAATATTTGAATAGGCTTTTAAGTAGCCTGATGTTTATTTTTAAAACCAACAAGACATTAAGTGTGTCTTTTGGCTTATTTACTCGAATCGTTTAATGGTAAATGTGATTTTGTCTCCCATGATTATATAAGACTTGTGTGTTAACATGGCCAAGAAACCTAGTGTGACAGGAAAGAGACCGGCATACAAAATACCTGGCGAAAGATACTGGTGCTGTGAACTTTCACTGCGTTTCAGTCCAGCTTCTGTGTAGTTATGATGGGCTGAGGCTGTGGGTTTCTTTGCTTGTAGTATAGAAGCTATCTGCTCAGTTTTCAAAGCACTGCTCAGATTTACTCATTTAGTCTGGAACTTTGGTGATGGTTGGACATAATTACGAGCTCTGGGAGATACAGTGAGGATGGGTTGAATTTGTGTGTGGGCTTATGCAATTGCAAGGCCATGCAACACCAGTGGAGCTCTCTTATAATGGAGTGCCTTTATTAGTAATAGTAACCTCATTTAAGCGATTTGAGTTTATTTCTTGAAGTCTGTGTGCATGGAAACGTATGTGAAACAGTCATTTTCAAGTCCTGAGAATTGTTTGTGTGTGTTTCTGTATGTATCCAGGCAATCTGTGTTGGTCCCGAGACCCTGCAGGTGATGTACCCTGCCATCTTTGAGCAGCTTCTGCAGTTTGTCGAGTTCTCTTGCAAGCCGCCACAGTATGGAAAAATGGAAACCAAACATGTGGCTAACGCTAAATATAACCAGGTAAGTGTGGTGTCCGCATGTACTACATTGTGTCCGTTTGTTGGTTGAAGCCATAGAATTAGGACATCCATTGCATGAATACAACATGTGTACACTTTTTTTTTGGCAATGTTTTGCAAATAAACTAATGTGAGTAATGTATCTCATTATTTGCATGTTATCTGCCACATTGCTTTGTTATTATTATTATTATTATTATTCATTGCCTTTGAATGACTGGTTGACTCGTAATGTGGACGGGATAGTGCTGGGGATGCTTTGGAGAGGAGATTTGTGTGGGATTTGGGGAGGGGGAGAAAGACCCTGTTTGGATTTCTTCTAATGACATTACAAAGCCACCATTTCCCACCTTTTTTCTTTCCTTCCTTTCATTCAGCATCGTTTTTGAATCCTTTGCTGCTCCTGCACAGTCACTCTTATTCATCCACTCTTATCTTGGCCTTCTTCACTGCTTTTTCAAAAACATTTATAAAGCAGCTTATCATGGCTGATCTTCAAGAACCATTCTTTCTCAGTCCTTTATCTGTTCATTCTGAAGTTTTCTGTCATTACTCTGTGCTGTCATGTGAAGCGGTTAACGTTTGTCCACTTTTCTCTCGTTCTTTTTTTTTTTTTGTACTTATCATATGGATCCACTTTAGATCCAACTGTTTGCACCGGTGAGTTTTTCCCACCCCTCTCTCTGCCCCCCTTCAGCATAATGCGGCTCGGTGGTAACCCTTGTGAAACGGGAAGACTTTCTCCTGCCTTGATTTGCATTACTTATGCTCATTATTTCACCTGTCCTTCTTTCTTCACCAGCCCTGCCTTCCTGATTTCCATGTTCTGTCTTAACAAGCTCCAACAAGTCTCTGATTATGGATGTTTTCAAAAGGGCTGCTGGTCAGCTGTTTTCCAGACCGTGTGAAATAAACAGTGAAGAGATTTCCAGTAGTTGTTGGAGTTTGCAGGGCAGTCTGCAGTCTGTTGTGGGGGTTTGATGTTGACTCTGTGTGTGTGTCTGTGTGTGTGTGTGCACGCTTTGCTTTAATCAGTGTCAGCCTCTTTAATAAGTTTGCTTCTGTGGCAGTGATTATATGTGCACATGAATTGGAATTATTCATCTATGTAAATTTGTCCCCTCCCTTTTCTCTTTCTCTCTCTTTTTTTGTCTGTCTACCTATAGGCTGAATGGGTGGCCTTAAATTATGTACCATTTGCTGAAAGGTCTCTTGAGGTGGTGGTAGACTTGTATCACAAAACTGCTTGCCACAAAGCTGTCATCAACGAGAAAGTATTACAGAGCATCATTAAGGTAATGTTCTATTTTTATTAGTTCATCAAATATACATCAAAGTCTCCTAACTCGCACAGACAGGTTTCTACAACTGCACTAATGTATCAGTGATGTGTAAAGTACTTGCCAAATAATATAACTAGGAATTAAAGACAATACTAAAATCGTATTGTTCACCTTTTAAATAGTACTGTGCATCAGCCTTCATTTATTTAATTTCCTGCCAAAACAGCCAGGAGATATTTCCGTGGAGATGAGTAAAATAAATCACTTGCATAAGAAAGTGGAAGGTCTGAGGAAAATGAATGAAAAACAGAAGTTTACAAAGATGGAGTTTATTACTGTTAAAACAATAAAAAAGAAAATGTGACTCGTTTCTTCTGAAAGACCTGGTAGGCCACTAAAACTGTCACTGCCAAATAGACCACACTGAAAGCTTTTATCTATGAGAGAGAGGAGAAAATCAAGCGCCACTCTTGCTTCAGATCTGAAACATACACAGGTGTTTCTGTCCATCCTTCCTCTGCGAGAAAACAACTCAACAGTATGTGTAGCTTTGTAGCTGACAAGAAACTGTTACTGAACAGCAGAAAAGCAGGCAACCTCTAAACCTCTAAAACTGAATTTTGACAGTGTGGAAAAATGTCCCTGCAGAAAAACAAAACAGAATGGTTTCTGCCAGATACTGGCCTAATCACTGCTTTGGCTAACAGGAGATGTATAACCTGATATAAGCCATAAGCCTAAACTATCACCTAAATGCTTAACTAAACATTTGCAAGTTATTGGGTGTCTGTATCTGCTGATATTCAAATCCTCAGTATCACGTTTGAAAGTGGTATCCATCTAGTAATGCGTATTTTGACTGGAAATGAAATGAATGAAGTTTCTGAGTTAGGTTCTGAGTTTGGTACATTTGGTTTGATATTTGATGTGAGTGACTTCTTCCCCTTTGTATCTGCTATAGACTCTGAGAATGCCCTTGGGGCTGAAGTATGCGTGTCCTGCAGAGACCACCTGGAAGCTGGCAGTTTCCTCTCTGCTCAAGGTTCTCTCCATTGGCCTCCCTGTCGCCCGGCAACAGGCCTCCTCGGGCAAGTTCGACACCATGTGGCCCGAGCTAGCCAATGCCTTTGAGGACTTCCTCTTCACCAAAAGGTTTCAGGCACAACTAATGTGCCTACAATTTCTTTTCGTTTTTATTTTGCTATGTAATCATTCTTATTACATGCACTTATACAGTCATGCTTCTGGAGTTTGAGACTCTGACCAGGCGAATCAGGTTTTTACTATTGTTTAGCTTAAAGAAATCGTGGCCAATGTACTTGTCTTTTGTCTCCAGCACACCTCCTGACAACCTGTCCATTCAAGAGTTCCAGAAAAATGAAGCCATTGATGTTGAGGTAGGCTATAACTGTTCACATCATATATTTGTTTGTTTGTTTGTTTGTTTGTTTGTTTGTTTGTTCAGTGTACATTCTTGTCCACTAGTCGAGCTAAAGGCACTGCAGAACCGTGTATTGTTGAATTAATTCATAGCATGTTTGACAGCACTTCCTTTAGTAATGCTGTTTTCTAATTTTTCCTGTAGGTGGTGCAGTTAATCAGCACAGAGATTTTGCCCTATGCCAATTTCATCCCCAAAGAGTTCGTAGGTCAGATCATGGCCATGCTCAACAAAGGATCCATCCACTCCCAGTCCTCTTCCTTTACAGGTGAGCTGTGATTTGCGCACCTAAAAATGTCTCTAGATCCAGCAGATGTGCTCAGTGCTACACACATTACTGCGTTTAATTTTTGAAGTTGTGTACCAATGTCCTGTCATGCTGTTTGGATTTCAGAGGCGGAGATTGATATCCGGATGCGGGAGGAGTTCTCTAAGGTGTGCTTTGAGACCCTCCTGCAGTTTTCGTTCAGTAATAAAGTGAGCACTCCACAGGAGGGCTATATCTCGCGCATGGCTCTCTCAGTGTTGCTGCAGAGAGCGCAGGACGTGCTTCGCCGATATGTCGAGGACGAGAGACTCAGTGGCCGCTGCCCACTGCCCAGGTACGCCCGCATGCACATACATATGGCATACGTGCAGAATTCTAGGAGGGCCAGGTAAGTTTTCTTGGTTTAACATGAAATGGCCCCTCTTGCAATTCCATTTCTCTTTTTGCCATATGACTGGCATGAGTTACTCATCTAAATGTGCTCTTACAGTGTGTGTGTGAATCTGACACACACTCAGAACCATAACAGTCTTCTCACTGTGTCTCCCTCAGTGCACACAGGATGGAGCTAGAATGCCATCCGTACAGGTTAAGCCCATTTGCGTCTTTCATTGGTCCTTCATTCATCCGTTGAATGATGTTCCTACATTTCATTTTCAGTCCTCTTTTTTCCTCCCCCACTATTTGTTGGCACGAATGTGACACAGTGTAATAGCTCTTTACCTGTGGATGACCAGCTACTGGTCTTTGTAATTTATTGAACTGGAGTGGTCAGTAATGCACAGTGTTGGCTGCATGATGAATGTTTACTGAATACATAATTGCATAGGAGTGTAATACTGTTCTAGTTGGATTAGTTTTACAAAGGGGACGTTCTGGAATGCACTTGTATAGGCCTTGAAAGGCTCATTCATACGATTGAAATCTGTGTACATTCTTCACATTCTCACAGATAGTCCATATGTAAACATCATAAGCCAGATGTGCATGTCAGCATTACACAACAGGCACTCAATTAGAGCAGAATGACTGTAACCAATGACTAATGCAAGGATTGGGCATTGACCTGTAGAAGTGCCAAGGGCCCATCGGGTTTGTAAACCTGGCGAAAAGAAAACGGGACAGAGCGGCTGTGGAACAAGCAGCCGCAGATCGCATTTATCACAAGGACTTGAACAGCTAATAGCTCACTGCAAAACATAAAGCACTTTTGTGAAGCTGTTAACACATTTACTTCCTCAAGTTCTCTTTGGAGAATAGACAGTCCATACTGTCCTTATGCCGTGTGTTCATGGTACCCACAAACGGGTCCACTGTCATTTATCCTTGTTTTTCTTTTTGGAACACAAAACCAGCAGTATCACACAGAGCACTTATGTAGCCATGGATAACAGTTTCTTTTGTGCAAGGACACAAACGATGATTGGTCGGCGTCAAACATGTTGCCAGTCTCCTGATCAGGAAACAGTCCGAATTTATCATGCTGTGATTTATTTTTTTGCTTGTGTATTGCCTAGTATGACGTAGTGACCGGAATAAAAGACAAACATAGTGTGATTCTGGCATAATGGCTATAAATTAAATTAGGCTTATTTTGTTTTTCTTTTTTTCCTGTGCTTTGCTGTTATGTAATTTTTTTTGTACATGCAAACAGGCTGCAAGGTTCTAAAGCCCAAAGCCAGAAGGAGAAACTCTCCCACAGGAACCACTTTTCTCTGGCGCTCAAAACCCCTCACAGAGAACCCAGAGCTAAAAACCTAAAACGTTCATATCTGAAACGTCCCCCTCCAGTCTGGCTTGTGAAGGTGCTTTAGGCCTACAAACTTGTTGACTTTCAGGACCAGACTCAGGCTCAAAACGATACGACAGAACTTACAGAACCGACAGAGCCTTTGTAAGAATGGTCACAGTTGTTTAGGGGTGGAACTTACAGCAGGATGTCGCTCTGTGCTCTGCAGAACAGAGTGGGCAAGCTGACCAAACAGCTCATCAGGACTGAAGCATGTAAATCTAATTTAGTCGATTTACAAAAGAGAGTATACACATTGAAAATGAGGCTAATGGGTCCAAGTCCAGCCAGTTATAGATCTGGAATTACTGTTGTCAGATTTGTACCAGCCTAAAGTCTCAGATCTCATTACTGAATACTTAAATTACAAGATCTTCCTTTGTACAAACAAATCTGGCCTGAACAAAACTGTGTCTGACGCCGACCAGTGGTTTTTGACTCCCCTTTTGTTTTCCTCCTAGGCAACAAGTGACAGAAATCATTTTTGTCTTAAAAGCTGTTAGCACGCTCATGGATTCCCTCAAAAAGACACAGCCAGAGAATGGTGAGTATTGATCAGAGCAGCACCGGGAACATTTTGGTTCTGCTTGTTTTGTTTTGATTGTTAGTTCTGTATCAAGCTTCACACGAAACAGAAACTTTGTCCAGTTGTTTTTAAAAGGGTTCTTAAAAAGGTAACCTCTTTTATTGATGGGGAGTTTTGTTTTTCATGTTTTCTCACCTTGTTCATTGTGTGCTCTGGTGTCCTGTCTCTCTCTGTCTCCCCCTCCTCCGCCTCCTCCACGCCCTGTTGTCTGGGATGTCTGCTTCTCGCAGTGGATGGGAATACCTGGGCCCAGGTGATTGCTCTGTACCCCACCCTAGTGGAGTGTATCACTTGCTCCTCTCCTGAAGTCAGCTCCGCTCTGAAGGAGGCTCTGGGGCCTTTCAAAGACTTAATGCAGCCACCAGTGTCCAAAGTGCAGAACGGGGAGTCGTGATCTGAAACACGTCCCGCAAGCTTTTTATCCAGCCGGAACCATGAATGTGACTCTATCACTCATTCTCTCACACACACACACACACACACACACACGCTTCCACACACACCACACACACACACACACCACACACACACATGGACTCTTTCTCACCCCAGTGCATCTTATTGCTATTGTCATGGAAACCAAGCCCCATCGTTCTGAGCTTCTTCTAACACATGTTTCTATTAGGTTATGATTGGCTGCCTGAACAGTAACAATGTATTAACTGCTCCATAAAATTTGCAGTGTTCATTGTTTTTATTGCCCCCAACAATGTTTTTTTTTCTTTTCTTTACCACAACAGGAGTTAATGTACAGTGTGTGGTGATAGTGTTAATGATGTAACAAAAGAAACAAAAAATATGTATTTCAAGATTGATAATCTCAAAGCCAGGATGATTTAAAAATACATAAATTAATGAAAAAGATGGTCTTTTTTGTGACATTTTCTCAACAGCAAAATATTTTATGCAAGATCGTACTGTAACATTCCATGCCATCTTTAATCAGCCGGAGAAGGGATGTACCCCGTGTGTGTGTGTGTGTAAAATAAATGGTACAGTTCTATGAACATCTAATTCTTTTTTAAATTCTACTTATGATTTGTATCTGGTTTTATCTGGATCACCATCGCCTCCAGTTTCATATGTATTGCAATGAATGTGCAGCACTGTGGGCACAATAGAGGCGGGCAAACACAAGCCATTACAAGCCTATTATTATTATATGTTTAGCACTTCTAATATAAAAAAAACATCATGCATGTGAGGCCATGTGTCACTCGGACACTGAGAGGAATTATCTGCTCCAGAAGGGCACAAAAAAATGGAAACCGGAAGAGGGATGGGCGGGGTTCTCTTTCATTTCATTGGCTACCCATTCATCCAATCGCGTGCGAGAGCAGAGAGTAACCCGCTGGACAGCTGCGAAAAACGCCAGTCTGCCATTCAGCGAGATGGGCGACCCACGGAGACAGCCTTTTCTTTCCCTGAAGTGACACTGATGTGACTCTCCTCCGAGGCTCTTTGCTGAAACGGCTCTCCCAGAAGTCTGCCATGTCCTGGCTGAGGTAGTAGTTTGTGCTGTTGGTTGGGATGTGAGATTGCCCGCTATGGAGGTGACTGCGCAAGCTACTGCCTTGCTAGTGCTGGTTATCAACTTCGGCTGGAGCTGCAGCGGTGGGCTGGAGGAGCACAGCGCGTCGCTGCGTGCTGCCGGACCTCACCACAGGTGACCGCAGCACTGACTGAGCCTGGTGTGTGTGCTGTATGTTCAGTTGGGCTCGGGATCAGCTGGCGCCTGTGACCGTGAGTAATGCAGGGGGTAGTTTATGGGCTGTATGAAGATACTGGCCCGCTCTGTAGGGAGCGGTTCCTCCCGGCCGATTTGGTGTTGCTATGAGGAGAGAAACGTGACCTCCTGTAGCCGTTATCGGGGCGTATCTGTGGGCAGCTCCGTCAGCTGCAGGTGACTCATTTCTGAAGAGGAGTTTATTAGCGCTGCTGGGATGAATGAATGAATGAAGAGCGAGCGCCTGTGTTCCCTGATCGGTGGTGAACTGAAATCTGCCTACAGGCAGGAGGACTACACCTCTCCAGTATCTAGATATAGACTCGGGTTTGGGGGTCCAGTCGTGCGGGCAGGGTGACAGAACTATATTCAAGGGCTAAATCTGCATCGGTGAAAAATCCCTCTGTAAATGTACAGACACGAACAGAAGACCATTATTATTTATTTTATGGTCTCTCTCTCTCGCTCTCTCTCTCTCTCTTTTTTTTTTTTACCATCCCTCTCTCCCTTTTTCTTTTCCCATCTTTCTTCCACTTCATCTCTTTCATTCTCTCTCCTTTTTTGTCTTTTTTTATCTTTTATCCTCCCATTCCTCTTTTATTTTCTCTCCTTATTTGTTCTTTCATTCACTCTTATTTCTTTTTTTGTCTTTCCTTTTCTCTCTCCTATACTCCCATTCTTTCTGTCTTGCTTTCTTTCCCATTCTCTTTCTGTCTATTCATCTGTCTGTCTATCTACACAGATCTAGTTAAGCACATGTCACTGAGAGTTATGTGAATTAGGTGTAGGTAAGTATGATTATGTATTTACTTATTCCCATTATATCCATATGTAATGATGTAACGTCCCCCCCACGCCTTAGGTGTAGTTTATAATCATCCAAGACATGTTTGGTGTCTGTAACCTGCTGCTTTAGTTTTACATGGTATTTTGGGTGACCCTTACAGTCTCTTAGCTAGAGTGCAGAACTCCAGACACCAGCCGTGTGTTGACTGATAGCCTATGTTTCGGGTAAGGGGGGTGGAAACAGTGCGTTTGATTTTCCGGGGAAGCATTCCTTTCAAGAGGCCACACAGCCCAAGTGGGAATCATCCACAGGAGAATTTCTCACAGCCCCTCCTTTGGGCCTTTCCTCCAGTAAGCATGTGGGTGACCTTGAGGACCCATCCTCCTATCCTCCTACACTTGGTGCACACTGTGCTCGGGGACTGTGTGTGTGTGAGAGAGGGAGATGATAAAGCCAGGGCTGATGGCACACACTCTATCTTCTCATGCCAAATGAGTCTTGTTGTAGTCACACTCAGGCTGTGCTGACCAGATGGCCTCTCTCTCGGGAGTGTGTTGGTGGTGCCCAGCAGATCACACGGCTTAGCTCTGAGATCATCCACTCGTACCTCTCTTCAGGCAATACAGTGATGAAGTGAACAGTGCGTTTTTGATTAGGCCATTCACACTTGAGTGGTTTTATTATTGACATACTAACGTGGCCACACCTTCAGAGCAGGACAGGATGGTGTTTATTGTCCTTAGTGGTTTATGTGTTATTAGAAAGCCATGATCAGTTCTTGTGTGCTTGTTCAGTATTCACAACACCCTGAATGTGACAGAAATATGATGTGTAAGAAAATTAAATAAATAAATAATCAAGTACAATAAATCAAAAGTTCCTTAACATCACTGTTGCATTCATTTTCAGATCCAGCATGGGACATTCACATCAATAAGTGTACCACCAGTCCAATAAATACACAGGAAATGCTCTTCAGCTTTATGCTGTTGGGAAAACACGCTGATAGCGGGAGAGAGCATACGTTATGGAAGGGAAGTTGAAGCTTTTTCCCCTCCAGTACATCTCTAAATGTATTTACATCAGTTTACATATTCTCAATAAAACCTAGTTATCCAAATCTCCAAGGTTTCCCTTTGTCTTCCATTCACAGAATGGACAACAGGAAAGAGACAAAATCACCTGTGTTAAGAGAATAAATAAACAGAAGGCAATAGGAAGACTTCTTCACAGCCAGGCTGTGAGCAGTAGCTGGATAAACAATGGGTTGTAGTACGATGACATTTGAAGTCCTACAGTTTGTCAAAGTTTAAAACTGTTTAATCTACAGTGACCTCCAGTGAGAATTCGTAGGTCTTAAGACAGGTCTTGTGATTGCTCTATATCTTCAAAAGCTACAAGACCAGCCAAGGCCACTGGGAACAGCTCTATGATGATGAGTCAGAAGCTCTCTGCCTCCTCCTTCACCATTCCTCGGCTCTCCATTGGTCACCTTGACTGTGGTGGTCTGTTTCCAAACATTAGGGGAATGATGTAAACAGATATGTCATCACCAGAGCCCAGTCGGTCATTGGCTATCCTCCAGCCTCGGTCACCCAGCACCCCTCTGGCTTTCATCACCAAGTCTTGGGCTGCCATAGTATACCTGAACAACCAGACAAGAGATAAAGAGTAAGTGCTAAAGTGACCATCGTGCACTATTTAGGGCACACAAAGTGCTTAGGCAGTATTATTATTATATAAGCATTACTTGTATAAACTGCGGTCATTCTTATTTACCACTCTGGGAGGGCAAAGCCTCATGCCATCCACAAAAGGTTCCGCCTTTCCAAACATCCATTCACAGAGTAATGATGTTTACTCAAACCTAGAAATCTCATAACCTAGAAACAGGTTGGTACTTACACCATTTGGTGGTCTTATGTCTTGGATGCTGGGTTGCATGATCATGCTGGGTTACCAGCCCTGCGGATCTACATGCTAGTCAGCTGTGCCAATGTAGTTAGGTAGATTGTAGTCTACCGATTAGGCAAAACCGAGGAACACACTTATTTGATTCAGATATTCAGGAACAGCCCAAGTTATTCAGTGAGGTGGTTCCTTAATTATCTATACATGTGCCATAATAATAAATAAAGTATAATAACTGATTTTCTGTTCACCAAATTCTAAGAGCTGCTTTTAGGCTACTCATGCCTTAATTTAGCTTGGACCAGCCTTTCAGGGCTTGGTCTGCTTTAGCGCTCCTTCCCACATTAGAGAACTTGCCTGTGATGGTCGTCAGGGTCACAGTTTCCAAGGAAACTAATGACTGCCTCAGCCACTTCCTGGTTGGACAGAACATCCCATAATCCATCTGTCGCTAAAACCATGACATCATCAGCTCCATGCTCAAACTGCTCCAAGTTGTACACTTTCACCTGGAAACCAAAACAAACCCTGTGCATCAACTTCATTCTAACAGAAGGCAGATGCTGTGCTACAGTCTGATGGTGACATAATGCTGCATATTTCGTAGTACACTTTTTATTACTCACAGCCAGAACGAATCTATTTCGGGAATTAAGTTTCTTCATTGCCATCTTTAAAAGCTAATATGAGCTTCATTGACATCACACCACTATATACCACGACCTTAGCATAGCACAGCTCTACTGTTTTTTGGAATGTATTATAATTCAGTGTCAGTGGCATGAGAGTGACAAGAATAAGGCTCCACATACACCTGATCTGACCTTTCAGTAGTTGTGTAATTAAGTAACTGGGCAGTTTGTTAGGCCAGTTTTGCCCTATATGTTATTTAGTTCCCCTTCCAAAATAAATGTTAAACATTACTTCATATTCAGAATATATTGTAATAGCAGGGCATGACCCGAGGAGGCGCTGCTGCTGCTCTAACGCAGCACTACCCTGAAAAGTGTGATTCCTAATTGGCCAATCATATCAGACTATGTAAGTTTTAACCCAATCATATCAGACCTCCTAAGCTTTAAGCCAAACATATCAGACCTGTGGTAAGATTCCAGAAAGTCAAGTCTGGATTTAAAAGGTTCCGTAACCTGAAGATGGAAATTACGAGGTTGCAGCAAAGGCTAGTCAGGTAAGAATAATGGTAATCTGACCCTGACAGAACTAATGAAGCAGGTCTAATGGAGGCTAGTGATCAAGAAGAACATGAGGCAGAGTTGTTTAAACTTTTAATTAAAATGAACACTACACTTAACTGCCCACAGTGTGAAGGATTTAGCTGGGTTTGCATGTGTATAAAAGCGTACGGTCATACGGGTCCACTAGTGGTGGTAAAAATCCCAGTCTACAGGAAGCTCCCCTCAGAATTATGCCAGGGAAGGCCAAGTCTGTCCCAACTGCACAATTCTATGATGCAAGAGTGGCTGTGTCCATGCTAAATCTAATCACAACTGTTATTCGTGCTTTACACCATGAAACCATGCAATTCTGACACCTAGCATATAGCATATACACCTAGCACCTAAACATACCTACAGAACAAAGTCACACTCTTAGTGAAACTAAACTGTTCTTTGAAGTATTTTCTGATCTATGTAGTATATGTAGGAGCTGCAGCTTATCTAAGAGAGGAGAGGGACTGCTTGACTTTGGTATCTTTGCTTGATCTGTGCCTGTTGTAAGTATATGGATATAGTGGTTAAAACATATTGGTTATGCGATTAACTACAAAGAGACAGATGGGTGCCAATTGTTTGAGCAAATATACTTTTTTTTTTAAAGCTCTGATTGTTGCCTGGGGGGCATGAACCCAGTACCCAGCCTAGTATAAGCTCTGCCCCTTATTGTGACAGTATTTCATCTACACTGTATAAACCGGGGTTGTTATAAACATTGTAGTTTAGTTCATGCACATGAGGGTTACAAATAGACTTGATCCTAGATGTGGGATTTGGACTTTCCTGCTGGAACATAAGGACAAAGAAGTATCAGTGCTAGTGAAGTAGAGCATAATGAGACTGAAACAATGGTGGTAGAAAGAATGCTAGAAGACAACATACACACATCACAACACACAGAAGCACTGAGGTAGTGTTAAAACTGGTATATAGCTAAACTGTTATGGAAAGAATTTACAAATGGTTTATGGTAATGATCATAGCAATAATAATCACTGTAATAGTAATAATAATAATAATAATAATAGTTTAATTGTGTAGCACATTTCATACATATAATGTGTCTTTAAGTGTGTTTGAAGAAACTGTTCCAGTCCAGTTGTGGATGGAAACTTTTGCTATTGTTCTATTTAAAATCCTTCTCGATGGATTATGCAGCCAAAACAACATAAACCGCATGACTGTACCCAACTATGACAAGAACCTGCCCGGAAAAGCGCTGGCAGAGAGAAGACGGGATTCTCTGAGATTAAAAATTAGAGAAGCTAAGCTTTCCTTATCTATGTATGGCTGAACTGTGGCTGAACCCTGCAGAACTGTGAATTAAAGATCAAGAGAGCTTCAGAAGATTTCACAGGCAGTGCAGGCAGAGCACAGAGAGACTGCCATGCCGTCAGGGGCTGCAGTGCCTGAAGAGAAGGCAAGTAGAGTTCAGCCCTGTTTAAAAGTGAACACGTTGAAAGAGGCTGCCAAGTTCTTTCCACTCAAAAGCATGGAAATGTTAACAAGGACGTAATGCCAACACTCTGACGACCAACAAGCAAAGAAGGGCTACAGCGCATCATACCTGCTTTCATATGGTTGTACTAGGGCAAGCAATACTCCTTAGATTTAGGGCTGCATAATGATCTCAGAATGATAGTATTACTTAAACAAGACCACCACTGGACAGAGATTTACATTTGGCCCATATTTCAAACAATATTTGATTAGATCTTTAATACACTGCTAAAATGTATGTGTCTATAGAAATAAGTATTACAGCACTCCGTAATGCTAATAGGGTTTTGTCCCAGCTTTACCTAGAACTTTATATATGTTTATGTATAGGACTTCGGCTTTACCCTAGCTGTACTGTATACCACAGCCAGAACAATCTATTTTCCAGTATCGGATTTCTTCATTGGCATCTTCAAAAAGTTATCACGGCTTCATCTACATTCCTATCATGTAAACCGCACCACTGTATACCACAACCTCACCAAGCAATGTTTGTTATTTGAAATGTATTTTAATTCAGTGTTATCCCAGCAGGAGAGAGACAAGAATAAGGCTAATTTACATTTACGGCTTTTAGCTGACGCTCTTATCCAGAGCAACTTACAAAGTTATTCGTTTTCAGGCAGGCCAGTGTAGTGTTAAGAGTCTTGCCCAAGGACTCTTATTGGTGTAGCACAGCTTAGTCACCCAGACCGGGAGTTGAACCCTAGTCTCCCACATGTAAAGGCGGCACCCTGAGTAGTGGTATTACCCGCTGAGCTACACCAACCACGTACACCTGAGTAATAGAAGTCTGGACAGTGAGCACTGGCATTGCTAAGTCAGTGTTCGGCCTAAATGTTACTTTGTTCCCTTTCCGAAATAAACTACTAATTCCTAAACTAGTAATCAAAGCCTAAACTTGGTTGGTGTAGCTCAGCGGATAACACCACTACCCACCAAGTAGCCACCACCCCATGTGGGAGACTGGGGTTCGAATCCCAGTATGGGTGACTACGCTGTGCTACACCAATAAGAGTCCTTGGGCAAGACTCCTAACAGCGTCAGCTGCAATGCCAGAAATGAAATGTAATCAGTTGGACATTGTAACAAAGGCGCTTCTGGATAAGAGCGTCAGCTAAAACACCTAATTAACATTTCTCCATAATGCTAAAAGGATTTATAAGCGTTTATGTAAAGGACACCGGCTTCACCCAACAAATCCTATATTGGTGAATGGCTAATTATAACTAATGCAGGCTTTATTCAGGATCATAATCTTTAGGGAAACTGGTTGCTGGCATACCATCATCGTTTTAATCCAATGTCTATTAATATGCTAGAATATGCTGAGAATAAAAGAGTATTAGCTGTAATGTATGGTGATATAACAAAAACTCATTTTGTTCTTTTACTGGTTCACTTATCACAAAATCTGTGCACAAGCTAAAGACAAGGTGGGCATCTGCAATGAAAACATGAAAAAATGGAAAATAATAGTCACAAGATTTTGATATGACAAGAGACGATTCAGTAAAAGCTAGGAATTATTATCCTACCTCCGGGCAGCTGGAGAGAAACGGTTTGATGTTGATGTCTGTGCCATGAACCCTTAGATCATGGTCCCCAAATCCCCTAGTAACACCAATGGTGGCCATCACTCGTGCCTGCAACCCAAAAGGAACACTTAAAATTCAAAAATCGTTACTTTACAGACTACTGTATGATCATTTAGTACTTCATTCACTGACAGTACGTTATAAGCTCTAACAGAAGTTACTCTGTCCTTACACTCAACCAGTGACTAATAGACTTGATTAAAGGCATTTTTTTTTTGCTCTTTCCCTTTCAGCCTCCTTTCTTCTATGTGTCCACCTTCTCTTTTGTTTCCCCGCTCAGAGCCCCCTCCACTTCTGCTTCTTCATAGCGGAGGAGGGTAAAAAGTTCACTGAAATCTTATCAAACACAACATGAGAGAAGGAGGAGGAGAAGGAGGACTACAGAGACACCAAAGCGAGAGCCGAGCTTCTGTATGCACAGCAGAAGCCTAATGTGTATACTGAGCTTATTAGAAAGCATGCATTAGTACTGATCTACGACCAGCTTCCTCTATTTAAATTCTTTCCCTAGGCATTGTAACACTTGCTGCTAAACTGGTCTAAGATCAGAGGAAAGAATCAAAATCTATCAAGAGCTGCTAAAGGTCCTCAGGCGCAAAAGAATAGTGTCCTGAGACGTTTGGCTCATTATTGGGCCTGGCAGGTTCCCCGGTGGGCTTTGAAGTGCTTTGACGTTCCACTAGGGCAAAGCCAAGCTGCGATATCTGCGCCACCTCTCTCGCACTTCAAAGAAGGTGAGGTATAATTCCTCTGTTGGGACTCACTGCAGTTTCTTTTTTCTTGTTTAAAGGGAAGTTTCACCAGTGTATTGTCTCAATGTGTGAACAACAGTACAACAATAACATCAACACTCATCCTAGTTTGGTCACATAGGAGCAAACTCAATTACTGGACAGTGAATTTTGGACATGGAGTCGCCATATAACTCCATAAAACAGGAGATAACTACTACCTGCCTTAAAAAGTAAGGCTGAATAGGGAGCTATATGTAAAAACACTGGCTGTCGGCATAACAGCCTGTGTGCATGTCTACCAGTGGAGCTGGCAGTAACAGGAGGACTCATGGAGGACATTACTGCTCGCTGAATGTCTGCATTCAAGGCTGTTGAGTCAGTGCGTACATCACATGCACAGCTCAGCATCAAGAAACCTGGATCATTCATGTGTCTCACAATGTCAAATCCACCCACCCAAGTTTCATACCTGTCGGCTGACTCCTTCTGGGTGCAGCTATTTGTGCAGCTGTTTGTTTTGACGATGAGTGTAGAAGGATATACGGATATATGTAGATTTGCTGGTCTGTTGGATGTATGTGTATTTGCTATGCAATAAGGCTATTCATCACTATATTTTCACAGTTTTGGGATTTTACCTGGCTTTCTTGGTTTTCTCACTGTGAGATACAGTGACCGTTTTACTTGTAGCTGGTCCAGCCTTGGGACCTTTCCTTTCAAAAAACCCTGTTTGTAACCATTCATCTGATGGATGGATTATATATGAACAAAAAGAAAATGATTTCCATTGAAAATGTCAATTTAGCTAGCATTTCACCAGGCCAATTAATGAGACTGATGTAAATATGATGTTTCATTAAAAAAATCGTTAATTTTAAAAGTAACATTCAGTTAAATGTCCATAAATATAAATATAAAAAATTCTGTAGGCCCCTAGCAGTATTACTGTGGTCCACTAGGGGGCTGCAGTCCACAGGTTGAAAACCCCCAATATAGAGCACAACATTCTTGCTCTTCTTTATTGTCCTTCACAATTTTGTTAGCACCCTAAACCACCAGATATACAAATGTCCCGCTGATTCTTTCCTGGCCATTGTTGTATGATATTCAGTACTACTACTGTCAGCTTTCTATACTTCATTACAGTAAGAAAACCAAAGACACTGCAACCAGGGAAGTGCTTCAGGTTTTCATGCTATCTGGATGAGAGTTATGTACTACACCAAAGCATGGTGCCATCAGAAAAGCAGTGTGC
Source organism: Prochilodus magdalenae (assembly GCA_024036415.1). Lineage (NCBI taxonomy): Eukaryota > Metazoa > Chordata > Actinopteri > Characiformes > Prochilodontidae > Prochilodus > Prochilodus magdalenae. Next base: position 98,512 of record JAMWET010006861.1, on the reverse strand, counting down.
TGCCAAATTCACAACATGCTTACATCCCTCTATAAACAAATCAGTGGCAAGTATAGGGAGACGCAGCCCACGTAGGTGATGGTAGGATGTGGGCAAAGTGCATTCACTAAACTGCAGTATGAAACCTAAACTAACTAATTACAATGTATCAAAAACATGTGCCTTGGCTCAGGAGTCTGGTCCAGACTTTCAGGTGTGCAAATGCCCTTAGTTCCAGTTTCAAGTCTACAGTGTTGACACACTCACCTTCTTCCCTTCTCCAAACACTAGGGGAAACTTCAAGTCGTCCTCCTGAACAGTTTTATATGCCCTGCACCCAAAACAGAGAACTGAAATGAGTTTTTAATTTTACTAAATACAGTGCAGAACATTCCCGCCCACACAACCGCACACACAGACAGGCCTATTAAACACATTTCTGTATGGATGAATGATGGGACCATGTCTCTTTGTGCTGATCTGGGACTTATTTAGCCTGTCATAAACACTTAGCTTGGTGCCTAAGATGATACTACAACAGTGCGAAAGAGCCCTGTCATGTTGAGAGTGTAGATGGAAGATCGTTTCTCATATTGTCCTCAGGAAGCTGTTACTCTTCACCATCAACAGAACATGAAAATACAATCAGATCACTGTTTCACAACAAATGTTTCCACATCCTGATCTAGTATGCAAATCTCCAAATAGAGAACAAAAGCTAGTAGAAGCAACTTTTATTTCTTATTTAAGGGATTTGTTAAGAACCAAATGCAAATTTGGAGATCACAGCAGAAAAATGGCTGCTCTTTTTTGGCCACTTGAGGAACACACCAGCAGCACATCTGTTTATGGTACACAGGACATCTGTCTATATACCTATACTATATAACTGTTCAAAAGTCTAAAATAAATGTTCTCAGTAGTTATAACCAGTTTTGGTTTATTGCCTTAATTATTTTTCTCCTATCAAATTTTGTGGTATAATTATATCTTTGTTTATGCCCATTAATACATACAGTTTTGTTCATATTTATTAATATAGCATCAAAGGACATTATGTGTGTAAATCTGCATTAGAAGTAAATTAAACAACTAGTGTTTAAATACTGTCCCCTCATTGTACATGCCGGTTCACCAACCAACACAATCACTTCTATCCTAATGCCCTTAGGGTTTTTTAAGAAAAGAACCAATGAACCAAATGAACCAGAGTGAAGAGAAAGCTGGGGACTAATTGAATAATGAACAGAGGTTATTATCATATGAACTGATATTACATACTGAACTGTAGCACTAGATAATTACAATACATTATAGTACAACACAAATATGACTTTATTGGTGTTCAGTTTATAATACTAAAACATGTATTATAAAAGTTATTATTGTGTACAACAGACTATTGAAACATTGAAATAGTAGTGTAGAAATATGGCCTACATGAATAAAAATACCATATTGTGATCAAATACATCATAAATCAAGATTTTCATTTTTAGACATCTGATCATTTGGACGTGAGACTAAAGTACAAATGCTATGTTTTATAAATACTATCGAAAAAAAAATACTATTACAAAGACGTTTATTCAGTATCCGCCATACCGTCCTGCACTAATACCAGTTAAAGAAACCTGTGTTTCTTTAGTGTTCTACAAGTTTACATGTTTACAATAACTACGAAATTTTCAGAAAATGATTCTACTATGACATAATAATTGTCATATTGGCCAGTCCTAGTCATGTATATCTTTACCTGATACAGCTTACTGGGACCTAGATACCCTAGGATGTCTAGCTTGCTCTATTACTCTCATTCAGCCACTCACTTACACACAGCTGTTTCTGGGAATTATAGGCCCATCACATAGACCTTCATTAATTTAAATTAGCCAAACCTTAACCATAACCTTATCCTGACCTTTGATGATTTACACTGTGGGGACCAGCTTGTGGGGCCCACAATGTAGGTATATATGAACAGGTTTTGCTCCCCACAATGTGGCATAAACCTGGTACATCAGCCCCCATACCCCCCACACACACAGACTGTGCATCCAACACTTCAACACAGTTTCACCCATCGCTCCTAGCAGCCCCTCATCTGTAAAGTCACTCTACTACCACGCCTTCCTGTCAAGAGGAGGAGGGGATGAAAAATGAAAGCGGGCAAAATCACCGCAGTCAACACACAGCATTCTTCAGGAGTCTTCAGTGAGTTCAGTTACAGCCCAAAGGCTCTGCACATTACACACACGCACACACACACACACACACACACAAAATGAGCTACAGAACACACCACAGTGCAGAAAACACTCATCTCATAGTCACACTGTCTCGAGTCAGTAGTCTTACATTGTACAAACACATTGTCAGAAACCCACACTATTCATAGTCTTTTTCTTTCATCGTATCTTTCATCATCTACTAATGTTATATCAGATCATTTATTCGAGAATATGACTTCTGTCAGATGCCTCGAGAGCTCAGCAACTCCCCTATTATGATCAATTACATATGAGTTAAACATTATTAACAAATACAAGCAGAGCTTCAGGATTTTCAGATTTACAAACTCAGCTGAGCAGAGTTTAGCAGAACGATCTGCTCTATGCTCTTCTGCTTCTTTAATTGCAAATAATTAAACTGAACTCTAAATGCTGGCTGCTTCTGAATTCATTTCATACTAATTTTGTGTTCTAAGATTAAGCATCACACAAAACAAATTTAGCTAATGACTTTAATGCAAATATATATATATATATATAAAACCTAAAATATAAATCTAGAAAAATAAATGTGTGAGTTGCTGTTTCTGAAAAAAGCATTAAGACTTAAAGGCCAGACACTACAATCTAAAGAGGTGCAAGGCTAGTAAGTCCTTTCCCAGTAGTACCATGCATTGTAATGTTTATTAAAGGAAACATTTATTTAAAAGACTCTGATTCATATAATAATAATATAATATGTGTTAAATTATTTTGAGCCTGAATCTTACAGTTGATGTCCACTTACCAGCCCTTCATGCTGTAGTCTCTGTACAGCATTCTCTTCCCCACCTCCTTTTTGCAAATTGTTCTAGGGAACTCCAGGTGTGTGAACTCATTTCCTAACAAGTGGGGCTGCATGTAAGCCTTGGAGCGGAAAAAGAAGATGGTATAAGTACCAGGAACTCATTTACTGCACAGGCATTTCTTTTCTGCAGAGTCAGTCTGAATGATGCTGGGTTTAAAAGAACAGTAATAAAATGAACTAAATATGTTAAATATATTGATATGATGGATATAATTTTAAGATAGACAACACTAACATATGGCAGGACACTGCTGCAGGGTTACTGGCTGTGGATCCTTGCAGTAATTTCAGGGTTTAACTGTTTTGATGAGTCTTTAGGGCTTTCGTGTGTTTTGGACAGCAAGTGCTGGAAACATTCTTAGAACCGGTTCAAAACTGACTGATTTAAAACTCAAAGGTGGATTGTTTTATCGCTTGCTTCGTTGTTCCACTATGGACTGCGTTCCATGGAAAATGCAAAGTTAATCTACCATGGAGCTATTGTAGTAACAGAAGATAATACTCAATGGAAAGCTATGAGCCAGACAGAACAACAATAACAGATTACCTGCGTTCTCTTCAGTACAACTGATGTGATCTTCTGGCTTTCAGCAATTTTACTTGAGCACCATCTGGCTTATGCTTAGAGCAGGCTACAGCTCGTACTGGTACTGCTGTACTTTCCAGTCACGTCAGCCAGAAAATTTTCCCTAGCGTGGGTATTTTATCAACTCAACCCATGATTCAGTTACACCATCTGAATATATCAGCCAACCTACCAATTTCCAAACCTGCTGTTCTCTGGTCAGTGCAGTAAAATTACAGGTTTTTCCAGATTAGGTAGAAAATTCTTGTATGAAATTCTTTATAATCCTAAACATAAATGTCAATCTCTTCTCATCTATATATCCATTCTATCTGTTGTCTCTCATAAGAAATTCTGTTCACATAATGTCATTGTTTTGTAGATGGCAACAGCCTTATTTAATTTTAGCAAATACCCACTAAAGCAATTTCCTTACTTTTCTAAAACGGATTTTTTATGGATCTAGAATACTTGCAGTTACTCAAATAGTGTATATTTAAAACCTGATTTTTGTGGGTGCCAAATCTACTGTCTAATAGTTACTCTTGCACCTGGATAACATTAGTTAAACTCTTCTGAACCTTAAGGCCGTGCTTAATTAATGAGAGATTTTGCAAGGCATTCTGAGTCGACTGTAATCTTATGGCCTCACCAAACACTGAAGTCTCTGTCTCTCCGACTCCGGAGTGAAGGCACTTGACATGGGAATGACCTCTCCACTGCGCAGAATAATGGCCCTGGCATGGAAAAAAAAGTACGAGTTGGAGGAGATCGTCAAACCTTTTCTTGGCTTGGTGCAAGCGGCTGTTTATATGTATAAATGTGTTCACAGCACTAGCTGAAGAGATTGTTTGAAATTCTGGATATGCCTTTCACACACTGAAATCAAGCTGTCCTAGATGTAGGACGCGCATTAGGTGCTACACAAGTCTCAGATCAGTATAAGAGTTTAATATCAGCCTTCACTGTATAAACTGTAAGAGAACCCACTAAGTGATAAATGATTCTATCAGATAGAAAGGGGGTTACCTGCTGTCCCCTGCATTGGCCACAAAAAGCTTTCCCAACAAACAGACTACGGCTAAAGCTGTACAGCCTCCGGAGATATCATACACATTCTTCTCTCTTCCAATGTGTTTGTCCTGTAGATACATTTAAAATATAAAATAACAGAATATTAGAAAAGGACTATTAGAAAACCACTGTGTCCACTTAGCTGCATACAATTCAAACTGTGTCTGCCATCTAGTGGCCATAAAGGAGTGACTCTTACTTTCATGATAAAGGAAATATAGGATTTAGGTGACTTCACTCACTAACAACATATAAACTGCATCTTTGAACATGCCTGGTGTTTGTTTTGGTCAAGTAAATGTAAGTAAAAACGTATTAATGTATTATTGTATTAATTAAAATTAAATAGGATATAATAAAACATAATATATTATAAAATGATAGTGATAAAAATGTTTTTTACATGTCCCATTCTATATGCTATGTGACACTCAGTAATTGTGCATTAAAGTGTGTTTTAGTGCATATCAATTTGACCAGAGTTTGACCTCATGTTCAGCAGCTTAATGCTCCAAAGCATACCAACCCCATGTAAATATATAAATGAAAAGTATATGGTGATCTGCCCTCTGTCATGTGACCTGTTTTTATCCATCAACTGGACTGTCACTATTCATGATATTAATAATCAAGTAACCTACTGGTTATTTTAATAAATAACTGATTAACCAGATGCTTAAAAACTAGCTTTTGAATTGTTCCAAGATACTTTACTGCAAAGCAAATAAATAGGTAGCCTTTCAACATAACATGAATCACATCTCATTATGAAAACTCACCATCTCTCTAAATGCATTCTCGATTGCCCCAATCACAAGGCTCTCCTGCTTCACCTTCTTCTCCATAAAGAAGCGTGGAGCCACAGTGTTCGGAGAGCCTGGAGCCCCTGCTGCCCCTCGCAAGGAGGCCGCCCTGGAAAGAGCTCGCTGAGATGACCCTCCAGATGGGTGCAGGTGGAGGCTGTTCTCCTCGCCCAGGCAGGTGGGGGGCTGGAGGGAAGGCTTCTGCAGGATCTCCAGCACACTCTGAAGCTGCTCTTCGATGTGCAGGTGCAGGAACTTTGAGGCAAAGACCGCAGCCCCGGAGCCAGCATGTCCATCAAACAGAGCCCAGTAGTGGAAGTACATGACCTCCTCCTCCTTCTCCTCCTCCTCCTGCTTTACACACTCACACATTACACACATACACTGATGTTAGATACAGTACACAGACACTTTTAGACACCATAGCTGGTTTCCATCGCTTTTCAAAAAAAAATGCATTGTGTTACTTATCTTACTTATCTCTCCACTCACTCTGTATATATGTATATTATATGCATTCTTGAGCTGTATTTTCTACCACTCCACTGCCCATAATTGTGCATCCTGCAACCTTGCATTGCTTGCTATGGTTACTTTCTGAACCTTATATGTAAATAATACTGCATTTTACACTTCTGATTAGCTGCTAACTGCATGTGCTTGGCTATGTACCTGTACTCTGCACAATTCCAATCTAAAACCACTTTGATATAAATCATTATTTTAAGATTTTCTTTATCTATATGTTTTGCCTTACTACACTTTTAAACATACACACTTGGCCTCTTTATCTACAAATAACTGAAATGAAGCACTATTAAGAATTAAAACATTTTCACTCATGAGTCTATTAAAACAGAAACTTCAAGCTGAAGCTTCCTTACAGAGATTTACTTAAGGTGTAATGTCCTGCACTGGATAAAAGAAGTGTAGTGGAGGTGTGGTGGAGATGGAGTTGTGCTGGTGATGCACTCACAGCGTTGTCCAGACTTGTGAGCGAGTTCTCCCTGACTTCCAGAACGTCTCTGCTGGGCAGCGAAGAGCGCCTCCTGGGAGTTGGAGTATAGTTTGGGCTAGATGGGTCTGCAGGGCGTTTCCTTAGCTCCACAACCTCACAACACGCCTGATCTTCATTCAGAGCACTCTTACCAGCATTAATCACCCTGATGAACAGAGCATCAGAAAGTATTACCACTCAGCAGAACTGCATTCTCAGTTGAAGAGTAATTTGTTAAGTAAGTTTAACAATATGATCAAAGCAGGGAAGAGAAGGTGTCTTTTAAGGGGCACTCACTGACTGAAATTCAGGAGCATTCTCTATACACATTGTGTAACACACTTCATTTCAACTTTGCATTATTTCAGCTTTATAAAGTCAATCAGTGGTCAACATCTTAAATTGTCCATGTATTTGTATTTGAATGATTTTTATTCAACCTTTCTTTACCAGTCAACAGTTGTGTTAAAGTGTCTTTAAGACCAATATATGTAACACATATGGTATATGTAAATGGAACATGTAAACAGAGTTTACATACCACCTCAGACACTTTTCTTTCATTAAAAAAAGAGAAAATATCTTTTTTTTATGGACCATTTAAGGTATTTCCCAATCCTGTGCTTGTGCTTACATGCTGAGTATGGGTTATTTGCCTCTGTTTATTTCTAGTACAGTATTAATTCATTTTTATCAAGGGTTCCAGAGTAAAACACTTCCATGTAGTCCTATTCGGACCTATTCAAAAGGCACACACTGATGCCAGTTACTCTAAAGTTGGATAAACACAAGCCTTGTTTTGTAATTACTTGTGCAATTCTCACTGACTGTCGGATTCTTTATCAGGGAGACATAATGCTAACAACTGCAGTTAATCCCTTTCTTGCACATTTACATTTAAGGCATTTAGCAGACGCTCTTATCCAGAGTGACTTACAACCATGCTTAGCGTTCTGTAGGATATTTTCCAGCTAGTATAAGAAGGTTAGAGTCTAAAACTTAGCCATTAGCTCAAACACTGCCCAAACACGGGCCAGCCTATGCCTATGCAGTGCTGTTCACTCCAGTACTAGACTTTCAGAAACATGTCCTACATGTTCAGCACACCAAAGACATCCGTAATGTTTTCCTTAACATTTCCTTAATCAAATATCGGTCCTACACTGTCTCGGTATACTTCATACTGCTTGTTAATACGTGTCTAAGCAGCTAAGTGCTTTCCCCTGCACTCACAGGTCAAATACAACAGATACAGATGTTTAATCAGGAGCACAAAGAAAACCATCTCAACAAACATATTAGCTTAAAGCATGTAAGAAATATAGACACTGTGGAATCCCATTTAATATAATAGAGAAGAGAGAAGTCTAGCCATGCTACATTTGTTTGCGTTTTAAAACTTCTCAAAATGACTAAAACTACTCTACTGTATCTTAGTTACAGGGGAAGTGAGAACAAGGCCCTTTCTGCTCCTGACCCACAGTGTTTCACTGCGCATACCACAGTAACCCACATGATTTAAGGTAACTTGTCAGTCCTGGTTTCTAATGGTCATTCAGGAGATACCCTCACAGACAGAGAGCACCTTAAATGCTGAGATCAATTTCCACTCCTCCATCTCAGTTTGATTCAATTATTACTGACAGGGCAGGTCAGATTACATGGATGGCACGCCCAACCTTTCTTGGGCTTTAAAGACAAGACATTAGAAATACATTACATTACATTACATTATATTACAGTTGTCTGGACTGAAGATGTGTTTTTTCTGTTAATGCAAACACTGCAGGATTCCTATCCTATCTTTGCTGAAATTGCAGAAGCTATGACACACATTACATCACTGTTACAGACTGACTCAGCTGCAGGACTGAGGAAGCTGCTGATATAGATAATCAGTGGTCTATGGCAGGGAAGATCAGTTTAACCATAAGAATGAAGAAGCAGCAAGGCCTCTTGCTTCATGTGTATGACTTTGTACAAATTACCCAGAATTCTTTTTGCGGATCTGTATCAAGTAGCCGGCTTCAGTAAGCAGATTCTGTCTGAACTGCACATTCTGGCTGGAACAGTACTCTTCAGGGTTGAGTGACCCAAAAGCAGCTCAGCACAGAGATGATTCTTAAACGGCGGAGCATGTATCACATTGAACACCCTCTCTACTAGTTCAGAAACTAGACCCAGGCTGGTCAAAAAACCTGTTATTATTATTATTATTGCACACCACTGTAGCAGCAAAAGACCTCGGATACATACAGTCATGTGCAAAGTTGTAGGTGCCTCTGGTCAAGTGAAACATTTTGCAAAAGGTTGCAAGTGAACAAACTGCAAAAAATACAGTGCAATTTAATGTTGGTGCTTTGACTTTTCAGTATGTTCAAATCTGCAAATAAACTTGAAATCTGTGTTATAAAATGTATAGAAAATGCCATATTTAAGTTTGTTCCTGTGGAGGAACTATTGTCTGCTGTTGACTTTACATGTACCACTCGCACTCTCACGCCAGGTCAATCAATATATTGATCACCCACTAATAGCTCTATAAGAGCACCATCCCCCTGACACTGTATGAAACAGACTTTACTGTACAGCTTACTCTCTGATTACGAGTGCTTTGTTGGCACAGAACAATGCTTTTAGAGTTAGGCTGCCCCTAACACACCCTGGCAAGCTGTTTAATTGACTCCAATATTGATGCAGGCTCCAAAGTCTAAAAGTGATTTTTAGCACGATCCAGCCAGCAACCTTCTGACCAAGTTACTGAATAGTCAACAAACTCGAATGACGAGGTCACAATTCAAACTTGGGCTCTTTGACACAAACACACTTTTGACCTGCTGCTGCACGCTGACAGAGTCATAAAACCTTGCTGCTGTTTTTTGAGAGTGGAAAAAAAGACTTATACTAAGTTAGCTGATTGGTTGTTAATGAAGTGGTGCAGTTACACTTGTACAGTGATACAGACCAGCAGTCTACCCATGGCCTCACTGTCAATAAGAATAGGGATGCAGATATAGAAACTGCTAACAGCCAACACTTGTCATCAGCATATCTATCAATGCTGATACAAATATTTATACAATGTAGAAATATGGACTAGATCCACCTGGATTAGCCTTACAGAGAAACATAGGATGTTACAAATGCAACAAAATCTATAAAATACAGATTTAGCACAGTATCCCAGTGTTGCTCCACTCTTCTGGGGAACAGAAAAGTCAGACAGAAATGTTTAAATAGACAATATGAGGAATAAGATCAACAACAACAACAACAACAACAACAACAACAACAACAACAACAACAACAAAAACAACAAAAACAACAACAACAACAATGATAATAATAATAATAATAATAATAATAATGCATTCAATGAAACAGGCCCAATTATTCTCTCTCTGTAATGAAACATATAGTTAACGTTCTTTACACTTACAATACACACTGAAAAGTGTATTGTGACATGATATATCGCCCACCGTCATATCTGAAACACCGGTGCTTTCTAGACATCTTTACATTGTTTAAGAATTTATCATTGTTATTATCATGCATCTATGACCCTACACATGTATACACTCCATATACAGCTGTGACACTATAGTAAGATAATAATGGTCACGATTTCTAATGACTTATTACCATTATGAATGACAATTAATGACTTCAGTTATTATTAATGATGCATTATGAAGATGTAGGAATGCATGTGTGCATGTCAGTATTGTGCAGTATTTATTCAGAGCTACATGCAGACAAACTCCCCTGCATGTGCAAAACTGCCACTAAGGCGTGATGATGTATCTGACTGTGATAAAGGCCGGCCGGCACAGAAACGCAGCATGGCGGCATGGAGACAGGTGAATTAGCAAGCCAGCAGCGTTTTGCATTGCTTATGATAAGCGGGGTCATCCAGATCCAGATCCAGCGAGCTCTCAGGTTAATCCTGGAAGGCTAATCAGCGCGAGCAGCAGCCTACCGCCGGTGTGTACTCACTCGGCGTATCCGGTGGACCAGGGCAGGCGGCTGGTCTCCTTCTCGATGAGGATGGGTCGCGCGATGTGGTCAGCCGAGCACTCCACCTCGTCTGGACTGAGGCCGAGGAAGTCCGGCCTGCAGTAAGGGAAGCGCAGCGGCAGGTCCGCGCGGGACTCGGCGGCGCTCGCTCCAGAGGCCATCATACCGCCGATGATGGAGGAGACGGCGGAGCGCACCCGCGTGAGCATGACGAAGAGGAGAAGAGGAGAGAAAGCCGCAGTGCGGGGACGGACTCTCTCTCTCACACACACACTCACACACGCACACACTCTCTCACACACACGCTCGTTTACACACCGCTACCAACCAAACACCGCCTCATGCACTTCAGTTAAGGAGAGAAGGCGGAACTGGACTCCCACTGGACGCCGTCATGTGACAGACCTACTGTAGTATGTGCGTGTGATGTGATGTGATGTGTGTGTGTGTGTATGTTTGTGTGTGTGTTTGTGTGTGTGTGTGTGTGTGTGTGTGTGTGTAACAGCAGTTCGTCAGGTGCGCTGTTACAGTCTGAACCCTGTTAAACAGACCGGAAGCTAAAGCCCCCCCAATGTACCTACACATGTCTTCTGAGTTGTTATATGTAAACGTCCTGCATGTGCCCCTCCGCCATTAGTGGGTTAAATAAATGAATTAAAGTACTTTAAGGCTAAAACTCTTACAACTACCATAATACGATGTGTCAGACACATGCAGCAGGTATCTAGCCATTCCATGTAATAACTGCCTGTGAGGGAGATTTCACATGAAACCCCTCTGGTTAACTGGTCTTAGACTTTAGACCATTAAATTATGCAGGGTTTTTAAAAAATCTGTGAAGTTACTCTTTAACTTTCTACACAACACTGTGCAACAGTCCTAGGCTAACTGTTTATCTGTTCCCTACTCCCTGTGCAGCTTAAAGGTCCTTTCTAACTGAACTATTTCACTTCCTGTGTTCTGGAATCACACCGAACAGCTTCATCGTCAAAACTATAGTTGCACCCTGAAGGAATAAACCGACAGGAATGAAACTTGGTGGGTAGGTTTGACATTGTGAGACATGCGAATGATTCAAGTAATCAAGTACGGGCAAATCACTTTATCTAACTGACCCAACACACATGACTGCAAACATTTAGTTGGCACTGATGTCCTCCAGGTGCCTGTTAGCCATCCTGGCTGCATGACGCAGGACTACATGCACACAGACCATTACAGTGACTGCCCTTAACACGATGTCAACGTCACCAAAGACTGCAGTCGTGTCGTAGAGGCTGTCATGGAGTGATTCATGAGAATGGCAGTGGGTCATCTTCAGTGATAAGTCTCTCTTTTGACTTGGTGGAGATGACCGACCGATCTGTGTGTGGAGGCCCTGTGGTCAGCACCAAGATAAACGACTTGTTGTCACATGTCACACACCCAGAAGGCCTGGTGTCACTCCACCTCCACCCCGCCAGCAAAATATGCAGGAGCTGTGTGAAAATATTTAAGATGCATGGGTGGATTATCAAAGGACACCATTAGGAACCCCTACAAGTACTTGCTGAGACTTCTGGCATGTTGCATTAGCAAACATTAATAAATATTTAATAAATACTGCCCATATCAGTTTACATTCATCATTTATTGTTCCTGGTGTCTTCCTTCCCAATACCATTGCAATCCCACCCTTGCACTTCTGGGTGCAGCTATTCTTTTGATGATGAGTGTATCTGAATACCCTGTGTAGTTCACTTTGCAGAGAACTAAGAGGGCATTTGGAAGTTTCAATCCTTATACAGAGCCACCCCACCCCACCCTCATGGCCACATGGTGAGCTGTTAGATCCCAGTCTTTTAAACTAAATGTATTTTAAACTCTGGAAATTGTTTGTCACTACCGATGTGCAGGTAAACAGTTAGGTTAAAGAGTTAGGATGTTATGTGTGTGCCGCTGTTTGAAGCTGTGTTTGATAGTCAGTGCAGGCTAGCGTTCTTGAGTTATGCTTGAAGTTATGCTTAGTGATACGGTTACTGTTTGCCACCAACAAAGGCAGCCGTGCACAGGGGCCTATAAATAACTGATCCAGGCTTAGTTGTGATTTATAACAGCTGCAAATTGAAATGAAAAGTAGTCTCTGCTGACTCTGCAACCCCGCCCCCCTTCACTGTTGAACAGTTTGACAGTGTCGTAAGGGGTAATAATGGCACTGCCGTTGCCTTTCAGGTACATTTAGGGCTGGCCTGTATTTTTCATTAGGCAGAGAATCTCTATTCGGAATGCTGTGCAGTTCAGAACTAGACATAAACCCGGGCCAGGGAAACCACTGTTTATGTTTTGAGATTGTAATCTACATTTTAAAAGAGAGGTTAACTTATTTAGTGTTTCAGGTTCTCGTCTTTATTGCCGTCATTGGCAGGGTCCTGTTTTTAAACGTGGTCTAGCTAAAGTGGAAACTGTGAGTGAGTTTGGCAGAGACAGAAGAAGCAGCAGATCTGTCATGACCTCTTGTGGCTAATCCTGAAAATGAGGGTGCTGTGGCTTTGTGGTGAAATGTGAGGATGTAGTTTTAAGTTGTAGTGAGTGAATGAACACACATTGTGAATGTATTTGGATTTAGTCAAAGGAGCAGGTTAACTGCATCTGACACAAGCGCTCTGCTGGCTCCGCAGTGTAGGAGTTTCATGTTGCATGAAGTGAAATATGCTTTAAGGAGAGTACTTTGCCACTGGGTGATACTTAGGACGTCAGTCTTAGGTCAAATGATACACCATTTTGCCAATTTGATCCAGCTGTGTCTGGAACTAAGCATGCAGAGGTAAAAGGGCAGAACCGTATAAACAGTTTTGTTCATAAATCTGTTTTATGGCAGAGTAATCTTGTTGAGAACTAGGCGTAAAATCTAGATTCATGCTGAAATGTTCCACAGGGCTGGCCTGCTAGAAGAGAAGAAAACACATTAAAAAGGAATGTTTATTCAAAAAATCAATTTAGGTTCAAATTTGCTTGATATATTTCGGGAGTAACTATTTTTCTGTCATCTTAAAAGGTAATAAAGGTTTACCCGGTATAACCCAGGCTGCACCACAATGGTAAAGAGGTCTACGCTCAGTTGGCAGCACTGTCCTTTATCTGTACAGACCTACACATTGTGCAGCAGTGGAAATACTTCAATATGGCCGGTAACCATACATGGGGGACAACCAGATAACATATTCACATGCATGTCAGTCTGTAGCTCTATCTGCCCCCACCCCTCACCCCCGTTTTAGTCATCAGCAGTCCAGCTGATGTTATAGCAGGGAATGCTTTGGAAAACAAACTCTCCGCTGCTGATTATTAAATTTATGGACTTGACAATGCCCAGACTCCAAATGCATCTGTTGCCTCTCAGTGCTAAGCTTGTGGATGTTCTGCAAGCGGTGCTTTGGATTTACCACTGACGGTTTGTTATGTTTATTGCTGTTTGCCCCAGTCGCTGATAGTCCAGCTATCCAGTGTGGAAAGGTTTGTGTTTTTAATGTAATAAATTCAGAGACTTTTAGACAGCTTGTATTTATTGCCAGATTACTGTTATTGTGGGGAAGGGCATGGAGTTCAGCTTAGACACCTTCACTGACAATTTCATATTAATGAAACTGTCATATTTATGGAATAGTAAGGTTAATAATAACAATCCATTTACATTTTAGTTATTGGTCTGCAATGTACGTTTGGTTCCTCTAGGCTGTTGACCGCACTTTAACAGTATATGCTTCTGATCTAAACAGTATTTGATCATAGTCTGCATGATTAAAGCTGTTTACTGGATGGCAGTAATTATTATAGGCTGCAATGTGGGCACTGTAACATCCCTTTTAGGAACTGATTTACAACTGTTTGGGGAAAAGGTGATATGTGGAAATATATAGGAACATGTATGCTGATGCAAAGCAAACTGCTAATTAGCAGTGAAAGGGTGGCCGCATTATTATCTATTACAGTTTGTGGTTCTGTGCTGGGTATTAGCTAGTTTCGATCACTCAGCTACACAAATAAAACTGTAATGGATTTGTACTTTTCTGACTGATACTATTAATACAATAATACGATATAAGATAAGATAAGATAAGATAAGATGCCTTTATTGTCATTGCACAGTGTACAACGAAAATGAGCAGCAATACAACGGCACTTTACACTCCTAATAATTAAACATAGGGTTATAATATATAAAGTGCAAAATTGAGAGAGAGACATTTATAATAAAATAAAATAAAACAGTAATATACATATATACACATTGCCTAAAAATATTTAAATATAATAAATGACTATGAAAACTATATATTCTAAACAGACAATAGACAGGTGAGGTGGCAGTTAGTTATTGCACATTCCTGGATAGCTTATAGAGTTATAATTATTCCAAGAATGTGCAATAACTAACTAATATTTAATTGATACTACTTTTAATTCAACTCAGCTTTTGTCCTATGTGCATTTCTATCATTTATATTTAGTTAATAATTGTCTTTTTAAAGAGATATTTTAAAAGGTTTTAATGTCAAAGAACCATTTAAAATTTAAAATTATTTCAACAGTGAAGTATATGATTTGTCTGTGAACCTCATCTCTATCTGTCATGGTTTTAATTCAGTTATCTGTGAATTTGAATAGTTATCATTATAACTTTTAATATGTTAAATTCAACAAATAACAATATTAAAGAAGTCTGAACGTGGAACTTGTTTTCTCTTAGAAAACCTGCACAATATGCCATTCCAGAGGTGCCCTTTTGCATAAAACAGTATAAACATTGTATAAACACTTTTTAAGTACATTATGCTGACAATGAAAATTTAATTCATATATTTAAGCTTAAAAAGAGAGAACAGATTTTTGTCTTGCATCTACTTTAAGTCTTGTGGACTCAAGTAGCACCGTTTACATAGGGTTTGGACGCTTACATGAGTGCTTATATAGGATTTGGACTACCACCTTTGCCTAAGTCCATGTTTGCACTTTTTTCGGACTGTAATGTCAAGATACGTCTAGGCCTCTCTGATCAGACTTTCCACCACTGCAGACACTTTCCTCCACACCCAAAAGGGGGCAGTGTGTGACTTAAACTCAGAAACAAACAAGGACAGCGTCGGTGCACATCCCCCCACAGCTACCAAACAAATTTATGCCCATGACTGCACAATTTAGAGTGTGTATTCCTCTCCAAAGTACACAGTGGAAAATCAAATGGGCACAGAGACTGTTTGCTGAAGGGGAAAAAAAAGTATGTATGGTTTCTCATCCAGGGAAAGTCACACTGCATATGAGGAGACTTAATTCTCAAGGGGTTTGATGCATCATGCCCTGTAGTCACTCTTCACATGCCACTGACAGGAAATATTAAAAATAACCTCTCATTATCACGGCATGTCTCTATGTTTTAGGTGACGTCACTGCCAAGGGCTTTGGCCTGTTGGGGATCACAAAGTCAAGTTTAATTCATCTCAGATTGAGAGGGGAAGACCTTGATTCACCCCTGGCTGACGGCGCACAGGCAATCGTCAGTCTGCGTAAAAGTTGCCCTTTTACAGTAATGTAGATCCAGCCATTTCAATTTGCATGCTAATACATGCCTTTATCTAGGAAATCACAAACCACAGGAAATGGGCTTTCTTTCCAACCTCAGTCACCAGTTACCAGCAACTGACCCTGAGTGAAGGAGCAGAGGGTCGCATGGCTCTCAAAGACAAGTATTAGAACATGAGTATGCTGGAAAATGTCATATAGTCTCTTGCTTTATACTGGAGCACTGTTTGGGATCAGGTTTTTATGATGTTTAACTCATGAGTAGAAGGAATGCAAGTGCTTTAGCGACTGTGTGCGAGATCAAACTCAGATGACTTTGCAAACATTCTTTACAAAAGAATAAATTGCTCCAAATGCAGCAAAGATAAATGGAGGACTGTATCAAGACCATCTGTGCTAAGTCTAAGACAAGTCCAAGACAACGGACCTCTGAAGATGGTGCGTCAGTCGGTAGTCTCAGTCATGCCCATTTTTGGAGGTCTGGGTCTGCGCTGGTCTTCACTATGCCTGAAATTAATGTCATTTTCAAAAACTGTAGCTGTGGTGTTCCGTAGAAAACTATGACAATATGTTGCCGGATCCTCTGAATAAAAAGGTCGTCAAGGAGACAAAATATGACTATTGCAGCATGGGCGTAGGTTTGTATATGGACAGTGTTTGAGAAGGAGAGCATTGTTCCTGCCAATATTTGAATAAACCTGCTTGTGTCTTTTGTGGGGTAAAGTCATATTACAGCAGAGTGTTGAAAAGGGCATCAATCTAAATCTAAAGCGAGCATCTCAGCATTTTTAGTTAGCACCTGCATTGTTGCCAGCTCTGTGTTAACCTACACAGCAAATCTACCTTCAAATTCCTTCAGTTTTTAAAACGTGGCGTCAGACACAGAGGGAGCTGAGTGACAAATATTTGGATGTGCCTGTGGGGTCGAAGGAGCCACGATTGAATTTAGTAATGACGTTTAGGCATTTGATTGGGGAGCTGAAAGCTCTTGTCTGTGCATGCAATATCGTACTTACTGTCAGACACAGAGGAGGGGAGGGCTAATCTGTGTACTAACTGCCTCAAGCATAAGCAAAAACAATCTTTCAGATGACTGACTGACTGTCATCTATTACCTGCTCTGCACAAGACACAGAACACATAAAATGTAACTTTGTTCATGACAACACATACTGTATTTTGTAGGTATCATGTCACCAAAAATGATGGGACATCAGGTGCTTTTCCACCACCCAGAGTGTGAATAATAGATAGTGAACTACAGGGGTTGGACAATGAAACTGAAACACCTGTCATTTTAGTGTGGGAGGTCTCATGGCTAAATTGGACCAGCCTGGTGGCCAATCTTCATCAACTGCACATTGCACCAGTAAGAGCAGAGTGTGAAGGTTCAGTTAGCAGGTAAGAGCACAGTTCTGCTCAAAATACTGCAATGCACACAGCATTATGGGTGACATACCAGAGTTCAAAAGAGGACACATTGTTGGTGCACGTCTTGCTGGCGCATCTGTGACCAAGACAGCAAGTCTTTGTGATATATCAAGAGCCACGGTATCCAGGGTAATGTCAGCATACCACCAAGAAGGACGAACCTCCACCAGCATCACGTAGTGACCTGGCCACTATCCTGCAGGAAGAATGGCTTAAACTCCCTCTGACCACTGTGCAGGACGCAGTATATGTCATTCCCAAGACCAACTGATGCTGTATTGGCCGCAAAAGGAGGCCCTACACCATACTAATAAATGATTGTGGTCTAAAACCAGGTGTTTCAGTTTCATTGTCCAACCCCTGTAACTAGCCATGTTCATTTTAAATAAAAACCTTTATAGGATTTATATATAAATAAAAGAAAGTATATATGTAAGACTTTCATGCAACATCATTTCTGTGTGCTGGAACCTTAGCATACTTGCAGGTTGTGTGGTTGTAGCCTATTAAACGTGATCCTCCGTTTAACACAGGGCAAGACAGCATATGAATATGAGGCGAATTTGAAACAATAGGAAATACATCTACACTTGAGTATGAGACCAAACTCAAGTATGACAGCACTAGTGTAAATAGCTGCCTTGCTTTTACATCACATACTGATCTATGACTATTTGTGTATTCGTGTGGTATTTTTTTACTCATATTGTAACTGACATCCCTGCAAGTGTCTTTTTTTCACAGAAAGCATTTTAGAACCTTAACAAGGCCACGGCCAGAAGACCAGGCTACATACGCTACGTGCGTTTGAAGCAGTGCTGAGGGTTAGCTGTACCTATTTAAGATGCAGACTTCAGGGTTTGATGTAGTGCTTGACTTTGACACAGTTTGACACACACACACACGCACACACACATATGAAAGTGTACTAGTGCAGACTTTCTGTCAGGTGTAACTAACTTTGAAGCGTTATATAACATTGCCTTACTTAGAGCTGACAACCACCGCACCTACACATAAAGTATACTCCTGCTTTGCACAGCCATGAGCGCAACTTATGAAACAGCCCCCTTCTGATGAATTTCCTCTGAACCCTTCTACAACCACAAATTTAACCTGGATTTCTCAAGACCAGAACAGAACTGCACATTCCTCTGAGTGTAAGATTGTGGAAGACACACAAAAGTCCCCTGCTCCGCTCCTTGTTCTCCGCATCCTGTTATGACTTTAATACTAAAAAGGGGTTGACTTTTCATATGACAAACCACAAAGGCTTTTGATGCTGATCACAGTGGACAAGTAAAGAATGTAAATCTTTGAGGCATTTTTATTTGTTGTTATTTCGAGTCCACTGATGTTCCTGCGGTTTTATAAAAAAAACAAATATCAGTACAATTTTACATGACCACTTTCCAATTGCTTGTAATTCTTTGGAACAGTGGTTTCAAACTGCCCGTGGCTCTGTAGGGCCCAGGTCCAGCATGTTTTGGTGATTTCTCTGCTTCTGCTCACCTACTGAACCTGGCAATTAACAGAACCGGGTGTATTCGAGTAGGACCCTCCGGGCTTGGACAACTTAAGATCAAACCGTGTATTTTTAGTCACTATAACTTTAATACTGATATATTTACATAATCTCTGTCCTGAATGGCTGGCCAGTAATGTATCTCATTCAAAAAGCATGAATGGAAGGAGCTAAACTGCTGTAGCTGAATAAGCGGATACATGTAAATGCATTTGGTTTTTTGTGGCATCACAGAAACCATGAATTCTAAGTATTTCCTTGCAGCTCGGTATCTACATAAGGACCTCATGAACTGGGAACTGACTGATACATTCAGAAACTGTATCCTATCAATGTTTACATACTACACAGTGAGCATGTCTAGATCGTACTTTTGTTTGTGGGATGTGTATGCAAGGGTCTCCCAACTTGGAGACAGATAACATCCCTATAATGTAGATGTCACTCAAAAAGTTGAAGCATGAGCTGAAACAAAAGTGACAAACAAGGAACAACAGTGATATGGAAAATCCATCCACACAATATAAACAGAATAAAATATACAAAGAGATATGTCTAGAATTTGCACACAAGCATTTAAACAAATCCGATTACAGTACTCTACGCAGATGAAACAGAAATAGAACCATTTGGCTATAAATCAGCTTGTTTGGATAAAGAACAGTAACACTGTGCTAACAGTGAGTCACAGAGGTGGGAACATCATAATATGTGGCTGCTTCTCTGCAAACAGCCTTAGC
The DNA here is from genome assembly GCA_024036415.1 of Prochilodus magdalenae. Taxonomy (NCBI): domain Eukaryota; kingdom Metazoa; phylum Chordata; class Actinopteri; order Characiformes; family Prochilodontidae; genus Prochilodus; species Prochilodus magdalenae. Next base: position 78,744 of record JAMWET010006861.1, on the reverse strand, counting down.
ATTAAACCCCATTGAAGGAAATGTACTGTACATGGCGCGCTGATAAGACAATTTAATCTCATGCCTAAGAAATGGGAGAGCATGGACAGTTTTCTTAGAGATGTTGAAACCAACGACTAGTGAAATAACTTCCTGACACCAGTCTCACTGAAAATATATGAATGGGTCAATGCAACTGAAACTGTAGTTCCGAGGCCATCTGAGGGGTTCTCTAAATTTTTATGGGCCAAAATTGAACCACAATGCTGGAAAAAGCTAATTGCTGCTTAATATAGACTTCTAGAAGCCAAGAGCCAATAACGATTTTGCAGCAAAGTACTAACTTCATTCATTCTAAATTTCACTATCACTGTTGCTTTTCTTAACCTGTTTTGTTTATGCTTAGGAACACATATGTGCTTCGTCCATATTCATAAGTACGAAAGACGTTCTGTCAGTAAATGTGGAGTGGATGTATGCTCTAGAAGTATATTAAATTTCCAAAATAAGAGTTCATGAGTGCTTGTTTCCTTCTCTGTATCTGTTATATTCTATGAAAGAACAATCCTTCTTTTCCAACATAAACCACATTCCATTGCCTTCTTATTATCTCATTAGAATGTTAAAACTAAATGAACTGTCTAACTGGCTGCTGCACTTCACAGAGCTCTTACAGCTCTGAACTGTGGTCTGCTATTTAAATTTATTACTGCGGTTTATAGGGACTAATGTAAAATACAGTACCTTTTATTCTGGCTCTAGTCTACAGTAAGCAGCCAGAGACAAAACAGTCTGAGCTGATGTGAGGCATGAATAATGAAGCGACAGTTGGTTTCATTGGAACCTTTAACTCTGGAGTGCTACAATTACATTGTAAAACCTGGCACATTCCTTTTCATGGCATATGTCTTTTCATTTTTCTATGACTTTAGGATAGCTCGGACAGTGTCGTGTTGCCTTCACTGCATTCTGTAAAACATTACGTGTCATGACTTTTCTGTTTATTTCTCTTTTTTTTTATGTAACATCTCCACTTTGTAGTCTTGCTGTAGTGTTCCATGAAACAGTGTTCCACACATGATTCAAAGCAAGTGTAATTTATGAAGTGTGACGAAATAACTGTGAGTCCTGCAGAACATCAGGATCTCTGGGTTCTCCGGAGGTTTGGAATGCCAAAGCATCCTATGGGTGTGCTTGAAAATTTCATCATTTCTCTTATGGCTTTTACAAAACTCGGTCCTCAACCTTTTGCTGTTGAGAACTTTCAGCTGGCCTCGATTGCATAAAAGAGGAGAAGGATGTGTTTTATTATTGGGTGGGTGGGCATATGGATTAAATCAGGATTCTCTAGCAGCTCTTTCATCACAACCGAAAAAATGGATTCATAGATGTTTAGAAACGAATTGCCTCACATTACAGAGTGGTTGATATGCATCAGTGATACTGTATGTAGGTGATTACAGTGATACTGTATGTAGGTGATTACAGTGATACTGTATGTAGGTGATCACAAAAAGCAAAAAAACAAGTTTGTTGAGTGCAATTGAAAATACCCTGTTGAGTCGCCTCTAGGCTGGATATAAAATGAGATACTACTGATGATGGAGGGATACAGGTTCTATATGCCAGCCTGCAGCACGTTTGCCCACAGATGTTGCAGTTGGGCCTGCACACTCATAGTTTGTTAAGGTTGGTGTCCCAGCTGGTCCCATAAATGCTTGGTGGGTGACCAGGCAGGCCAAGCATTAGGGCAACACATATGACCGGAGGTTTTCCTGCACATATTGCTGAGCTACCGGTATCCCTATGACCGACTGTCATATGCAATGTTCTCCCTAGATCATCACACCAGCAGTTGGGCAGTGCTCCACAGCAAAAGCAGGTTTGAAGTGCACACAGTGACGTCTCTGTATCGTTGTCAGATACATGTCAGGCAGAGACATGGGTGTTTAATGAATGTTGTACCTACTGTGGGAACTGCTCGTGCTTCTGCGCTTCTGCTGGTAATCTGTGTGGGCCATCTGGAGCCTGTTCATGCATGCCCTAATGTAACCAGACAACACCTGTAATCATTTACATATCTGCCTGGGACATGGCTGCATGTAGCAATCTGACATTTCTGTAATTTTGTATTTATCATGCTTGTGGTATATAAACTTGTGTGTATTGTACTGTAGTAGTTCAGTAAAGCTTTGCTTAGAAATGTACCCCAATCTGTAGGCCTTCAGGAGCTACAGGGCTTGGACAATGAAACTGAAACACCTGTCATTTTAGTGTGGGAGGTTTCATGGCTAAATTGGACCAGCCTGGTGGCCAGTCTTTATTAATTGCACATTGCACCAGTAAGAGCAGAGTGTGAAGGTTCAGTTAGCAGGTAAGAGCACAGTTCTGCTCAAAATACTGCAATGCACACAGCATTATGGGTGACATACCAGAGTTCAAAAGAGGACACATTGTTGGTGCACGTCTTGCTGGCGCATCTGTGACCAAGACAGCAAGTCTTTGTGATGTATCAAGAACCACGGTATCTAGGGTAATGTCAGCATACCACCAAGATGGACGAACCTCCACCAGCATCACATAGTGACCTGGCCACTATCCTGCAGGAAGAATGGCTTAAAATCCCGCTGACCACTGTGCAGGACGCAGTATATGTCATTCCCAAGACGAACTGACGCTGTATTGGCCGCAAAAGGAGGCCCTACACCATACTAATAAATGATTGTGGTCTAAAACCAGGTGTTTCTGTTTCATTGTCCAACCCCTGTACATGTGTCAAAAAAAGAAAAACAGAGGTAGAAGAAAACAGTGAAGATTTCTAAAGGAGTCACCCTCAATGTGTACATAATAAAAAAATAAGACATCATGTCTGTCACACGCTGCACATGAAACATGGAAGAGCTTCAAATGTCTGTTATCAATCTAGAACAGCAAAACAAGATGCTACCTAAATCCCACTGGTGCACTGGAAAAATTACCAATATCATACAGTTATTTTTCATGTTATTTTTACTCATTTTTTTATTTTTGCCAGAACTGCAGGCCCAGCTCCTAATGCCAGTTCATTATTGGGTCTCTCTGCATGAGGGAAATCTGACACGAAGCATAATTATGCAGTATTTTTACTACGTCTGTCTATTTCATAAGTAGGAGCATCTTACATAATGACTGATGCTGGACTAGAGAATGCAAACATGCAGATTGTTTGTTGAAAGCTTGTGTACTCATTTTTTGTTTCTTCCCATGATCCTCTTCCAACTGGGAACATGAAGTCCACGTGTTGTGCAATTGTTATGTTTCGGAAGCCTTCTCTCTAAATGAGATAGGTTTGGCTCTACGTGCTCTCACTCAAAGTGGGTGTTCACTGTTTGCGCTCAGGAAATGAACAATTTCATGGCTGTCATTGCAGCGTAGTCTCTGACAGTCTGAGATGCATTCCCCTGGAGGGCTAATGATACAAGAGTGCCCATGTTGATGCAGTGTTGAGAATGTCAGAAACTGATGAGCATTTTTATGAGTTCGTCTCACGACCATGTGCATGGATTTAAACACTCCTAGTAGCACATACTGCAAGATCTCCTTATTGCAGGATAAGTCTGCTTGGATGAATGACATGGCAGTTATTCTGTGTCTGAGCATTTATCTCTACCTTGACAAGCTTTCTTAAATATGAAGGAATGCTGTTAAATAAAATAAATGACTGATTTTATTCTCCAAAATATATTTATTACCTCAGAATTCCACAGGCAGTTCCAAATGCAATGATCTGATGAGACTGATCTTCAGCTTTGAAGAGTATTGGGCTGTAGTTCATGCTTTGAAATCCTGAAGGTGTGACATACCCATCACTCGTAACCTCTCCACTTCATGAATATATCTTCCATGATAAACTACAGCCTGAAATTTTACGCAGAGTCTCCGGCACATTTTTGTTAAACTGCTGATGAGATGAGCAGAAGATAATAAGTCAGGCACAATTTCCATGTAGTCATAATTCATAACAAAATCTGATTTGTACATTAAAGGCTAAGCAGTTCATATTAGCTCTAAGTGGGACTAGACTTGGGAACAAAAATGGTGTCTAAGTAGCAACTGCTAATGTTTTCCCTCTCATCCTGACAATGCCCCAGCGAGCGCAGCCTAACATGCCTGTATGACACTAAAACTGTTGTGTTAGACATCCAGCACAGTTTCAATAATAATGCGAAAAATCTAAAATAAAACCTTGCCTTGATCAGACCTGAGATATACTTTCAAGATATGTAACTAAGAAAATATAAAAATATAAGCACTGCAAATAATGAGGAAACATCTCACAATATAATATAATATAATATAATATAATATAATATAATATAATATAATATAATATAATATAATATAATATAATATAATATAATATAATATAATATAATAATCGCATAGCAATTTACTTCATAATAAATAATAAAAAATCTTTTAATAATAATTGGGTGCTGGATTTTTTATCCAGTGAGTAATAATTTTGGGTCACTTACATTGCTCCATCTTTCACACAATGAAAGGTCCTGTTTTTTTAATTATGCTAAAAAGTGTTACATAGTCTTTTGTACATGTAAGCAGTCTCCAAAATTATGAAGCCCAGGGAGAGAAACTCTGTCCTACAGAAACCACTTTCCTCAGCTGCCTCAAGCGTCTTGTTGAAATTCCAGCTCCTTTCTCTTCTACAAGGTGATATCATCTCGTAACACAATATTTATCGCCTGCCTATCGACAAGCTTGGTTGGCTCACATGACACACAGACTGCTAAACATCTAAAAATGTACCAGTCTACAATGAGAAGATGGATCGGGTGTACCAATTTAGCACGATACTGCTCTGGCAGTTGACCAATCAAAATAGAGTTTTTGAGCTGACCAGTCAGAGAAAGCGAGGTGTGAATACAGATGTACAGTATTGGAAAAAAGCTTTTCTAGTAGACCCCAAAAATAAGCTATGAACATAATTGATCCTGTGCAACTTGCACAGACTGTGCAAATGATCATCTGTAAGACAAACACCTGAGGGTGAAAAGGGCTGGTTTTAAAATCCCCTTTTTAGATAAAGGATTCCTCCACAATCCCTCTGCATTCCTCTGCATTCCTCTGCCTTCCCTTCCATCTTGCCTTTCTCTGGGATTAAAGCAGTCTGAGCTCTTTCTACATTTTGCTCTCTGTTTCAACTTTACCATACAGGACCAAGAGCCAGAGTGATCTGAAAGCAATTTTCCTGTTATATGTGCGAAAGTCTAGGAACAAAGGCATGAAAGCCGAGACGTGCGGTGTGTAGCCTTTGTTCCTGAACAATATGCTGAGTGGTGAAATGAAAAGCGTATAGGTTTATCCAGCCTCAGGCCCGGAGAACAAACGATGAAATTGCAGACACACAATAAGAACTTTCATTCATCAGTGACAATCAGTGATTTATTACAATCGTTCAGTGGAAAATAATCAAACACTGACTTCACACGCACATGTTCGATGTCCGGGTTCTAAACTAGAAGACCACTGCAATCAATTCAAACAATTCCTAACAAAATTTACTTCCACAAAGGATTCTGAAATGTGTAGCAGTGACTTCAGGGACCTTATAGAATACTTGGAATCAGGCTTTACTTTGGCTATGTGGGGGTTTATGCCTGGATTGTATTCAGCAGAGTCAGTAATTCCAGTATTGGAGGAAAGAAATGTTGATAAACACATTAAAATAATGATCCACTATTCAGAATGACTCTCTCTCTCTCTCTCTCTCTCTGTCTCTCTCTCTCTCTTTCTCTCTGTCTCTCTCTCTCTCTCTTTCTCTCTCTCTTTCTCTCTCTCTCTCTTTCTCTCTTTCTGTCTCTCTCTCTCTCTCTCTCTCTCTCTCTCTCTCTCTCTCTCTCTCTCTCTCTCTCTCTCTCTCTCTCTCTCTCTCTCTCTCTCTCTCTCTCTCTCGCTCTCTCTCTGTGTCTCCCTCTCTCTCTCTCTCTGTGTCTCCCTCTCTCTCTCTCTCTCTCTCTCTCTCTCTCTCTCTCTCTCTCTCTCTCTCTCTCTCTCTCTCTCTCTCTCTCTCTCTCTCTCTCTCTCGCTCACACTTGAGCAATGATGTAGTTACTGTAATGGTCTAAAATACACCATATGCTCTCTCAATTTTAGGGCTGAATTAATAACCTTAAGAGTGAGGAACATTGTACATCCATGGTCAGACTGTACTATATCAGTGACTGTACATACAAAGAAAAGTGATGAAGTAACTCAAACCCCATTATGGACACACAGTAGATAAAGAATGGCTTTCCATAATCATTTTACCTATGCACATTTAAATGCCGTACTTCATCCAGCACACCTCTAGCACATTAACTCATGAATGTATTAACATACTCCTCCAGTGTTAGAATAAACCCAGTAGGCACTTTCCCGGGAAGACTTTGTGACCTCCTTGGCTAAAGAGCTTTACTTAGCTATTATTGGAGCACACCACTGGGACTATGACCTCAAGGTGTTATTGTTATTGCAATAAATTACATCAGAGTGTGCTTTTGCAAGCAAATGTCATTGGTTATTGTTAGTGTTTCTGGAATACTGACTGAACGCATGTTTCACTGAAAAGAAAGAATGGTTAGTACTGTTTATTTAGATATTGGGTTGTATTGAGTGTATCATAAAAATACCTTCTTATGGAACTGTGACAATACATTTCCACCATATCACCCACCTCTGCGCAAGTGCATTGCAAAGTGCCAGACCGGGAAAAACTAGGAGAACAAAGTGAAGCTAGCACTGATGGAGAATGAACCTATATTTAGAAATGGAATGTGTCTGTTCTGATAGCATGGTGTCATTCAAGTGTGAACCGAACAAAAATGTACTGCCATGCTAGAGACTGGTTACAGAAACTTGCATGCTAAGTTCTTTAGAAAACTCTCTGTGGAGTTCTGGCATCATCCTATGTGAATGTAAACTAGGCTGCTAGTCATTTGTAAGAAATTTAAAATAACAATTTTTTCTAAAAAACTGCATTGGTGAATTTACTAGCTATGCCATATAGCTTCTGCAATGCTGCTCACCTGTGCTGACAGTCGTACACCACCTATAGTTATAAGAACAGCCTACAACATGCGAGTTTTCTCCAGCTGTAGCTCCAAATTATTTCCATGCCAACATCATGAAAACATTTCATTTGTTTGCTGTAGAAACAGGGTATTTGGCTGAGTTTGCTGCATAAACTAACAGCATTCATTTCACTATACGTGAACAGTACTAGGCGCAGCACTGTGCAGAAGCTTTAGGTATCTGTAACAGTGATATGTAACACCATGTATCTAGGCAGTAAGCAGTTATAAATAAACAATTAAACAGTACACTGTTATTTGATGTATGTAAGTGCGTCTGCATAAAAAAATTTCCAGACCTCTCATTAAGGATGTTCAGTTTTACGATTCCTGCCATCTTACTGTAAGTCATCTTACTGTATTTGTCCAACCAACATATTAATGTCTTCCATACCCGGAACATAGTTGATTTTTAAAGACATGTTTGGTGTTCAGAGTTATTGTAGTTCTACACTAGAACTATGACTAATATTACTATTAATAATAATCAGTGGATTGGATTGATAAAAACACGTGGTAGAATTATTGCTGTACATCCACAGCTGGTCTGTTTTCCCCTACACCTTTGTTCCATGTCAAGTTTCTATTGTCCTGTCCTTAATATATGTAGTAGTTGTATAGTTACTGTATATAATACAGATTAGTTATATATATATATATATGTGTATATATATATATATATATATATATATATATATATATATATATATATATATCCAATAAATTATATATTATATAAATATATATACTTTTTTTGTCTTCTTTGTTGCCTGCTGCAGATTTATGTTAGTTGTAACACCATCTCCTGGAGAAACTACATTTTGTCCCTCTCTCCGCACCTACGATAAGATTAAATAAAGCTGACTTGGTCTCCATAGTATCTCAACAGTAAAAATAAGATGGCGAACTTTGGACACTAAACTAAGCCAATCTTTATTTTTATCACTATATATGTATGTATGTATGTATGTATGTATTTATTTAATTATTTAATTATTTAATTATAATAAGTACATAGTTGTTATTGTGATTGTACATCCACAGTGCTAGTTATGTATATAACACTGTATGAGAATGAGGAGCTATAATCTTTATATACCCAGCTCTTTAGTCTAGACTACAGCACTGCACCTCTCTCTCTCTCTCTCTCTCTCCTTCTCTATCTCTCTCTCATACATTTACACTCGCCTGCATGCATGCACGCACACACATACAAAGTCTAGACGTGCACAGCTGCCTCTACTCTTCCCAGCTCCCTGAACTCATAGCAGCGTAATAGCTGGTTGAGGATAAGCACGTGGTTAATTTGAGAGAAAGGAAATTTGTGAGAGAAACAGGAAGACTGTCAGGCTATTCTGGGAAGTGGGAATATTGGAAGGTGGTGGTCGTTGCAGACAAAAGTTCTGTGTTTATGCAGACCAGCGCTTTTGGAGTATTCTGAAACAAACGCTGATCAGCTATTGTGAGAGCTGAGATAAACAGCTACCACTGTCAAAGTGTTCCGAGTGCTGCTGCATCCACTCTATAATACCACGTTTCCACCACTGGGGAATGATAATTTGGGAAATGGTTTTTGACGATTCCACATCTTGAATGCTGAAGCAGTGCGCAAAGCAGTCAAAGAAGTGACCATAACATTAAACTCTTCGTTCCAGAAAGTGGACAACTCTGGCAACGTTGAGGAAAGCACATCCAACAGGGACATTTCATGGAGCGGTTTATTGGAGTTTTGCACATGGATACATCAATATGCAAGGGAATTGGTGCAATAATAGATAACAGGCAACAGACACTATATCAGCAACACTTTGGGCTGTACTATATCATCCAGACAACATCAAAAATGGGACAACACCAGATTTCATACAAATACAGAACATCTGATACACAGGAAAAACAACATTAGTCCTTTTGCTGCAGCTTGTTTTTCTGTACAGATCCAACATGTACATAAACAACAGCTTTTACAAGTGCATGGTAAATCCTGATGTAAGTCTCCTCTGACTGTTCAAGTTACTGCAAACTGGAAATCTTCTAATTAAGGTTAATGTATATTTGAAGGTATTACAATAAATATTTCCAGGATGTTCTCTGTGGAAAGCATAGCTAAAACTCCAGCTTATCTGTAAACAGTCTCTTTAAGCAACACCATTGTTTTAGCTGAGTTTACTCAAATGAAGAAGGCATGTCTCTTCTAAGTTGACATTACGTCAGTTAGTTGTGTAACCAGAAGTAATGCATCCATGACGCTGGAATGGGAGATAATAAAAAACGAATGATTTAAAAACGAATGAAGGGCTGAGTCAAGTTAGCCAGGGCAGAGATAGATGAGGTGAAAAACAGAGGAAAAGTCTCCTTTATTTGTGTAGAATATCTGTGTGTGTGTGTGTGTGCGTGTAGGTGTGTGTGTGTGTGTGTGTGTGTGTGTGTGTGTGTGTGTGTGTGTTTGAGAGAGAGAGAGAGAGAGAGAGAGAGAGAGAGAGAGAGAGAGAGAGAGAGAGAGAGAGACCTGCTAGCACGTCAAACTTGGTTATTGACCTAGGTGACCACGTCTAACCTTGTAAACAACCAGCAATTCTCGGAGGAACATGAACACTGAGTTCCAGCTCACATCCGACAGTTTTCTCATGTGCTCCTCCGTTTTTTCCAGCTGCTGAACATCTCTGCAGTGATTTAAAAACAGGATACCGTATATTTGATCATATGTACTGCTGGAGATTCTTCTCAGTGTCTTGTGACACATGAATTCAAATTTTGCAAACTGGCATTTATTTACCTCCCAATCTCAGAGCAGAACAGCTGACTTCGTCCTTGGCTCCAGGATTTGTACTGGCATGAAATGGCTACTGTAGTCTTACTGGAGCCCAGATAAATCCTGTGCCGGCCCATAAATGGGGACTTATCAGCGGAAAGACCTTGAGTTTAGTGATCATGACTATTGTGCTCTTTGCCACACTCGAGGATTTACTGCATAGCCTTCTCGGTTTGGCGTCCATTTCCCAACTAGACGTTAAAAACAACACCACGACTGTGCCTCTGCAGTGGCAGCATGAGAATATTCTCAGTCCCAGAGGCAACAAACAATGTCATGTTTCCAGAGGAGTGGACAAGTCAGCTCTGGGGGATTGATCCAGGTCTCTCCAGTTGCCCAAACTACAGGTGGGGCTCCGGTTAGGGAGTTTAGTCAGTATCGTAGTTCTGCGTAAGCTGCTGTCTGAGTCCTCTTTCTTGAACTTGTGCTGTATTTTGGGGTAGCAGGGAAAGCAGTGTGCAAAGTCATGGAGGAGGTGCCCACTGAATATCATGTAGATCCATGGGTTACAACAGCTGTTCAGACTCGCAAGCAGCGCAGAGAGAGTAACTGCAGTGTTCTCTGAATCTGGGTGTGGAAGGAGGAGGGGGAGATAAAATGATCGATATGTCAAAGTCACAGAAGCCCATCATTATTATCAGCTTTAACATCATTATTATTATCACATTTATTATCACTGAGAATAAACACCACCACCTTTATTTATTTATTTATTTATAGAATGATTTATTTGTTTGATTATTTATTTATTTATTTATTTACTGGTATCTTGTTTGCAGTCACGATTACAGCAGGGTGGATGTGCATGGGATAAAAATACTTTACTGACTCTGGCCATTTGTTCTGTTTCATTTCATCTGCAGCTAATGACATGAAAGAAGAGAAACTGGGTCCAAATTCCGTTTAAGCCGGTGGGGAATTTTAAGGAGCATTTTATGCTCGCCAGCTGTCCTCTCCTGACAGCCTATTTATCATACACAACTATCATATCATCGTTATCCCCATATCTCCACAAACAGGCTTTATTGACCTTACCGATGACCTGGTTATTAATATAGGCTGCATATATTAAGCTATACTTTCCAGAACTATTTAAGGAATCGATCATTAAATGGCTTCATTCCGAAATGCTCTATATTTAGGTTTGGAAGTTTGAAAAGCATAACAACTGGTGTTTAATTGAAAATGCATATTGTTGCTGTCCATATATAAAAACATGTATCTCCATTTTTGTTGATGTTTATGTTTATGCATCATTTAAACACATGGACTGTTGTTTACTTTGTGTGGAAATATAAGTCATGATGAATGGAGTAACAGAAATTGTTCTGAAAAATGTCTGGTTCCCTTGACTTCTATTGAAATTTTGGCCTCTGCTATAAAGTTGTCATTTTGGAATACTTGTTTGTCGATAGTGACGATATGTATTTCTCTAATAAAGGTGGTAATAATCATAATAGAGCACTGATATATGCACTCTTATATGAGAAGCCTACTTCCAACAACACATATCATGGAGAGAAATAATTGAAAGTGGCCTTTAATGCATCTTGGGAAGAAAACCTATTTAATTACATGTACCAGGCTTTAAATTCAGTGACTATGTTTTTATATTGTAAAAGCATTCTTGAAACACACTGAGTGACATTTTATCCGTAGTCCATAGCCAAAGATCTAATTAAGGCTTTGAAGGCAGATTAGAAGAGTGCCTTTGAGATGTTTTGTGCATGCCTTTGAACCTCATGCCATAAAGCAGCTTAAAACGTAGGACACATCTGTAATGTTTGATGCTGGAGATTTTACTGCGTGCGCCTTGTTCTTCAGCTCGTGCACACCAAATCTGATCATGTATTATTCCAAAGAAAGAAGTTCACATACCATCCCAGCTGAAGTTCGCGTCCCACACTGACCACATCTGCACGATGAAGAAAGGCGCCCAACACACGATGTATGCCAGCACGATCACCAGCGTCATCTTCACGGTCCTCAGCTTGGCTCTGCTGATGGTGCTCACGCCGCTTACAGAGCTTTTCCCCACCAGCCCGTTCTTCTTGGTCTTGCACTTGATGTTCCTCCAAATGCTGTAGCAGATGAAGCCGTAGCAGAGCATGAGCACGAGCACGGGCACGAGGAAGATGCCCACGGTGATCCAGGTGACGTAGGCGCGGATGCCCCACGGCTCGATGAAGTGGCCCCAGCAGTCATAGACGCCCGAGCCGTTGTGGATCTCGCTGAGCGAGAAGATGAAGGCCTGGGGTGCGCTCAGCACCAGGCTGCTGGCCCACGTGGCGCCGATCATAGCGTAGGCGCGTCGCGTGGGCTGCTGCAGGGTCTTCAGCGGGTGACAGATGGCTATGTAGCGGTCCACGGTCATCATCACCATCATGTAGGTGGAGGCGAACATGCCGAGCACCTGCAGGTGCTTGACGAGCCGGCACAGGAAGTCGGGTCCGGTGAAGCGGAACGTGACCTCCCAGCAGAGTTGCGGCAGCACCTGGAAGAAGGCCACCACAAGGTCGGCCAGGCTCAGGTGTTTGATGAACAGGTGCATGCGCGACGTCTTCTTCTTCGTGTTGTAAACGGCGGCCAGCACGCTCACGTTGCCGATCACGGCCACCACGAACGTCAAGCTCAGCACGGTGATCTCCAGCTTGGCCACCTCCTCGTTGCGACCAAACGGATCGCTCGCGTTGGAGCTGGAGGCGTTGGCCGCACGCCCCATCGTGGAGTTCGAAGAGTGAATCATAGAGGTGAGGAAAATGGTAAATATAAAGAATGTGGGCTCATTCCTGGCGTTCCTCAGGTCATTCTCCCGTTTGTTGCACCGCTTCTGCGCGCTCCGTCGTTCCAGATGTTTTACGCGCGCTCCTCTGCTCCACTCTGGCGCGCGCAACAGAGCGACTGAGCGCTATAAGCGCACTGAAGCAGTGGCGCTCCTACCCACAAGCGGGTAGCCAGTCAGAGCGCAGGGGCGAAACTGCACCCAGCAGAGGAAAAAAGAGGGAGTGTCCATCCCCCACTTTAGACACAGTAGCGGTGGTTGGTCAGTGCTGAAGATGACTTGAAATTTGGGGATTCGGTTTTCTCATCACTAAAGAAAGTCTTGTGGTCTGTGTTTATTTGAGTCAGTTCTGTTCCACTGGCAATATACTACATATATCAGCATAAAACAAAGTACTGAAGAACGTGAGTATGCCAAAAGACTATAACCTGGGTCAGGGCCGGAAGTGGGAAGGCTATTTTCATACTAATGTCACATAACATCAGGATTCCTAACCTCAGTGGAATCATCCCCCTCATATTCCACCACTTCTGCCCTGATGCAGAACTGTAACAATTAGCCAGGAACCCCATATAAACTCAGCAACCAATTAGTTAACCAACAGCAGCCTTCACTATAAAACATGCATCAATTCACTACCAATACTTCAGCCCAGACAAGACAATGCAACAAGTAAAATCAGACATTAGAGAGTGCAAAAACAAAAAAAACACAACACAGCGTAAAAACCCAACCCTAGCTACTGCCGTGATGGGCATGAAAAGCGTTTCTGGTCCATTTATGTTTTACCTGTAATGACTTTTTGCTAAGCAGGGCTGAGGTGTAAGGAAAATAAGGTGGAGCTTGGTGGAGAGCGCAGTGATTTGACAGGCTGTAATACAATGAAAGCACATATAGAAAACAAATCAACGTCCATTATTATTAAAGATTGGGCTCAATAAATTAAACTTTGCTCATCTAAATGATTAGGCATGCGGTCAGCCAGTGGTTACATGGTCTAAAAGTTTACTCAGTCACCCTGAGTTTGACATGCTAATCTCTCAAGGCTGATGTTAGCTTCTTTTTCAAATTAACTTCCACCTTCAATAGTGCAGCAACTACACACTTATACACGGATACGTGAACCTAAATGTATTGTGATGTGTTTAGCTAATCTCTGCTCACTGAACAAATCTTAGTTACAGTCATCAAACTGGGGCTATATCGTTTACAAAGTGAGCTAATACACACTTGGATGTAAATTTGCTTGTCCATATATATGAGTTTATATATGAGCAACTGGCCCAACCGCTGACTCTCTACTGATTAACCAATCTGGTATTGATTGTGGCTTAACAATTCTACTCTCACCAGCCACTTTATTAGGTTCAGCTGCTTGTTAATGCAAATATCTAATCAGCCTGTCACACGGCAACAACTTAATGATTTAGGCATGTGACATGGTCAAGATGACCCGTTGAAGTTTAAACCAATCATCAGAATGTGGAGGAAAGCTGGTTTAAGTGGCTTTGAATGTGGCGAGGTTGTTGGTGCTGGTCGAGTGTTTCAGAAACTGCTGATCATCTAAGATTTTTTAACCGTCTCTGGGATTTACAGAGAACAGGCCATAAAAGTGAGGATAGTCAGTGAGCATCAGTTTGTTTGTGAGCATCATCCTTGTTGGTACCAGAGGTCAGAGGAGAATGGCCAGACTGGTTCAAGCTGATAGAAAGATAACAGCAACTCAAATAACCACCGATTACAACTGAGGTCTCCAGAAGAACATCTCTGAACAGACCACATGTTGAACCATGAAGCAGGTGGGCTACAGCAGCAAAAGACCATGCTGCGTGCCACTCCTGTCAGCTTAGAACATGCAACTAGGATTACATAAAATGGGACAATAGAAGACTGGGAAACACTGCCTGGCCTGATGAGTCTCTTGGAATTTCTAATGTGATATTCGGATGGTAGAGTAAGAATTTGGCATAAACAACATGGATCCATCCTGCCTCGTACCAACAGTTCCGGCCAGTGGCGGTGATGCAGTGGTGTGGGGGATACTTTCCTGGTACACTTAAGACCCCTTAATACCAAGTGAGCATTGTTTAATACTACAGGCTTCCTGTTTATTGTTCCTCACCTTCTACATCCCTTTATGACCTCAGTGTACCGATCCTCTGATGGTTATTTCCAGCAGAATAATGTGCCATGCAACAAAGCTCAAATCATCTCAAACTGGTTACTTGACCATCAAGTGGCTGATGGGAGTAAAAATGCATTGTATAAATATATAAGCATTGCCTCAGTCTACCTGTACCTATTTATATTGTAACTTTCCCATTCCATCTTAAATAAAATGACAGTTACATCCCAGCAGCTCAGGTTCCATGCTTCACTGATGGTTTTATAAATATGCGATCAAAAAGGGATGACACATGACGACTTTTGTGGTTCTGTATTTCTGCATTAATTACAACTCTGCATGTTCACTTTAAAGCAGAATATTAGCAAAATAGATATGACTATGGCCTCACGCACAATGTAACTGCACCATTAAAGGTGGAGCGGAAACAAATTACAGCACAATGCTGAAAAGAAAGCTGACCTTAGCCTCTCAGAGATTTCATCTCTGCTGAAAAGCCTCCCTGAAGTTAGCATGGCCCTTTCCCCATTGCCTGATATAGGAACTGCTTTCTTAGTCTTTGTTTCTCAGACCTTCGCCTCTCTGGCTTTTGCTTTGGCCACTTCTTCCTGCCAATGAATGAAGTTCAGAACGTAGCTCCTCCTCTCCACACTGTCCTGTGCACAAGCATGAACGCCTCCTCTTACTGATTGGCTGGAAGAGTGTTGTGCGGGTCTACCCAAGGTACTTTGTGTACTTCTCTTTTACAGAGTCAGGGCTGTGTACAATCAGCATATTATTCCAGCCTTTACATAAAAAAGGACATCTACCGCACTGTGAGGTTGACAAAAAGTGTGTTGGGTTAAAATCATAAATCATATACTGCATCTCTGGGTTACGTTTAGGTTAAGATGACCTGCTGTCTTCACTGCTGCATTTCTGGTTTGTTATGTAAGAGGAGAGAATAACCAAAGGTTCAAACTCACCACTAAACAACATATAAAAGTTCTTCACAATAGCTCTGCAGTCTGTTCAATTCTTTGTACTTAAAATTTCACCATTCTTTTTAACAAGTGCTGCATTTTTCTTTTATGTGTACTGCTTAGTACAATGGATGACAGAAAGAGAGAGAGAGAGCAAGAGGGAGAGAGATTGATTTTGTTTAGATTTTGTCAGACATAAAGAACAATATGAGGAAGTTAGACAACACAGGAACATGTATATAGGACATTGTGTACTGGAAGCAACCGCTAGCCAACATATAGCACTGATAAGAAAGAAGGTAAACTCTTACATGCCCATGTTAAAATGTGAGACACATGGTGAACCACAATTTGTGTGGTCTAATTCTCTGTTTCTGTTTTCCCTGTTCAATACATGTGTGTGCAGAGACCAAACCTTTTTAATGTATACTGCCAGGGAAGCTACCTAGGAAAAAGTAATTAACTGTGAGTTACCCTCCACTGAAAGCAATCAGATACAGTCAGGCCTTTCTCTGCTGTGTTAAATCAGAATTCTTGGGTGTGTAATTACACGCACAGTGCAATTCCATGGCATGCTTCCGAAATTCCTCACATAAATATTCGTATAAAGCAAAATGTGATGTTGAACTGCCAAAACAACTGCAACTTCTAATACAACTAAATGACTGCTGAGGTCACTCTTCAAGACAAATATGCAAGTATCTTCTTAGATGTTGTATTTGATCCAAACAGGATTGGATTATCTTTAGGAATTTGCAGTCTAATCATACAGTGCTATATGGAAAGAAGATAAGGGTTACCAGAAGCAATAAATTATGAAACATTTTGACTGATATGGGCTGTATTTATGAAGCTATATGTCATCGCTGTCCAATGAAAACTCTCATATTCGTATCTCTATTTTTGTCCATTTTCACTTTTATGCATAATTTGACCACAGCTCAGCACAGTTTACACTGTGTAAAAATCTCATGATAAATGGACCAACAGAATTCGCCCAGAAGTGCTTGAAAAGACCTCTGGTTCCATTGACTTCCATTAAAGTTAAATGAGGTTTTTGTCCTCTCCTGTAAAGCTGCCATTTTGGACAATATATGTGTGTCTGTTAGCATGGTCTTGGGCCGCCATATTAACTAGCGTAACATGCCAGACCTCTTGGCATATATGGTTCCTAATGTTGTCCTGCAATAATCTGTCCCATGCAGCTTAAATATTCTCCCACAGTTCCTGCAGATTTTGTGGTGGGGTGGAGGTCAAGTGACACCAGGCCTTCTGGATCTTTGTTAATGTTGACATGGTGTTAAGGGTAGGCGCCATAACCGTCTGTGTGCATCTAGTCCTGATGACTCATCACTGCTCACTGACTATCCGCAATCATGCCTGTTGGGTTAATCAAGTACAGCAATATAGCGCTTTCATCCTTCAGTGCAAATCTTTGAATGGATTATAACGTGCACACACTCCATCAAACTCTTTAGTTTCAAAAAAGCTACCAACATATGGTTTTCCATGATACAGGACCTGTAAAATCAAGAACCTCATAAGGATTAGGGCAACATTTTGTCTTCGGAATGCTTGAACTGTGTGTAGTGGGATAGTGAATCATTCTTCAAGTGCTTTCAGTTCTTTGATGGATGCAGGCAGATATCTTCTTTGGGCTCTGCAGTTCATAACTTCCCGTAAAGGTTGCTTCCTGTACCAGGAGACCATAGGCATTATGGGCTAAAGTTGTCTTCTGGATAAACGTGTTTGGTTAATGGTATGAGAGCATGAAAAAAGACTCATCAGTCTTTCCATCATTTGGATTTTATGCTCCTTACACCAAGCTATGTGTCTTTGTGTGTTAGCCTTGGATACAAGCAGTTTCCAAACAGCAGCCCTGCCATAAATTCCAACTTTATGCCAAAAATCTTGGTTGAGACTGGGTCACAGAGGTGATGATTCAGTTCTGTGGCCACGCTGTGAGGCTGTACTCTTGTGATGTTTAGCAACTGTGCTGTTAAATTGTCCTGCAAGTATTCTACACAGAGAGCACACAGAGAGAAATGACAGAGTTTTGGAGGCGACTGACTGCGTCCAGCTG
Organism: Prochilodus magdalenae; assembly: GCA_024036415.1. Lineage (NCBI taxonomy): Eukaryota > Metazoa > Chordata > Actinopteri > Characiformes > Prochilodontidae > Prochilodus > Prochilodus magdalenae. The sequence continues at coordinate 60,889 of JAMWET010006861.1, read as the reverse complement.
TTACCGAGCAGCATCTGTCACTTTGTTAATAACCATACTGAGAGAAGGCATTTTCAAAATAACTCTATGACCACCCCAGAAGAAATCAGATTTTATAAACACAGAGCACCCTGAGGGTACACATAATCACATATGTGGTTATTTTTCATGGATGAGACCCAGACTTGTTATCACAGTTCCACATGCTGTGACTAGCTGCTAATTAATTAATTGCCTGCAGCCTTTTTGACAATAAAATACCATAAAAAATGTGAATACATGCAGCAGATACAGATAATTGGGGTACTCAGTGTATTGGCTGCATCCACTTGTCCACCTAAACATGTAATTGACTGGTGCTGACCACGTTTTACTGCTTGGTGACCACTGTAGCCTTTCATGCACTCCTTGTATTAGTATTATTCCAATAGGATAATGCACCAGATTAGGTTTGAGGAACCTACTGGAGTCTCGACAAATGGTGGCCAGCACATTCACACTACATGAGCGTAAATGAGGCATTCCACTAGCATGCCTCATTCGAACTCTGATAATTCACGTTGCCTTGCCATTAGAAACCTCACTGTTAACACCTCAAAGAAAATACAGGGGTGAACGTTCCTAAGCCATCCTCTGAGGTAACGCTGCTTCACTTTTGGTATGTTAGTGTGAAGTGAAAAACGGCCCCAGATAGTTCTCTTAGTGCATCCTTTTCTAAGCTCTCTCCACCCAAAGAGTCTACCATCAATCTGATGCTCTCTTTTTCTCTGAAATTAATATCATTTTATTCAACATTTTATGAAGAAACCAAAAATAACAATGAGTAGTGCAACTGTCTGAGGATTGGTACTATCCCAGGGAGGTCGTTTGGCCAGGAGAGTAATTGGCTTTGATTTCTCATCACTCAGCACAGGACAGGTCTTAGGTGTTGGGTCAGTCTATACCTGACTGACCAAACAGCCACTATTACAGTGAGAAAGTGATTACCTCCATGAGTCATCCTGTTAGTGCCAGCACCACTGGAATAGCACCAGGACTACATGCTGTTAGAACAACTGCCCTTAACACCACGTTAGCATCACCAAAGACTGCAATGGTGTCGTTCCAGACTGTCATGGAGTAAATCAGAATGGCAGCAGGTTGTCATCATTGACAAGTCCTACTTTTGTCTTGGTGGAGACAACCAACAAATCTGTGTGTGTTGGTCATCACCAAGATAAACAGCTTGTTTTTTACACATCACATGTCCAGCGGGTGTGGTGTCACTCCACCTAAACCCCTACCGCAAAATTTGCAGGAGCTGTGTGAGGATATTAAAGCTGCATGGGATGGATTATCACAGGACACCATAAGGAACCTCTACAACTCCATGTTTATACATTTGACATATTGCATGTGCAAACGGCGTTTAAAGGCAAGGTTTGTATATCAACGCTGTGCAATAAAAATTATTTATTTTTTCTACTATGGATCCAGCAGCTGTCCTGTTTTTTCATTGTGTGAACATTGTATGATGAAAGGAACAAAAATGCTTAGAAATTGAATGAATAAAATCTCTGTATATTAATTTTTCCTATAACTTTCCCCTTTATAAAGTTTTATTTGGGGCACAGTTTTTGCAATATGCTAATATCTGATTGAATGGAAACGTGTTGTATGATTACGGTGTTCATACAATGACTGATTTTCTGTTTATTTTTCTATGAACAAATGTGGGCACCTACCTTCTGACCTTCCTCACACAGTCTCATTTGTTTCTATTTAAATCAACAGAAAGGGAGGAGGACAAGGAGAATGTCAACAAAAAAACCTATTAATTGTCTGTTTAGCAAGTGCCACCGCTTTGCAGACGCTTCCTTTTTCCAGTGCATTATCCCCCTTCCTGTTCTTTAAGTGCTTCCATTTCCCCTTCTCTCTCTCTCTCTCTCTCTCTTTCTCTCTCTCTCTCTCTATCTGACTTTACACACAAACACACACACATACACACACACACACACACACACACACCTACACACACACAGACACACACACACACAAACACACACTCATGTATGCTTACACGTCCTCTAGGCTGGCTCTGTGACCTTTTTTAGCCATGTGTGCCACAGTGCTCCTCTAGCCTAGTTTGGTCTTGCGCTAACCGTCATAAGCCGTCGTAGCGTTAGCAGTGATCTGGAAAAGAAAGGTCTCTGATTTCACACCGGAACAAAGATGCTGAGAACGCTAGCTGAACTCTGAGACTGAGGTCATAAATTACCCCACGTAATATTAAGAGGGACTAAATCTTCCCATCAGAACTGTAGCACAAAGCTTAACGACTGTTTCTGAATGACAAACCACAGATTCCCAGAAGGAAAGACTTTTGTTTAGCTTCATCTGTCTGCTCCATGGCAGAACAGGGTGAGCACTCTCTGGGCTTACCGTCAGTGATCAGATCCTTCTGTTAGTTTTCTATGTGGTGCAGTTTATCTATTTACTTAGCCAAGTACATATCTCTGTTCTTTTACAACATCATCTATCAAATCAGAATCTCTAGTTTCTATTAACACCTTTTAAAAATGCCAAGCCTCATTAAAAATACTTTGATGAATAAACAAATAGAAGTAAAAGTACATGTGATAAAATCATATTAAGTTAATGTGTACTGAAGTTAAAGAGGCTGTATTCTATGTTTTTCTGCATATTTTGAAAAGATCCATAATTCATATTTATGTGACCATTTTCAAACCTCACTGTTTTCCTTTAGGATGAAACAGGCTATTACTGTAACTGTGCTGTTAAGAGTGATATATGTAAATGATTTATGTTCAGACTGGCTGCTCTGAGTTGTTGCCTCTTTCACAAAGCAGTTTGGGGTGAAACACTTCTAATACACAGCAGAGTCACATTCTTACCAGTATAAATGCTATCCAAAGTAACTGCCGTGTGCAGCACAGACAGCACCTAGACAGGGTGGGCTGGTAGTGACTCAATAAGATCCTGGTAGGTTGTCACAGGTACCTGGAGCTATGATGACTGCACTGCATCCCGCAGCTGGTGAAGGGTGCATAAGGGAGAATCCATAGAGCGAACACAGCGATCAAGGTGGTCCCACAGATGCTCAGCTGGGTTAAGGTCTTCTTGCATTGCCTTAGCGAAAGATCCCATCCTCCCCAAGGAAGACAAATAGCATGTATGGCCTCTTTTACCCTTGACAGCACTGAAGGATATCTGTGCAGACAGCCTATCACACACCTTATATACACATCAAGGCAGCTTATGACTATCGCACTGGCGCCATCGAAAGTAGGAAGTGGTAATGTGACACGATTGAGGAAAGGCAGAAACAAACTGCTGTTGACTGAACATACAGTCATATATATAATAAAACACACATATGTATGTATATATATATATATATATATATATATTTGTGTGTGTGTTTTCATTAATATAGGCCCTTTAAGAAAGTCATTCACATCTCACATAACAACAGTATATCAAAGCTATGAGGTTTTGTTTACAAGAGCAAAACATGAAATACATAAATAAACAAACAAACAAGCCAAGAAATATATAACGCTAAAAAGAGTTATTTAAATGCACACACCTCATCTTCACAACAACTTCTTACAGGCAAGTGTGTGAGTTCACTCTTTAGGGTTGTTTTTAAGAACAATCTGTGTAAACACGACAGCGTAACAGTGGACAGTGCTGTGGTAGATAGGCTTTGTTTCTTTCGCACGGCCACACCTAAAATAAAATGTTCCACAACAAGCAGAAAAAAGTTCTTCCCAGCAGGCCATGCTAGCTGACCCTCTGCAAGTCCATCTGAAAGTGTGAGATGAGTTTTATACAAATGCTATATCCAGTCTGAGCTATTTTACTTCTTCTATTAAATGTCGAGTCTTCTGGAATGCAGAAATAGGCAAAGACGAAAGGTGTTTTTCTAACATCAAGACCCAGACAGTCTCACTCTTCCCTCTCAGACAGTGTTCTTGTGAAAATCAAAGCGTATAAGCATGTCATGGAGAAAACTGACTGATAGAAAAAGTTTTTGGAGCAACGAAAAACGAGAAAAATGAAGCTTTATCAGGCTTTTGCTGGTAATACCATTAAACTTCAACAGAAAATCTCATCACTTTTAGCTCAGCTCTGTGGCTGTCTCATCATTTTTGGCTTCTTATTTACTCTGCAGTGAGTGATGAAGTTTTTGCAGTTTTGGCCATTAAGTTAAAGCTAGGGGACGCTGAAATATGGAGTGTGATTTTAGTAGAGAAACATATGTGGTATGGCTTCTAAATGTATATCACAGCTTCATAAGCATTTACAGTGTTCTTTAACTAGGAACAATTATAGCTGTATTAAAGTTTTAGGAAAGGTGAGTCACTATGGCCCTAAATTTAACATGAATATAATTTGCTTTTGAAGGCTAATTCAAAATAATAGTTACACTCTTTAGAAATATTCTAAAGAATACAGTAGTTGCACAAATAGTTGCACTCAGAGGGAAGCAACAAACAGAATGAAACTCGGTGTGTAGGTTTGATGTTGTAAGACATGCATATTTTCATGCACAACAATTGTGGAGATACAGCGAACAGGGATTCCCACCATGGGTTATCCTGTTAGGGCCGAGCACCATTGACAACACCCTAAACACCACCTCAGTGTTGGCGAAGACTGCAATTGGAGTCTCAAATTGCATCTTCAGTGATGAGTCCCACATTTGTCATGGTGGAGACAACCAGTGAATCTGTGTATAGAGGTAGCGTGGTCAGTGCCAAGATAAACAGTTTGCTGTCACAGAAGGCCTGGTGGACAAAGAATGCAAGACAATAATGAAAATTCGACAGCAAAGTGTTCAACCCAGTCAATGTTATTTATGAAAGCTTTTGATGTAGGCTGCAGCACTCTTATCTCTGTTATACTTGTCTTACAGAGTTTTGTGGTTTTTCTGAGTTCATTTTCTCAGTTTTCCAAAATTCATCTTCATCTCTACCAAAAAATGCAAGTCTTTGTCAAGCTCACATTAAACGAGTGTTGAAAAGTTTCAACCTTCTGTTATAAAATCCTGTAATGTCACTCTACCTTGTATGTTGACATGGTTTTTACGTTCCTGGTGCTAAATCCAACTCCCTGGCAGAATCTGACTCCCCTACGTGTGCACATGTGTAACCCAGGCATACAGATTCAGCGCACTACACTCATGATTTCAGTTGTTTCTATGCATTATATGAGTACAATCTGTAGCATTCATATAGTTTTTAGATTTTTTATCCTTCAAACATTTAAATGCTGTTTTAAAAGACATCCACAGATGGGTTGTTTAGGAAATCAAAAGAATAAGAATTTCAATTGATCCCATTTGAACACTATGCTTAACATTTTAAATACTACATATAATAAAAAAAGTACCAAACACTATATAACTATATATCTGTTACTTAGTCCTGCATTTAGTTGCTGTGCTGCAGGCAAAAGCAATGTTGCACACAGAGTAGCTTTAGAGTAGCAGTGTCATTTACAATGCTTTGATAAATGATATTTTGAAGTGTGAAATAATCCCTGAAATTGGTGGATATTTATTATTTTTACCTTTTGAGAAAGATGAAAAAAGAGTACGTCTCATTTCTAGATTTTTACTTGAATAATTTTATGAAGTAAATTGATCTTACTATACTGGCACATACATTGACATGCTTGAAGAATATGCATAATAATTAAAAACATTATCTACCTATACACTAAGATAATTTGGAATAAGGTAATGCATATGTCAACTATGCATTAATAAGTAGAGAGAATATAAGTTTTTTAATATTTTCAATATTGTCTTTATATTGTTGTGCTATCATATAATCCCATGGAAGTATTCATTAAAGCCATGATTGAACAGTTAAGCTGCATTATTGAAATTAACAGTCGCTTAAAAATGTATACATGCTGTATATTTCACAATGTGTCATGTGACGTTGTCACATACAGGATTTCCGTGGATCCTGGGGGCCCTAGATAACTGCGTGACTTTTCACTATGCTAAACTATAGGCACTGTGGGCACTATAGGCATTATGGGTGCTTTAAGCCTTGTTACTAGAATATGTTGGTTATAATGATACACAGCATATAATTGTGTGGTTTAGTTTTGAACAGGATAACTGTATTGCAAGTAAACCAGCACACAAAACCCTTCCAAATGTTTCGCTTTGAATAGGCTGAGGGCTTTATAATGCAATCGAAACCTGAACTGAACATTGTGAGCTGTCTGATGACATGGAGTGTCTTACATGTGTTGTTAAATTGAGAAATCCAATTTCAGCTTTATTGAGACATTTTCATCATGACCAGACAGAGCACAAACAGACACCCCATAAAGTAATGTTCAGTCCATAAAACGCTAATCATAAAGTATTCAGTTATGTAAGATTTATATCTTCACGTCCAGTACTTTACTTTAAATTGAAGGCCAGCGTCATCCAGGTTTAGCAAACAGAGGCGTAGGTTTTACAGCAGACAGAGGACGCACTATGTTACACCTCATGTGGCATTTACTTTTATGACACCCTAAAAGAAAATATTCATTTGAACTCCCTGGTAAGTTGAATCTTGTGTGGTGCATTAAATGAATGTTGATTTCTCGGTGAGGTTTGTTGCATGTTTATGTTGTAAGGCATAAAGCCTAGCTAAGTACATAAAATGCAATATAGCTGCGCAACTACTTCTGATTATATTCAGCTGCTGATTATACTGGTTATCCCTGTGAGCTGGGCATGATGGGAAATATGAAGTATTCAAGCCATTGCAGAAGCTTTTTCTTTGGCATAGTTGGAAGTTACATAATGTGTGACTGGACATTTCCAAAATATAATTCTAGTTTGACATCATTTTCACTCTTGCGTCAGTAACAGAACACACTGTTCTGTCCAGACCTGCTAGCTTGGTTTGTTTGAATCACTCAAATCTGACAAAATGCACAATTTCTTACATTTATTGCAGCACTACCATGCCATTGCGTTTACAAATGGGCTCAATGCACTGTAAAATGTGATTTGCATTCATGGTTCAGCATTTCATGGCTTTATTCTACTAAAACAATGCAAAGTAAAACGCTACTTCAGATGAATTATCCAGGGGCAAAGTCAGTACTTTTGAAACAGGGGGTCCAGGTCAGACTCATTCATTTTAATGAGGTGACAAATGGCTGGGGATAACAAGGAAAATAAAACAGCTGTTAATAACATTATGAAAATAAAGCACTGTGCACTGAATTAATCTTAAAGCAAACATACTCAAGAGTCTTATGACAAGTAAACCAGTATCAGGTAGATAGATAGATAGATAGATAGATAGATAGATAGATAGATAGATAGATAGATAGATAGATAGATAGACAGACAGACAGACAGACAGACAGACAGACAGACAGATAGATAGATAGATAGATAGATAGATAGATAGATAGATAGATAGATAGATAGATAGATAGATAGATAGATATTTTATTGATCCCAAAGAAAATTTAGCAGCCAGTAGCAGTTACACAGTACAGCACAGTAAAACAAAACAAAGAGGGAATAGAAGATTCTCAGATAGAATCTAGCCTGTATTAAATGTGTACCCCTCTGCAAAATATAAATTATTAACATGACAAATAGATAGAGACAACACACATACAGTACATACTGTATATACACACACATTCTTTACTATATATAAATATATATCGTCACTGTCCAAAGAAAAACATGTATCTCCATTTTTCTTGATTTTTACTTTTATGCTTCATTTGATCACATGAGCTGATATTTACACTGTGTGGAAATTTCATGAAGAATGGACTGACAGAAATGGCCCAAAACTGTTTGGAAAGACGTCTGGTTCCATTGACTCCCATTCAAATGAGGTTTTTGGTCTCTCCTGTAAACTTGCCATTTTGGAGATACCTGTTTTTCTTTGGACGGCGACGATATATTTATATATATACATACATACGTACATACATACATACATACATAAAAACATACATACATATATACATATATATATAAGGAGTTAAAGCCCATTCCTTAAAAACCTAAACCTAGCCCATCCTTAATGTGAGGCAACAGAACTACCCACTCATTTTAAGAAAAAAAAAAATCAAACTTATATCTAGATCTATACTTATCTCACTACAATAGCAAAAAATAATTAATACTTTAAATTATGTCACTCTGTAGAAAAAGGCTGTTTGTTTTTCAGTTACATTTATAGATCCCAAAAACATGCAACAAACTGCCCTTGTCCCAACTTGTTCTGGAAGGTGTTGCACATCTGAATGACAGAAATGGATGGATATTTAAATGAAGCTGATAAGACAAAATGTAATATCTGTTTTTTGCAATTTGCAATTGATTTGCAATTAAATACAAAGTCAAAATAAATCATTTTATAAGATCATAAAAATCATTCATCAATAAATCATTCATGTAAGATCATCTAATATATTTTACATAAGTACTTATAATTTATTCTATAACTGTTAAGCCTTAGCACTCCATTATTATTGTTGTTGTTATTTATTTAAAAGGGGTACATAAGATATCTTCATTAAAAACTAAATATCTCAATTAACTACAATCTTGTATCAATCCAAATTACCTTCTGTGCTGTTCTACATTTCACAGCACAAGATGCATTTTGACCTTCTTTAAGTTACACAGAATTAAAGTTGCCACAGCAGGTTCTTTTTGTAAATGCCTCAAAAGAGCCATATCAGAAACAACATTTGTGACCATGAAGAACCTATTTAGGGATCCAATTTAGGGGTTCTACCTAGAACCTTTGTACGATGTAGAAGCTTTAAAAAAGCTTCCTCATAATTTTCCTACAAATGGCTTTCAAAGGAACAATCCAAGACATGCATAAAACAGGTGCACTTGATCCTGGTCACTTTAAGAGAAGAGATATGTGAGGAAATATTGTTGTGTAGGCTCAGTACTGAATTGAACATCTGTCATAAAGTAGCTGAAGCACATTTTCCATCACTCCCTCAATGGTTAACTTATGAAACTCTTACAAACCAAGTCACACATGAATCAAAGAAGTCATTTTTTGATGGTGATTGGTAGTGGCTTTAGTGTCAGGAACTTGAGAGTATTGATTTAGAAACAATGTCCATGAGTTTCTAGGATGTAAAAACAGTAACATGTGTGTCCCCGTGGTATTAGATGGTAGCTGTTTTCTTTCTGAAGTTCAGAACGGTACAAATCCTAATGGGCTTGTCTGTCTTTTCCGAAGAACCCAGTGGGATCACCACATTCCAAAGGGCCTGTGTGCCAAGATCCCAGTCCATGTGCTGAACCACACTTAAACTTATTGTCTCCACTGAAAATCACTTAAATCCCTGAAGTTCTTTTCTTTTACTGTTGAAAGCATGATTCATCTTTCATATCATATCCAAGTAGGCCCCATAACCACACAAATCATTCCGGTTTATGTGAGCAAAATTGTAATAACTGAAAGACAGTGGGCTTTCCAAGTAATTGCTCCAAGCAAAACATGGTGCAAAACCCCCCACCAGCCAATGGATGGCTACGTGAAACAAGGCGGCTCACGCCAACGGACACCAGACTTCTCAATGCTACTAGTGTCATGTGAACCACTTCTTCCATCTGAACTCATGGGAAAGAAGGATCCACAAAAAAGTCCACTGCTGCTCTGGGTGGAAGCTGCCCTTTTGTGCTGATAAAGGAGCAACTCGCTCTGTCCAAATCGTGACCTTCGCAATTTCAAGAGAAACCACACGACTCGTCTCAGATGAGTTCTAAAGGGCACCTTTTCCCAGCACCCCTTTTTGTCTTTTCTGAAGGCTGGGGTAGGTCCTGGCTCTGCTTCCACCCCAGAGTGTCTCTCCTCTCCCCCGGGCCAAGATCTTCTTTCTGATCTTGATCATTGAGCTGGAACGGATGTCTGCTATTTCAGCACTAAACTATCCCATAATAGAAAGCAGCTCTGTTTATAATTTCATCCCTGCCACCGTGCACACAAACAAAACCAACATCTGCTCAAGATACCGCCGACAAATTGGCAGATAGCGACTCATGCTTTTAGCCAGTACCGAGAATTGAAGTGTAATGAGCAGGAACATGGGTGTTCTGAGTTTTAGTTATAAGTACCCTTCAGAAAGTCTTTTGTGTGCCTTAAAAGATAGACAATTTTGACACAGAACATCGGGGACATTCTCTTTAGTTAACACTTGATTGGTCTTGCTTTCTGGAATTTTTCACAATACTGAATCAGAAAAAAAACAGTTAAAATCACAAAGACACCGTACACAAACTAAGGTTCCATTTAAGGCAAAATAGCCATTGAAATACTGCATAGCCTGCAGGTTAGTGGTCCAGGTTGTACCAATTAATGAATGCAGACGTCTACATAAACAAAGCCACCTTTGTGAGGGCAATTGTTTTAGCAAAGAAATCTAGTCTTTAAGGCAGGGGTGGGGTCCTGGCATGCCTTCTTTCCTGTAGTTTTGCGATCTTCCTACTCAAGCACCCTGACCGCAATCTACCAGCTAATTTAGTACTTTTAGCTGGTGTGCTAAAACAGGGAAATCACCAAACCGCGCTGGCCTCCCGCCCTTAGTTCCCTATCACTGCTTTAAAGGCGAACTTAGAATATTATCATTGTCCAAAAGTATCTCTGCAATGCTTACTTTCTATGACATGATAAAAACAATATTTTCTTCAGTGTAATATAATGGAAGATCTTATTTCCAGCAGTTTTAATTGATCTTAATGAACTTTAATTGATTTTATTGAGCAATTTATCATAAAATTGTTCTCACAATGTAAAAGGTGTAAAGGGGGTGCTCAAATGGTATCAATAAGTAAAAATAAAATGTTGATACATGTTAATCCAATTTTTGGAGCATCAAAATAATAAAATGTTATCCTATACTTTTTTTAAATGAATGTCCCAGTTATCATTACTGTCAGACCAAAACCTCATATGTCCATATTTGTAGTTTTTCAGCTTTTGGTATATATGAAAATGCCTGTTGGCCTTTGGATTGTGTATACACTACATGGTGAATGAACCAAAATAGATGAATCAAAATAACTTTAAGTAAAATCTAGTTCCAGTCACAATAAAAGTATTTTTTTCTTCTTCTATAAAATTATCATTTTGGAGATCTATCATTCTATCCTTCCTGTGGTTCTTTAATATATATGACTTTTCTGGTAATGCTAAATAGAAAATGGGAAGTTAATCTTTAAGTTGTCCTTACTTTTGGACTGCTTTTCGCAACCTGTCCTAGAAGCACTTCAAGTTTATCAAAGTCTGCATCTCCACTCTGTGAAAACTGCAGGGAGTATTGGGAGATGAACATGAATAACGAGCTACGTAGACCACAGAGAACAGCTGGATAATGAAGATGAATAAATGGTAGCAAGTTGAAAAGTTTCAATGTGTAAATTTAGCTTTAGGCAGCCAAGAGGATAGATTAAACTATTTATCTTCACAGTAAGCATGTGTTTTTCTTCCATTCATTATAAACTTTTTTTTACACAAGTTATTAATATCTATGTTAGAAGACAGGAGTTAGATTAGCAGGTTTAGTTAACAAGTTTGGCTTCTTACTGTACTCCAGCCACTGGTAGAGGATGTTCAGTTCCATCACCAGCAGCACATGATATCATTTAACAAAAGATTGATTGGCTGAAGTAAGCACTGGATGACTGCGAATGCTGAATCTTGACTAACTGGTACATTGTAACCTCCTAGGGCCTGGCTAACTTGTTATTGTGGCCATGTCTCGCCTTGAGGGACCCAAAATAGAACACTGTCAGGGCACAAGAGTGTGTTTGTGATTAGCCACTCTAGCATGCCCTTTCATCCAATTAAGTGCTTCTTCTTTACCCTTCTGTGTTTCATTCACCTCTCTCTGTTTCTGTATCTACTTTATTTCTCCTCTGTCACCTGTCTGGCCACGCTCTGCTGCCTTTTGCTGCAGTTTGAGGTTTATCATTAAACCACCGGCGGTGACTACTTTAAGCCTCTGTGTGCTGGAGGTGGTGTTTTGGAATGATTTCAAATGAACCATTGACATTTAAGCCTGGAGCTCGGGGGCTCGTCCTGCTCTACTTCCTCCATACTGTGTGTGTGGTGTGTGTATGTACGCTAAATATGCTCATTATGCAGGCTAAATGGGAGCTAGTGAGTGGGCTGGGTTGGCCAAGTTGTTGTTTTGCTTGCATTATAATATATGCAGAAAGTCAAGCTCAGTTTTTGGATTCAGGCCAATGACCTGTGTGGGTGAATGTGACCCTGTTTTGTGCACTCCATGCAGGGACCACAGTAGAGGCTTCATACAACTGTTTTGGTATTTATTGTTTATGGCAGGAGTCTATGTTCGCTGTCCAGTAGAAAACAGTCTCATGGGTGAAATGAACAAAGTGGCCGTGGGGCTGACTGAAACACATGCCTCTGAGAACGAGTTTAATTTAACTAAACAAACAGCAGACGTGTGCTCTGGAGCATCGACATAGATTTCACGTGTTCCCTCCATAGATTTGCTGGAAGGAAAATGTTCTTTCTCTCTTTCTTTCTTTCTTTCTTTCTTTCTTTCTTTCTGACCTTCTCTCTCTCAGCTTATCCCTGTTGAACTAGTTAGAAGATCGCTTTATTGTCATGACTGTACCAAATAAAATCAAAGCAACAAAATGTAATAACACCTGTAATAACCTCAACAATAACAACAACATTCAACACATACACTCTTTCTCTATATTCTCTCTCTCTCTCTCTCTCTCTCTCTCTCTCTCTCTCTCTCTCTCTGACCTGGATAAACTTTGGCCTTGTTTTTACAGTTCACAGTTCAGCAGTTTTGAGCAGAGATATGAAATTTCTCTAAGAGCTGGGATCTCAAACATCCACCTCTCCTTTCACTTGTATGTGCTAGTGTGGTGCGTGCGTTTGTGCGTCTTTGTGTGTGCTTATGAAAGAGAGAGAGTGCATGCATGTGTAGCTGTGACAGTGGGCAGAGTGCCTTTAGAATTTCTCACCATTCCAGCTCCTCATGGTAAACATGTGCGGAATGGTTCAGTTTAGTCTGTAATAATCACCTTCAGGAGAGTGTTCCTCCCAGCCATAGCACACAGACAGGCACTGTTATCTAATTCATATTCCTTTGTCACACGCAGGTCTTCACCTGTAAGTTCAAAGGGTCTACTTTCAAGTGGGTAGAAGGGGATTTACTAAGACCTGGCATATGAAAGGGATTCAGTATATGTGTTAGATAAATATATCTATTATTCCAATAAAGAGTACAATTAATGCATTTACCCCTTGCTTGAAACCTCATGAACTCAGATCTCAAGGTGCAGGCTCACTACTAGTACCTAGAATTAATGAAGTTGCTTCAGTGGGCAGAGCCTTTTTTATACAAAGTCCCCAACATCGGAATAACCTTTCGGTCAGTTTTCGGTACTCAGACACAGAATTCAAAGTCTTGACTTAAAACCTACCTGTTTAGTGGAGCCTTTGGTAATTAATTTTAACTGCTAGGATATAATTGTAAATTCTGATCCTTAGTATTTATTCTGCTATCCGCTGTCAACCTGAGGAGAATGGATTCCCCGTTTGAGTCTTGGTTCCTCTCTAGGTTTCTTCCTCCTGCTCTGAGGGAGTTTTTCCTTGCTACTGTCACACTTGGCATGCTCAGTGAGAGCCTGGACCTGGATTTTCTGTAAAGCTGCTTTGTGAAAACATCTGTTGTAAAAAGCACTATATGAATAAATTTGATTTGACTTTACCTGACCCTTCTAATGCCTGGAGCGAAGTCCAGGCTTCCAATTTCATTCCAATAAATCTTCTAATAGAAACGCAGAATTATGACTAGTTAAGATGTTTAAGACTGCTTAAAATTGAAGGTTCCTAAATGGTTTGTGGCCTGTATGCATGACTCTACCTGGACAAAAAAAATAAATGTAGGTGCAGTAGTATGTTTGAGGTATGTAGAAAATTAGTTATGTAGTGTGTTTTAAGAAATCTACAATGATTTTTTTTAGTACAAAAAAACAAAAACAAAGATAAGTTCACTTTTACTAGCAAATTAAATTGTTCCCGCTATTACATTTACTCTCTCTCTCTCTCTCTCTCTCTCTCTCTCTCTCTCTCTATATATATATATATATACTTATCTACTCTATTTAAGTGCACACAAAATAGCACTTAAAAGCACAATAAAATCAACTCTGTTGGCAATATAATACAAATCATAATACAGGGGTTATACTGTGATATGCTGTGGTAAACAAAGCCATATATTGTGATTATAAATTCGATTCTGTGTTTCTGATATACTCAAGTGCATCAATATTTTCTTACACCTACTGCACTACTAAATGCATTTTCTATGTTTAGGTCTAGCCTACAATTTAAATAGACTTTAGATGTCATAAATTGTTAAAAAGTAATATATTTTGCATGTCTTAAAGTATGTGTGTAAAAATACAAAAAATACAAAGTATGTTCTAACTATATTTCATAGTTCTAATTACATATAATATTTACCATTTGAAAAGTACACCTGTAAGTATTTTTCTGTCACAAGAGTAGCAGAGTGGCACAGAATTTTACCCTTTGGAACTGTAAATTCCACTCCTATACCTGATATTTATGTTTTAAGAAAAATCTGTTGAAAGGGGACCACAAATGGTTCTTCTATAACATCACTGCAAAACTTTTAATTTTTACTATAATAATGTAGGCATTGTGGTGCATGAATGGAGCAGGAACCCACAGACAATGTGGCCTTCAGTTAAGTCAGTTGTCTTTATACATAAGGCATTTACTCTTATGGCATGAAAATGGATGGAACTAAGCATGTCCACCTACAGTTTATCGTAAACAGAGGCACTGAGTGGAAATAAGGTGCTTCGGTATTTCTTATTATATCTTTCTTTGCTCCTAGTTCTGCCACACAGAGTGCAGTCATGCTTCTAATGCAGTGCCACCCTAGCACATGTTTTCGCTTCTTTCTTTCCTCCTGCTCTGCCAGGGTTGAAGATAAGGGCTGTACTTTTAACTGGTGAGTGCTACAACTATTGCCCTGTGAGTTCAAGGTAAACTTCCTGCCAACTGTGTGTTATTTCAACCTAAACCTCAGTGAATCACCTAAAGTAAACTCTGAGAAGGGTCAAAAGTGAAAAGTTAATGGAGATGACCCTGTGCTCATAGATTTAACCACAGTGCAACATTCAAAGTAGCCGTAACCCTTTGTGAACAATTGCAACACTATATAAGGGATCATAGAAGAAGTCCAAGAGTAGATATGGATCATTTTTAGTTCAAAGCTTTAGACTGAAATACATTTGTTCAGCATGACTCTGTGCTTTAATTATGTTTGAATACTCTGTTTATCAGTAGTGTTGGTTCAGAAGTGACTATTTAGCTCATTTTAAGCATAAGTGAAAAAGGCAAGTAAGTATTTCAGTGGCAGATACAGCTTTAAACAGTAGTACAAAAACTGAATATCTGTATTAGTACATTTTCTCTCTTTTCTTTTCCTTTAGTGTGTTATATAACTTTGTGTCCACCAGAGGGAAAACTCTCCCCCACAGATGCCTAAAACACCTTGTTCGAATTCCAGACATTGTTCTGTTACAAGATGATGTCATTGTGACATAATCCTCATTAACAGCCACAGAAGTGCTGGGGTGGAACTTATAACAGGATGTCACAATCTGAACAGAGTGGGTAAGCTGACCAATCAGAGCACACTGGTTTCTTCAGGAAGTGGGTTTTAAAGACACATGAGCTCTAATTAAGTGTTTTAGAAAGAGTGTGAATCCTGTGCACAGAATATAAAATACTGTGGTGAAATGAAAGCATGTAAATCTGTTCCACATCCGTTCTAATGGTTTTTATTACTTGCTATTTACATTATGTTCATTCATATAATTCTTGTTTCCATAATGTCTGAATACTTTTAAAACGGTTTTTCACTGTAAAAGTGTAACTCAAAATAATCCAGTAGAATAGGTCATATGGTCTATAAGGGAAATGTTTTATTTGAATCTTACATATTAACATTAATAACATAGAAAGACCGCTATTTGGGCATGTTCAAAACATATAGTGCAGAGCTGTATCAACAAAACCCGAGGATCTCATTTAGACCTTTTTTAATGCATTTATACAGGAAGCACAGATATTCCCACTTGTCCAGGCTAAATGAACAGTCTGACAAATGCCCAATACTTTACTTAAGTACCTTTTCAATTCAGTCTTACAGCCTCTTTTCTGACTGATCGTTAGCAATTTTTGTGAATCATTGAATTCTGTATATTACATGGCTGCACATTATTGCCTAGTTTAACATTCAGGAGATTTTATAAATGTGCCACTAGATATGGACAGACAATGAAAAAACAATACTTTTCAGTCAAGGGGCTTATTTTTTTCACACATTCACACAGCTTGCATTGTTTGGTCTCCAAAAGGCCTTTGAATACAAACTATCTAATGTTAACATGTTCATCGCTAGTGTTCAGCATTGAGCTGTTTTGTTAAAGCTGGCTTATCTGATATAAGCGTATCTGATATATTATAATCTTACCATTTATGTAACGGGGGGGTTGAGGCAGGATGCAAATGCACAGTGGTTTTATTTAAGTTTGTCCAGGAGACAGGAGTCAAAACACAGGTAGGTATTAACATAGACATGTCCATAAAGGGGGTGAAGACAACCAGGAACAAAACAAGGGTCAGACTCAGAATTAAACAAACACAACAAAACACAGGAAACAAGAACTGAAAGGAAACACAGCTAAGACTCACAAGGGGAAAAACAAAGACTTCACAAACAGACAGGGCAAACAAAGGAGTCTTAATAGAAGGCCTAATGAGTTACAGATTGGTATCAGGTGTGGGAGTGGGTGGAGCCAGGGGGAAGCAGTGCTATAACCCGAAGTAACCAGAGTTACATGTTGATTGACAGACAGACAGACAGACAGACAGACAGACAGAAAGACAGACAGACATGACAATTTACTTGTAAAAGCTTGAGATCAAAATTCCAATAACAAGCATTGGCAAAAACTGTCAAATTGGCAGCCCAGCCTTGGGCTATGGAGCAGTAATAAAGCTCCATCCAGTACCTTTGGGATGAGATAGAGTGATGTTTGTGATCCAGAACTAATCATCACATGCCATACCTGACTTCACTAATGCTCTTATGACTGATTAAAAAATAAACCCCCACATCAGTGTTGCAACCCCCAGTAAAAAGTTTTTTGTAACTTTGACCTAACTGCTAATAGGAAAGGTTTCTGCTTTTGTACTCTCTTTTGTATAAAGACATGTCACATTTCAGACATATGCAGCTATTATACACGATATGCACTGAACCTTGTATACACAGGGCAAAAACAGCTCCTTAACTTCCTATCTAGTTAGGAAAGTATGTATAAGTATGACAGGTAATATGGCCAAAGCACACAGTCAGTCTCTACAGCTCACAAAGAGGGGCCTGGGGGAGTTTAGTTGTGCCACATAAAAATACCACCTTATCAGCATTGTCAAGGTGACATTTCACAGACCATCACTAGAACCCATGATAGATGGCTTTGACCCTCCTCACAGTTCATTATAATGCCACTCAGAATCCTTGACCAGTGCATACACGTCACCTTCCAAGACCATGAAACAATGTGCTTAATGATTCGACAATAGAAATCCATCTAAGCTGTTGTAAAGAATGGCTTCTCTGACAGGCTCTGCTTAAAAATGGAAGAAAACATTCAAAGCAATGTTTTACACGCGCACCGCATTAGAAAGCAATTCCTCTGATAGACAAATCATTGTATTTGTGACTAACTCCAACATGCTTACAGTAAAGGAATCCATAAGCAGGGAAGATGACTGCTAATTTGCATTAGCAAATAATGTCAATAAATGTCAGTATAGCTTTACCTGAAAAAATTTAAACAAACATTTTAGGCATTCCTGCACATAATGCCAGTAGGATATGGCTTGAGACACACAGAGGTAAGTATATATCCAAGGAGCTACTTGTAGAATTTTAGTTTAAAACGTAGTTGGGCAAGGGAAGTTGCGACAGAAGGTTAAGACTACACAAGGGTAAGGACAAGTAGCCAATGAAAGGAAGAGTAAACACAACAATGGCTGAAACTATTTGGCAAGCAATTACTATCACCACTGCTGTCCGTTGCTGGCAATCCATGTTCAGCAGAAAACTAATTAAGTGATATGAAGATAGCCAAAGAGTAAAGATATGCAGATATATAGGGCTTGCAAATTAATATATTAATTGATAAGATGTGCTAGAGTAAAGGATGTCCTGGACAAGGTGCCCTCAGCATTCATTGTTTTACAGCAATCTGTTTGGCACTTCTGTTTTAAAGAATGTAGGGTATCTCTGGAAATCGTAGTTATAGTAGTTCACAGCAGGGAGTAGACTACAGGCAGAGGGTTATTGGAAGTTTGTCCATGGGAAAAAAACATATAATAATAATAATAATAAAATAAATAATAGTAAAATAAAGTAATACCTGGGAAAAACCAACTGGAAAACCAGGACTTAGAAGCAGGGCACAGGGAACACAGCTTATAAGATGCATACAAACCCTCACAAAGACAAATAAACTTAAACCACAGGCCATTTACACAAACAGACCTAACAAGAAACAGGTGAACAAAATGATCAGTGGGTAAAGTCTGACATCTGTGCAATCAGTACATTTTTTCCGGTGTCTATATCTGAGAACTGACATTTTTTACACACGCACAAACAATGAAGTGGCACAGCCTCCGTCAGCTGGAGTTAAAAGAGAAGAGAAGATCAGCCTGTGTAACCAGCACAAGGTTCGTTTTCTAGAATTAGTCAGACTGTTCTCATTAAGCATAGCAGGTTCTGAAGTTTCAGACATTCAGCGCTCCGACATGCTGTCAGGCTCATCTCAGATTTAACAGCAGATTACAGTGAGGATTGTGTGTAATAACACAGATTTGTAACCAGCAGAGACATTATTGCAAAGGCCATCTCATGAGTTTAGGATTAATTTCAGAAAAAGGTTAATTGCTACATTTTTATGGATCACAGGCCTACATCTGTGCACCTGGTTCACTGAGACCATCCACAGTATCTGTAGTGACATCCAAAACCTATAAAGGATAATAATCCAGTAATGTATATTTAATAATGAATCCTAATAAAAAAGATATTGCACCATTTTTTTTCTCTGGCGGATTGAACGTCATTCCCATTACACATAATATCATTACTTTTGGGTCGCTGCTCTCTCTCTCTCTCTTCTCTCTCTCTCTCTCTCTCTCTCTCGTTCACCCTCTTTAGCTGGTTGCTAAGGGCTGTTTCTGTACCCTGACATCTGTCCTAACTTAATTGCCTGGATTTTTACGCGGTGCTGTAAAAATGATAAATATTGATTTGTGTGCCACACTGCAGGCTTGCAGGTTTCAGAAGTCTCTTTATGTCAGCGATATTGCAGCCATAAGAAAAGTCAATAAGATCGCTCCTTAGAATGGTATTAAATGAGCTGGCTGAAAGGACTTAATCTATATCTTACAGCACTGACATTTTAATATATTTTCCATTCGTCATAATTCACCTACTCCTGTAGACCTCAATTAAACTGTATGACATGACATGAAAAGGCAGTCTTACACAGCCCCAGTTATCTGATAACCCAAATGTACATTCAGATTTTCATGGTTTGTGTAGCTAGTGTTTCCTGGAAGTGTTTAGGAGTGGATTTCCCAATACGTATCTTTCATCGACAATGACTTCTACTACTCTTGTGCTTAAGGAAAGTTTGCTTGGTTGAAGCATTGTGAAGAGTCAATAACCATAACAGGACTCACCATGCCTTATACCACACAAATCTGCAAACCAAACAATGCGTTGCATTATGGGTATACCCTGTTCTCTGGGGTACATTGGCTGTACACTACTCATTGCAGTTTGTTGCGCAATTGTTTGAGGGCTCTGGATCATCTGCACTGTGTTTTTGAACACCACACCACAACAGAATGTCCTGTTGCACAGTCATAAGCAAACCTGCATGATGTAGTGTCTGAAAATGTTTACTAACAACACAAATTCTGTTTCATGCAATAGTGTTTTACATAGTGATCTAGGTTTTTACAAGTAGGGTATAGCAATTAGGGGCAATCTCAAGCACATCATCTAAAAGGAGATGGAATTGTCACTACTAGATCTGTGATTTAAAAAAAGTGCATGCATACCAGGGCCACTCAGGCTTAGAATGAAAGGCATATGTGTGAGCATTCTTAAATGCTTTGAAAGTGGAGTTCTAACAAAATGACCATAGCAGTAGAGCCAAGGAAGAGAGCTGGACGTTGGTCCTTGTAGGAGTAAGTGCTGGTACTGGAGAAGATGAACACTGGTTAGTATGTTTTCTGATATATCTGGAATTACAGTTTACACTTTATGGCTAAATTCCACTTTGATACAGTAATGTTAGTTCAAATAAAATGTAGCTTAGTTTAGTGAATGCTTAGGCTGCATAGAACTTGACTGGTTCTTCAGCATATCTGAGGTTGCTGTTGTCTGCATTTGCAGCTCATTTTTATTTGCAGTTTTTTGGGATTTCCCAACCAGAAAAAAAAACTATTCATTTAATGTAGACTGCTTTTGTCAGCTTATTTATCATGAGATCATACAATGTAAGGAGCAGCAATGTTCAAAATCATGTTAAAATGAAAACGGGGAAAAAATGGAAATACTGCTTGAGCATAAATAAGAACTCTTCGTGTCATCTGATCTTGTTACACCTTTATTTATGTCAGTCTGCTTCTGTTAAAGAACTGGAGATTTAACAGCAAAGACTTCCGATAAAACTTCTGACAGCTTTGTTTCTGAGGAGAGGCTGTGAGGCATAAATAGTGCCAGATGATGAAAAAAAGACTTTTCTGCTGGCACCTCTTCCATTGTGCTGAATCGTCTATGGCCTAAATCATTAGTTCATCTCTTGCTTGGTGAGACGATACAATACACTGCCAAACTGCCATCTGCTACTGGGTGAAGCAGATGGTGAACCACACGGCTAGTGAACACACAGTGTTTTATAAATGCTGGAGTGGACACTGGCACATTACTGAGAAACCCACATGGCCTTCTTTTGATAATTCACAGTTATGGTCCACTACTAAGAAGCCACCTTCTGGCCAGTAACGTGTTTAAACGGTAAAGCTTTTTTCTTTGTCTGAAAGTTTAAATAGGCAAGCTGGTGGCCTTCCATTTTTTATAGGTTGCAGATTTTCTACTCAGAACTTGTTTTATTGTTTTTGGCTAACTTTAACTTTCCATTGAAAAGTGAAGGTCTTGGAAGCAAATGATCTCACAGCAGCATCTGACAGGGATCTGTGCTGAGTGCAAGCCCTTTAGGGTCATAAATTACATCTTCCCAAAACAGAGCGGCACCAAAACTGGGATTTCTTACTAATCTCTGAAGAACCGATAGAAGTTCTTATTCTATACTACCACACTTCTGCTTAAAACCATATGATTCATCTCAAAATAATACCTGTATTTTTATAACATTGCTCAAAATCAGTTGAACAGAGCAGAACATTGTTTTGGAGCATTTTGCGGTTGAATTGATGTAAAGTATCACTTCTGTTAATATAAACTGCATCTTTGCTTTCCACTCGCCATGCCACTCAGAAGATTTATTTGAATCGAATAAAATCAGTTTAAACGATTTTAATACATGAAGTCTTTTCAGGTTGAACTGACAAACCATTTCTTACTGTGGCATTTTCAAAAAGGTAAATCTGTCGGTGGGGTTATAATAATTCTGATGAAACACTTTGACCTCAAGCAGGAGCGTTTGCGGGAAAAATATTGAACGTCATGTTGAGTGCTTTCATATGGTCCAGTGATGCATTGCATTCAAATTCTTCAAAATATTGACATAAAAAGAAAGGGGGAAAAAAGCTCATGTAAATTATATGTTTTAAAATTGATCCGTCTGACAGCTTCCCTCCACATGCAGAGATAAGTGAGCAATTTACCTTTTTGCGAATGTAATAATTATGCTACTGAAAAAATATTAGTCATAGAACATCCATCCAATATGCCTTTAAAATCTTATCTTATTTTGTAATGTTCTATGTCATTTTCAGCAATGCATTATTAATAATCCAACTGAATTTTCAGCCCATTCTGTAGGATAATTACAGGTAAGATTGAGACTTACAGAACTCTAAGCTAAACAAAGTCAATGTAAGGTCCTGTGGTTATTTTCAGGGGCCCTTAAAACTTGAAAGTTTGTATAAATTAGCAAAATTAGAAATTAGACAGGCTCTTGTGCAGTCTCTTACCACAAACCATTGTATTTAATGCATTTGACAAAAGCATAAAAGATGTTTCTCATCTTTCATAAATACATTGTGAGCAAGATTAACTCGACCATCGTGACCAGAAGGCAGGGATAACAGTTGTGACCTCGTTGAGAGTCATTTATTATTCATTCATCCTTTTGAGTAAAATACCTACATGTGGAAAATCAAAATATAATGCATCAGCAACTTTGGGGCTGTTATCATGATGAATTTTCAAGAAATTGGACCTTGTGCAAAATGAGCTTTAAACTTTTATGTTCTGTTGGAAAAAAACTCACTGGAAGTTAATCGAGGGCCCTTGGCTCAAAACAGTTTGTAAACAAAGAAAATAAAGCCACTAAATTAATTATATATCTATTGCTTTTGTGTGGTGATTAATATAAAGAGCCGTGTTGTTCTGTTAAGACATTAATGAACTTTAAAGCACAGGAACCTGATTTGAAACTACTGTTGTCCAAACATAACCAAAACAATCTTTACAAGATCACTTTTAATGTATGTTAGGGTTATTTTTCGATTTCTGCCAGGTGCTGGTGGAAAAAAGAGACAAAAGGTTTTGATATAGCAGGAACAATAAGTATCCTTTAAGAGACACTTACCATAACAAACTAAATTCTGTCACAGTATTGATTAAAGTGTCTGAAGTACAGATTTTAGTTACGATAGGCACTCCAGTGTATCCTTATCTGCTGATGATAAGAAAAGTTATCCCCCAGATTAAGTGCTCTTCCCGAGTGCTCCTCTCTTTAGTCAGGGAGAGTAATGTGATTACTTGATTAGAGTAGAGTAATGGATTATAGTTTAAAGCTCTATAATCACATTGCACTCACTGACTTCATAAGAATAATGGTACTTGTGTTAATCATATGTCATCATTTCACTTGGTGCATGTACAACGTAAATGGAGCCTTTAGGGCTGGCCCTTGTATAATTTTGCATGTGCGTGTGCTTCCTGTATCAGCTGACAGATTTTACCATAGTCATTTTTTTTTACTTTAGCATTCTTTGGTCCAGTCGGTATATGCGTATAATGATCCATTTAAAAGAGACAGCTGCAACTCACATGGGCCAGACTTAAGTTCTGATTCAGAAACAGCTGTGTAAGTGCTTTAAACTTTCTTTTTCTTTTAGAGTTTCAAATAGCTAGAAATGCACTTAACAATACAATAAATAGAGGCTGATACTGAGCACCTGCACTGATACTAACTCTATCTAAACTAACCTGTAAGTCTGAATATTTATTCAATGATATTTTGTTATATTTTATTTTGGTCAAATCGATGCAAAATTTAGGTGTCAAAACAAAACATGCTAAACTTAACTGAATGCCATCTACTTGTTGAATTATATACTGTATATTGGATGCTTAAGGACATTTTTGTGTGTCTATTTTACGTATTTAATATTTACTACTATATAATTAGTAATAAGAACCATGTTTAACAACTGAATGCAAATGCAAAATATCTTTATTGTGTAAAATAGTTGAAAACAGAACTGAACAGTATAATAATAAACCTGTGGTCTGTTCAAGTAAGACGCAACAACTTGAAAGCTGTTTCACATCAGAATTTCTCAGCTCATTTGTTCACATGCATCTTGTTAACTCGTGCTACATTTCTGAGGGGCAGAGATTCTCTGTCAGAGATTAGTAAATGTCACTGCCGTAAATGTTCTCATGTTGTTCCAACCTGGTTGATGAAACTAAGTGAAAACCCACTGCTGAGTTATACAGCGTACTAACAGAGCTAGATTAACTTTAACTCAGACTGTAATGACTACACAGTGGCAGATAAATATCGCCTGGCTCAGACATTCAAGCAAGGGGATCCTGTTAGCATGCTTTTCCCACGAAATACTGGCCATTTAGTCATGTGTATTTTAACTGCTCTCCTGTCATCTCACACCCTCAATGCACTGGTAAACTCGGTCTACTGGCCTGCATACATGCATATACACAAGTGCATCAGGAAATACTTCAGGGTGTTGATCACAGGTGCTAGAATCGGCATTGCTAATAGCAATACTGCAAGTAAGTGGTATGTATAGTGGCAATACAGATATGGTATCGGTATCTCTAAGCACTTCAATCATTTATATTCTCTAAGTCTTGTTTAGTGCAAAGACAGAGATAGTGAGAGGCATTTTAAACAACACTGAAAGGACTACTGAGTATTCACTTGACCATCTCAGATAAAGATGTTTATGGGGTTTAAGTAAGTGACTGTGAAGTAGAGTAATGAACTGTGAGACTCACTGTTATCCACAAAGTAATAAGCTTCACAGTCCCAGTACAGTTATCTTCAAGTCACTTGTTATGAGAAAGTAGCCCCAAGTAACCCTGTTCAGCATAGAGTTGTAGGATACTGCAGTGTATACTTTTCTGTGTCCTTTTGTGTCCATTAGAAAGATAGCAGATTTATAAATGTAAACTCTGGATGAACGCTCAGTGATGAAGGTTTGCTTATATATCTCTGCTGAGAAGGCTACTTCCTTTCGGCTATAAGTCAAGTTAAATTTAGATCATGTGAAAGTGTCAAAGATCCAAGCAGTATTTGTGTTCGCAGTTTGTTACATCTCCTCCTCTTTCTCCTCATATAAATGTGAACTTTAAACTAGGTGATGAGCGAAAAACGAAGGGAGTAGAATAGATAAGGAGTAGTGGGATGTACTCAAGATCTTTAAACATTGGGAAATGGCAAAACAAGTTACTGTGGAAAATGTCATTCTTGCCATGTCACCATCTCCCGCTGACTCCAGAGGCCCTGCCAAATGAAATGAAAACCGCGTCATAGATTACTTTCTGCGACTGTGCTAACATAATCGTTATGAAGATGAATGTCCTTTAATAGATGACAAACATTTCAATCCAGTAATGAATTTTCTTTCTGTGAAATATAATGTAGGTATTGTAATGTAATATAAAGCACTGGCAGAAATGACTACATTCTCACCATGCGTAGTAACTGCGGGTTATGTTGCTTTTATTTTTTTTAAATGTGGCAGATTAGCTTGCCAAGCAGCACGTCTGGTTTTTGCCTTAGTGAGCAGGAGAGACAGCTCTGGTAGAGCTCAGGGAAAAATAAGCACAACGTTTAAAGTCTTCGAAGGCGCAGGTTAAAGTCTGGTTTAGCTACTGTGTTGATTATTTATCTGTTTGTTTGTTTACAGACAGTTTTTTTTTAGTTCAAACCAGTTGATCGACAAATGAATACAGTGCAACCAAAAACCTAAACAGCTGGGTTCCAGATTTCTTCTGGACGCTCCCAGTCATCACATAGATGTGTTAAATCCTCTACCAGAACACTTGGCTTTAGGAATTAGCCAAATCTGATATTGGATGATGCAGATAAAACTAGCTTTCCTCAAGAAAGGTTTGGAAATGGTGTAATACACACATTGATATACAGTGAGGAAAATAAGTATTTGAACACCCTGCGACTTTGCAAGTTCTCCCAATTAGAAATCATGGAGGGGTCTGACATTTTCATCTTAGGTGCATGTCCACTGTGAGAGACATAATCTAAAAACCAGGAAATCACTATGTATGATTTTTTAATAATTTATTTCCGTGTTCCTGCTGCAAATAAGTATTTGAGCACCTGCCAATCAGCAAAAATTCTGGCCCTCAAAGACCTGTTAGTCCGTCTCTAAAAACTCCACCTCCACTCCACTTATTATTCTAAAGTAGAAGCACCTGTTTGAGGTCGTTAGCTGCATAAAGACACCTGCCCACCCCACACAATCAGCAACACTCCAACTACTAACATGGCTAAGACCAAAGAGCTGTCCAAAGACACCAGAAACAAAATTGTTGACCTCCACAAGGCTGGTAAGGGCTACAGGGCAATTGCCAAGCAGCTTGGTGAAAAAAGATCAACTGTTGGAGCAATTATTAGAAAATGGAAGAAGCTAATCATGACTGTCCATCTCCCTCAGACTGGGGCTCCACGCAAGATCTCACCCCAAGGCGTATCAGTGATCCTAAGAAAGGTGAGGAATCAGCCCAGAACTACACGGGAGGAGCTGGTCAATGACCTGAAGAGAGCTGGCACCACTGTTTCCAAGGTTACTGTGGGTAATACACTAAGACGTCATAGTTTAAAGTCATGCATGGCACGGAAGGTTCCCCTGCTGAAATCAGCACACGTCCAGGCCCGTCTTAAGTTTGCCCATGACCATTTGGATGATCCAGAGGAGTCATGGGAGAAAGTTCTGTGGTCAGATGGTCTTAATTCCACTCGCCGTGTTTGGAGGACGAAGACTGATGAGTCCCATCCCAAAAACACCATCCCTACTGTGAAGCATGGGGGTGGAAGCATCATGCTTTGGGGGTGATGTTCTGCACATGGGACAGGACCACTGCACTGTATTAAGGAGAGGATGACCGGGGCCATGCATTGCGAGATTTTGGGGAACAACCTCCTTCCCTCAGTTAGAGCATTGAAGATGGGTCGTGGCTGGGTCTTCCAACATGACAATGACTCAAAGCACACAGCCAGGATAACCAAGGAGTGGCTCCGTAAGAAGCATATCAAGGTTCTGGAGTGGCCTAGCCAGTCTCCAGACCTAAACCCTATAGAAAATCTTTGGAGGGAGCTCAAACTCTGTGTTTCTCAGTGACAGCCCAGAAACCTGGCTGATCTGGAGAAGATCTGTGTGGAGGAATGGGCCAGAATCCCTGCTGCAGTGTGTGTGAACCTGGTAAAAAGCTACGGGAAACGTTTGACCTCTGTAATTGCAAACAAAGGCTACTGTACCAAATATTAACATTGATTTTCACAGGTGTTCAAATACTTATTTGCAGCAGTAACACACAAATAAATTATTAAAAAATCATACATTGTGATTTCCGGATTTTTTTTTTTAGATTATGTCTCTCACAGTGGACATGCACCTAAGCCGCAGGGTGTTCAAATACTTATTTTTCTCACTGTACATCTAAATAATGCTTATCATACCCATGTTATTGATATTTAGTTTAATATTAAAAATTTCTGAAGAAATAAACACCCTTTGCTCACACAAATTAGAGGTAAATTGTAATTCATGTGTGCCTAAAATATTTCCACAGTATAAACTGTCACGGTCACTGTTTTTCTTTAAGGGTATGTTTTCAGTACCCTTGCTTATGGCTACAATTTGTGACTTTTAAATTATATAAGTTATGCTGTATTGACTTCACACACCCTCTCTTGTTCCCAGCCTTTTAATATTATTCTTCTGTTTTAAAGCATTAGGTTATGAAAATAAAATGTGCACCAGCACAGTAGCTTTTTTTCTGACATAGTATGTGTCAGAAACAGCTTAATTAGACATTCCTATAACAATAACCTAATATTGAATATGTTCCTTAGCACGCTAATTTGCAGAATAATTAACTTTATGAGTTAGCAAATAAGTGTCATTTTCATTCAGCAGGATTACAGTATGGTGGACAGAAACTCTCTTCCCTAAAACTCAGCCATGCAGACTAAACAACTGCTATTTCTTGCTGCCATATGGTTAGATATTAGCTTAGATATTAGTTTTCTATATGAATGGTTTCTGAAATGCAAACTGATCTTTATCTTATGTTGTAGTAAATATAGTAAGATTAACCCTTTGAACTTGCTTTTGTTGGTTTTTATTACTATTACTTGGTGTATTTAGAATAAGAACTGACTTTTGTTTAACTCATTCTGTCTAACAATGAAGAAATAAATGGTGGGTTTTCACCAAAATCCAACATCTGCTCCATGGTATGTCTGAAACGCAGTACAAACCGACACTCTGCACCTTAAACAGATTGACAGCTTGTTTTAATATGTTATAAGCATTGGCTTAGGACTCTGGGGTAATAGTGGAAATAGATGAATCTGTAGTTACACAATCATATACACCATGTGGGGCAACCATTTTCATGATATGCTGAGTGGTGCCAAGTCTTCTTATCACCCTGTGTGTGGAGGTGTCTCTTCAAAAATAAAAAAAAGCTTATTCCCTAAAAAATCAGTCTGTCACCTCTTGCTACTGGCATAAAGGCAATCGTGACGAAGGAGCAGCTGTGCTCCAGCGAATCGAACTTTTTCACAAAGGCTAAAAAAATCAGAATCTCCAAAAGCAGCTTAAACTGGACTATAATGTAAATGATAACCTGTGTGTCTGAATAAAGTTATGAAGACCTTAACACTACTGCTATTCCTACAGACAGTAGTGCAGTTGTTTTGTGCTTTGTTTAGTGGGGGTGCATCTTCAGTACCAGCTCGAACTCTGCTGAGATCCTAGCTGTAAGTGAAATCACTTAGTTTCAGCTCCTGAAAGTAGTTGGAGAAACTTCACCGTCTCTGTTCGCTTTACTGAAGTGAAAAGGCTGCACCATATCACAGTTTGCTCATTCCTTGAGGAGCAAACGAAATATTATTTGCACTTGAAGTCTGAGTTACAGAGGTAAGAGCTGTGTGCGAGAGAACTGAGCTCCTGAAATACAGTGAGGAACTTCTCCTGCTGCTTTTCCTCAGCGGATATCCTTCACAATCACAGTTTGCCTGTGTTGTTATACGTAAAAGACATTTTCATAGATTTTCTGCTTGCCTTTTTTAATAGCATTAAAAATTTGGCGAAATTACAAAATAAATAAAGTAAAGATACCAAAATTGTAATAATTAAAACCATCACAGGACACAACAGTACTGAAGGATGGGCTTTGAGTTAGACAGTCATGGTTATTGCAGAAAATGATGTGAAACCTATATTTATGTTTATGCTTATTGGCCAGTGGGAACTGATTTTTGCAATAGTGTTGGCCTTATTTTTGTTTTGTAGCTTCAACAAAACTGTTTCAGTTGATGTTGATTTTGGGGCATTTTTCTCGAATGACCTACATCAGATCATAACAGAGCATTTCACTGAGAACAGCCTCAGGACGCTGACTTTGCCACTCTAAAATTGCCATTATGTTCAATTTCAGCCACTCCTTTTTGGATGATGACCCAATTACCCAACTGTGTTCAGACCTACAGACAGACACTCTGATGTTCTGCTGCAAGTCCTGATACATCTTGTATTTCATTGGTTTACAGGACACTTATCAGTAGTGCTGCTGAATAACCAGGAGGTCGACTGCAACTAGCAAATGAAAATGTCATTTTTAACAGCATGCTCAGGGTTTCTATTCAGGGTTTCTATAGACCTGTAAACATTCACTCCTAGGTAAAGTGGTAACAATGCTACACTGTCTTTCATTGGTATCCATTTTTTTGAGATAGCAGTGCAGGACAGACTCATACATGATCTCAGCAAAAGAGTAAGAGCTAGAAGTTTGTTTATTTTAAATAGATTTTGATTATTTGAAATATTTTTTTCAATAAAATATTACACTGCATGTTTGTTTAGACTGTGAGTAGATTGACTCACACTGTGGAAGCCATGCAGACAAATCACTATTAAGAGTGCACATGCTAAAGGAAAGAGAATAAATGGAAAGTCAAAGCAGGTTCGCTTAAAAACACCCAGCGTTAACAGTCAAGTCAGTAAAGAGGCCTCCGAACATTCTTAGCAGTTTTGGTGGTATCTATATGCTTTCTCTCTACAGATAAAGTTAATTAGGGCTTATAATATGTTTACCTCCATGATAGCCATCAGGTTAGCCTGCGATGTTAGCTTAAAGGAACGTCTGACTGGCACAGGCCAGTTTAAATTAATGATGTCAGTCATTCTGAAGCCATTTGTTTATTGCTTATGGAGTAGTGAGTGTATTCTTTGATACTAAAGTTGTAATTTTGCTCTAGGCCTGGCACCAAAACTAAATCATGTGGCATCCAAAAACCACATAGGGGCCCGGCAAGAGGTTGCAACATATCAATGTCCACTAAAACACAACAACAACAAAAAAAAAATGAAGTCATTTATTATTCATCCGGGGAGCCAAATGCCTTCCCATTTAGGAAATATGTTCCCACAACATACTGTGAACCGCTTTTAAATCACATCTATTTTATGACTTTGGTTTACTTTGTTTTTGCCTCATGTACAAAAAGGTAGTGGGTTTGCTGGAGCATGATGATTGGTTTGTAGGGCCTTGGCCCTTGCTCTACTAAATGACCCCAACTACCCCCACCCCCCTGCCTCAGCAGAGCAATACACAAAACTTAGCATAAATATTTGGAGTAAGCTGTGGTATGTCTATTCATGACATGTATTCTGAAGGATCCAGTTGACACAAAATATTTAAGTAGCAGTTGTGATAGATGAACAGTAAATAAGCATTTCACAAGTTCTATCGTTAGATGAAAATATTTGAGATCCCTTCCCTAATTATGTAATTACTACGGAACTGAAATATATGCATAATGAAACATAATATCTCTATTTGGTAAAATTCTCACTGTCTGTTCGTTTGTTTTAAAGGACTTCCATCAGTATAAGCCTCATAAGGTTCCACTGATGGGGCTAATTTTGCAAACTTTGTGTTTACAAAAGCTTTAAAAAAGGGGCTACGCTGCCCAGAGTGATGCATCCTGCAAGGCATCCGTAAAGTAAGTAGTGTTTCAGGTACTTTGGTATTTACTGTGGTCCTTAGATTGATTAATTCATCACATTGCTTGCTTAGATTATTATCATTTGCTCCCGTCTCAGATTTATTACTTTTGTAGCCTTTGATGTTCTTCATTCCTGTCTCAGCTCACATTTGTCTTTTGTGTGGCCTAATATTTCCAGCTGGTGCTGCTGTGTAAACGCTTGAGTTTGCCTCCTCTTGCCTTCTTAGGGAATAGAAGCCCTGAGGTGCCAGCCCACAGCAAAAAGCCTACTGCTATAATTCTCTAGTTTTCCTCACTGACATCACATCCGCCAGCTCTTTTTCATGTTCCTGAACTCTACAGAAAAGAAGATGGATTTCCAGGTCTCCTGTGCCAATAATTGGTTTTCCAAACCATAGTTCCAGTGCTGTAATTGAACAGCACTGCTTTATCATTTAGAATATTTACTATTTTGCATTTGCAGTTTATCCATTGCGTACACATTCTTTATAAATGACTAAATTACTGTTGGGAAAGGGAAACCTCCCTTGACTGACTTTAAGTTGGTTGTTTTTCTTTTTTCAGTTCCCTGAGCCAGAACAACAAACCTGACCTGCTCAGAGATAATGGTTTTGTAACCAGGGAAGGGACTGCACCATATCTACATGTACTCGCTGATTATTCAGGACAGAACGGGGGAGCCACGGTTACGGAGATTTACCAAACATCAACTCATTTAGGAAATATGTTCCCACATGGTACATCACTTTGCACATCCCTTTAGTATGTTTAGTTTTACTTTGATTGGAAATGGATGATCGTGGTCTTTCTAAAGCCAGATGTTTATTAATTAAGTTTATTAGTATGTGTGTTTTTTGATACCAGTGTTGTGTTAGTGCTCCTGGCCTGGCACTCAGCTCTAAAGGAGGGAATTTATTACGGAAGAGTAGATCAGTTTTAAATCAGTTTTAAACTCGCACTATGTCTAGGACAAGATGGATGAGACCCTGGGTACAATTGTAATGGCTATTTAAAAGCTGTGAAAGCTTAACATGGTCACAGATGAGCCGCTCTGACGTCTGCATGGCCATGTGCTTTTGTTTTCTTTTCATACTGCACCCTGCCTCCACCCTCTCTTCAATTCCTCACACCTGTAGCTCATACTGGACTCCATTATGCTCTCATGTATACCTCTTTGTTTGTGAAGTCTCTAAGTTTGCACCTGCATACTGAGCTTGTTTTCTTTGTGCACCAAAAACACGCTGCTATTTTGCATAATTACTGGGGTAATACAGTGCATTACAGTAAACCCTGTCTTGCCTGCAACTTCATTTTTGAATGACTGTGTACAGAAATCACACAGATGTTTTGTCAGTTGATTGTCAGATGCAACTTACAATATGGATCCAGTTTCATGGAGGTTTTGTTATGTAAATCCAGATAAAGCAGGCAGGTAGGTCTGTGGGCAGCCACAGCTGTTCTGAGTTCAGCTGAGAGTCATTCACTGTTGATTACATAGTCTTGGCACGCAAGCTTTTATGCATTGTAGGCATTAATAGTACAGTACACCGCTCCAACCAAAAAGCATACCAAACTAACCAAGACCCAGACTTCAGTGTCCTCATGCTAGTCACAGCCAGAACCTAGGGACCTTAGCATGTAAATTATGAAATAGAGATCCCATCAACAGTTTAATCCTGTACAAAAACAATAACTTAACTTCAGTAGAGTCACATGGGAAAGTATTCATTTATAATCAGTGCACCTGAATTATACAGTCTGCCGTTTCAAACTTTCATGACTTTGTTCCGAAATACAGCTGAATGCCAGGACCCATTCATAAAAATGCATATTATTAAATTGTTTTAAACAGTAGTCACATACAAAGCAGCCATTTGTTTGAATCAGGATCGGCTAATGAAGGACAGAGAATCTGATTTACACATTTTCACCCTGGCGCGTAAATGCAGCCTCGGTGCATTATGCACATCAGCACATGGAAATTTGCCTGGGCTCAAGAACCTTTTCTCCAACCTCCAACCTTGATCGTCTCACAAATGGAAAGCTCTTGGAAAAAGAGGAGAGGGTGTACAGTGCTGAGATGTCTTAACCCTTAAATAAACAAGACAAACACTCTGCCACTCCTGTAATAGCTACCTGTGGCAGAAACTTTTGGTCTGGAGAGGGACCAACATAATGGAAAAACGTGTCTATATATTGACAAAATATTTAGATTTAAGTGTATAGCGCCCAGACGATGAGTGACGTTTCTTATTTTCATATGCTGAATGTGTCTAGCTTCCAGTTTGGCAGAGAAATTTCAGCATGTCTTCCAAACCCACAGCCACAGATGATGTAAAAACAGCACACGTCTTGAAGTATTCCAGACTGGAGCACAGAGGCATAGTTCAGCGTTAGAAACCAGTCAAACAAATATCAACATAATCCGAAGTACATGTAGAAGAGGGGAGCTTTCCTTGGGTTTAAGTGCTTCCCAACACTTCCGTTTAATAAAAGTGGGGAAAATCTTTTGTTTTGTTTTTTGTTTGTCTTGTAAGCCCAAACAGCAAGACTGGTGGTGGGTTTATAACTGTGGATTGTAGTTTAACCAGAACTGCCCTTTACAAAATTAAAGCCATCTTTATACGGTTTTAATCAGACTTCGTCTAACAGATCATTCAAAACACCCTGAACTGCTGTCATTTCCTGGCACTTTGAAAAAACTGGTTGAAGGCTTTATGCCATGGAGGGTTTATGACTCATGCTTTTTCTGCTGAACCTCTGTATGAACTGCATGCTGTCACCTAGAAACATCACCATGAACACATAAACAGAGACGTTATTTGTTGGTTCGGTATGGCTTTCATACACTTGAGCTAAATCTTTGAACTAAAAATAAAGACCTGATTCTGTCAAGCCTATGGATTTCTCTCTCCTATCTTAAAGAACACAGGGTAGAGGTAAATACACGGTGAGTCATCTTTCCTTTTAAGAAGGTGTCATGCTCCTATCTGACTGCGTCACCCCTTCAAAGCTGATTTTCATGTGGCACTCAAAAATGGAGCACCGCAGGGATTATTGCTTGAGTTTTGAGGCTGAACTTTTTGTGATGAGTTTCATTACGTTCCACCAATTACAGCATCTATACTGCTTTTAATTTGCCTTGAAGAATTCAGTCATTAGACATTGTTGACAGTGGATCAAATGGCTAAGGCCTCAGGCCCCTACATGCACAATGTTCATTAGGGCTTCGTGTCCCTAAATGCATCATGTTCGCTAGGGCCATGGTCCCATATGTGCACCATGTTCATTAGGGCCACGGTCTCACACATGTACCATGTTTGCTAGGGCCCCAGGCCCATAGATGCACCATGAATGCTTGGCTCAGAGTACACTATTAGCTTGGGGGCTTAGGCCTGTACGGTGATAGTGGCTGATAGCCCACCATTAAAATTAGAAAAAGTGCTGAAAAAAGTGACTGGGCATGGAAAAGCTCTGGACCATCCTGTTTGACACATCTGTGAGAAAAGTTGTCTAAAGTATTTAGGGTACTTGGGTATTTCCTCTGTTTGCTCCTGCCAAAGGTCAAAGCCAGAGGTTTGTTGTGGTCTGGTTGCCATCTTCTTCTGGGGAAGGGTCTCTGCATGAGGCCATGAAAAAGACGTTAGGATACATGTCATCTGCCTCTCACCCAGCAGGTTGAAAACCCATAGATAAAACAAACTCCATCACAGCGTGCAGTGCCACCTTCAAATATTTTTTTCACTTGTACAAACCGCAAAAAAATAAGTGATTGATATCACTCAACATGTTTGGTATCAGTTTACTACCTTTCCACAAGCTGGCTGTTTTCTAGCTTACAGTTGCGAGCTGAAAAGGGTTAGGCTAGTAACGTTAGCTGAACTAATGGCTGGCTTTTACTTTGTTCAATTCAAGCCACATGTGATCGACTGTGGTTGTTTGTGGTCTCAGTGTAGCATTCGTTTGATGCAGTAATGGGTAAATACCCAGAGCCATTAAGCTCTGATGCACATTTTGCCATGATGCCAGTGTGCCTCCCTCCATTAAAATTAATGGTTTTGAATTTTGTTGCGTGGCAGCCTTTAGAGTCTTTGTGGTAGAGGTTTCGCTAAGGCTTCCATTTCCTACACTCTTTAAAATAACTATAATTCCTAAATGATTCTGGGCTTTGACATACGGTTCTAGAAACTTTTGCAATATGTGGAGGTTATTAAACTTCAGAAATGTTCTTCACACTCATCTGACAAGAAATAGTTATTTTATGGCATTACTCCAAAGAGGAGTGTATGCTGACAGTTGCTGGGCAGCACCTGTACCTCAGTAGATTTCAGACCTGCCTTTTCTGTACTACTTATTCTTAAATTCTTTTGCCAGACCACCCTTACTTTACTTTAATCTTTATTTGACTGAATTAGCAAGGTGTGCAATATATTCTAGGTTTAGGCAACACTGAAGACAAGTGCTACAGTTTCTGGCAGTGATTAATTAGCTTGAAAAATGAGAACATTAGGGCAAATGACAGACTTTCACAAACACCAAGCTTTGGAATTTCCTTGGTATTTTAAAACTATATCTCAATTGGACCTCTCCTAGCTGGACACATTGAAAAGCTGGCCAAAAAGGCAGAAGCACATTTATCAAGAGCAATGTAAGGAACTCACTGAGGTCATGGAAAACTAAGCAGATGAACTCCAGGAAGAAAAATATTGAGGTCTGAGGGCCTCTGAAAATTCTATTGATAGACAGAACTTTCACCTGTTTAGTCAAGACCACATTAGACCACGATGCAATCCTTGGGACTGCTCTGATTTTCAGCATTTGGGACTTGCACAGCCATTGACCTTTTGTCTCATTAAACAAATTACTTGAAAGTGCACCTGTGGGACTGTCACTGTAATTGGGCAGAAGCTGTGTCTAAACAACAGGGCAAATCCTTTGTGGTTCCTCATATTTACTTTATTCATTTTAGGAAACAAGTGAATTTGCCAGAAGCATTATTTTTATATCCTGATAGCACCCACTATCTCTAGCAGCAGAAACTCACAGCGTTAAATGTAATGGTGGTCTGTAGGCTATGCATGACAGATTTGATCTTGATTTCCCTTTTTGCCCCAATCTCGTTGTCAGTTCCCGCTCACTATCTAGATTCCCTCTATTGCAAAATAATAAATAATTCAAGAGTGCGGTTATCTTTATGATATGCACAACTTAGTGGGGGTACTGCATGTTGAAGGGAGGTGAGGAAGTAGTTGACTGTATGGCTATATATGTCTATATAGTTTATAGTTTATAACAATTGGCTAACACACACAGAGGTAAATTAGGACTCTCTTAGCCACTTGTTTTATTCAGGATCCCCAAGATTTGATAGTAAAATCACACACACACACACATAAACACACATAAACACACAGACACACAAACACACACGCACGTGCACACACACACACACAATCACTCTCAATTAATCACAAATAACCACACATCAATTTTTGTATCACACCAAACTATAAGCCAAAGACTGTGTTGTTGACTACTGTCTGTATTTTTATGGTAGTTTCAAAATCTTGCTATTACATGTCAGTGGTAACCTCTAGATACAATTCGATGTAGTAGTTTTGTGAACCTGACATAACCTGTTTTCAGAGTCCTGTTAAATCTAATCTTGTTCAGTGCAACTGCGTGCACTCTCCTGTACGCACTTTCTACAGACCAGGGATCTCTATCTCAAAACACAACCAACATTATTAAAATGGCCCCTGAACTGAAAGAAAGGTAAATTGCAATTTACATTGTTCTAAGACAGGAAGTCATTCTGCACTCATGATCTATTAGAAGTATACAATGAATCAACAATAGCTGTCACATTACATACTGCTGGCACTATATCTGATTATAGTCACATTATGCATTCAGGAAGAACCTCAGAATAATGATTTAGGTTCAGGTTCCTGGCCAAATATAGCAACCACAGAAAATACCCATCATACCGCAGCACTGCTTTATACCACTGCTGTATGCATGAATACTGAATACTGACTGATCTCTTAGTACAGGCCAATGTAATCCTGTATCTCCAAAATCGACTTATTGAACTTATTAGGAGAAGGAAAAAACGGTTTAACTTTAAATGTTAATGGATTAAGATCTTTTCCCAAGTGATTTAGAAGTATTTCCATTTGCCCATTCATCACTACATTCAACAGAGTGACATTTCCAAATTCTGTACAAATGGAGATACAAAGTCTTAAAGCAGACACAGACATATAAAATCAGACAGCAAGAGTATATTTCCCAGAGGAGGTGATTCTCCTCATTGAAAGATGGCACTTTGATGCACAGATAAAGTGGATATGTGGACACATGCAATCCCCAGTCGGCATGATGAGCTCTTGACTTTTCACATCTGCTGTTTTTTTTTTCTTTTTTCCCCCATCACTGTGCATCTGTTAGCTGGCTCAGTTGTTAAAGTCTGTGAAATAAATACTAGCATATTCAGTGTCCTTTTCCCACCGTATACAGAGCATCTTCACATCGTTAAATGTATGCGAGGATTTGGCTGCCATGAAACTTCATCTGTACACCTCATTGTTGCAAACAACAACTTATTCTTTACTCTTCTTTACCAAGGGCACAAATAATTCTGGGGGTACTGTAAAACTCTACATGTGGAAGGATTCCAGTTGACATCATATGGACAACATTCGGCCAAAACTTATAGATATCAGGTTTTGAACTTTATAATATCATAGATAATCTCAGATTTAGAATTTGTTGCTGTTATAGGATTACTTATTACTGCTGAATGTCTAGACATTGATGTTGTGTACACTATAGACACTATTACATGACTTTGTGTTATTATTATTATGTAATTATTTTTAGTGAGCTCATTTACTTTGGCTGTCACCACAAATAAAACCAGTTACTTTACATCAACATGCCCTTGTTTGTTCAGTCGTTCACATAGTAAGGTTTGTCTGTTGTCAGCCATATATCTGCAGAGAACAGGCCTTCGTTTGTTGCACCAGTCTGGGCTTACAGAGGTGAAAGCTCTATACGTCTGCTTGCTTTTAGCATCCCAGACTTCTTCCCTGTCATTTGCAGTAAACGTCCAACCATTACCGTCATCCAAAGCAGACACACTTAACTACTTATCCCATCCTATCACAGACCTGTTGCGTAAGAGATGGACACTTGGATATAAACCAAGGACATCAGGCTGCAGTGCTCTGGCCTGAGGCACAGTGTGTTTTTGCAATAAAGTGGCTGTTTTTTGTAGTAAATTGACATGCTTTGTTTAAAGGAATGTTTGTTGGAATAATGTTTGTATTGCACATTAATGTTGATTTACGGAATTAACATTTCTGAGTAAGCGCCTTCATTAGGATTTTTGAATGGTTCTTATCCTGGGTGTAATGGTTATAACCCCGCCTGGGCCACACACATCTCAATCACCCTCTCCCAGTCAAGGCACATTATAAAATGAAGTCAATAAATCTTCACAACTGGGAAGCCCTTTCTCTGAACCCCTCTCATTGGAGGATGATGAGCATCACACAGCTCTTATTATCTCTAGAGCTTCATGTATAACCTGTCAATTCAATAAGTAGTTCTAAGAAAGCCATATCATTTTCCAAAGACATTGTTAAAATAATAATAACACATAAAATTGCATCTCCAGTCACCACTGCAGGCTTTGTTTAGCAGAGAACATTCATCTTTAATGATTATGATTTAACATTTAGGCATTGAAACCTTCATCCAGTAGAGAAAACAATTTGAACATAATGTCATAATTACACACACATCCAGATGTGCCCAACCAGGTTGCATTGTAGCCCTTATATTACTGAATAATAAGTCTATTACACAGGCTCTTAGGGAGTCAAAATTACAGCAGCAGACTATAACAAAGTAGAATTACTACTAAAGACAGTTTACCTGATTATTTCAAGATTTTTTGTACAGTTCAGTCTTTATGCTGTTAACAGTTAGATATAAAACAGTTCACTGTAAAGAACCCTAAAGGTTCAGATTACTTTACAGTGTTGTTAATAGAATCAGGTCTCATAATTTATTTACTATCCAAAACCACCGGTGAACTTCATCTGAGGTTCTTTTTGTAATGTTGATAATGGTAAAAAAAATAAATAAATCTAACAATTTTTGCTTTCCACACACTGCAGGTACATCTCGGCCATGAATAGATTTAAAAATTCCATTTTAGACTTAATCCTTCTCTCACCATTATCATAAAACAATGTTTCAGACTTTAGACAGTGTATTCATAACATTTCATGTGATAACTGTCTGTAAATACGGTTTTAGAAGCAGTAATTATTTGATTCCCTGTGCACAGTTCAAAGTTTCTCTAGAATGGAACATTTCACATTAAACTTTCACTATTACTTTCACTCCTCTATATTTCAAAGAAAAATACTGGAGTGCTCACTTTACTACATTCCGCATGAATGTGTCATTATTCAGGGTTTGTGATCATGGAGTGGAGGCTCTGATGGACAATCTGAGGTGACCGATTTACTGATACTTAAAATAATATATTTAGGTAACCACTGATGTAGTCTGCAGTGGATACATTTGATTGGTCCGGCTCAGTTTGCTGGACGGATGTGTAAAATCATGGACTGGCCAGTGTGTACATACAGTCATAAGAGAGTGCTAAAGTGAATGTTTCTCTTTTTGATTTCTTATGAACTTCTTGTCTTGTGTATTGGCACTATCCCTCCTCCCTCTAGCCCACTCTCACTCTCTCAGGGTAGAACAGACTCTCGGAGTGACTGGTTTTGTGGTGATTAGCTGTATTTAACTGTAAATCTCTGAATATTAGCTCTAAACTCAAAATCAGAATCAGATGATTGTTTGATACACACGGAACAGTTCCAGTCCAAATATTTGCAGTGGGACATTTAACTGGGGGTTTGTATGCAGGATTTGGATGGTGTTTTTTGAGCTGGATTACAGGCAGGGCTGCTCTGATGTGTGAATTCCGTTGCCTGTTTTAACCCTTTGTTGGAAGATGGAATATAACGGTAGCATGTGGATTTGGGGTAGTTTTGAGCTGGATTGCTGGCTTGTAGGTGGTCAGAGGCAGGTGATATAATCTGGGTCAGTGAGACAAGAGTCTACTGAATGCTGATGTGTGAATCATATTGAAGTTTTTAACCCTGTTGTATTATAAGCGCTAAAAGAAAAGAGCTCATTTCAGGAGTTGATTTTGACATCATGCTGGCTAGGGAGGGACAGTTCTGCTGAATGTTTTGACATGTGTATCATGTCTGTAGCTTAAATGAATCTCAGGTTTTACTGACATTGATTTAACTACATAGCTGTCCTCCATGTGCTATCATGCTGCTGTGCTGTATGTAGGCTTCAAATGCAGGTCGGAGACGACTTTCTAAACACTGTGAATGTTTTGATCCAAATCATTTTATTGGCTAAATAGTGCCTTTTTGTCACTAGAAACCAAAAAGTTAGCAGCTTGCAAGTTTGGGCTAAGCAGCTGTGCTGTGTTTATCTTTTTCCATTGTATGTGCCTTGTGTCACTGGAAACCAAATGCTTTGTGATGTACTGGACTGTGGATCTCCATCAGCATGCAACAGTTATAGAAGCAGTTCTGTCTTTTGAAAATATTTAAAATGTAATGTGTTTTTAGTAAAAGTTTGTCTATTAAAATCTCTTATCATCGCTGCAGCCACATAGATCGTTAAAATAATGCTTATTCCGTTATAAATAGACCCTCACACACTGTACTTTAACTTCTGCTACATGGGTTTGCATAACAGCATTTTGTACCTTAACTAGATATATATAAGTAGAGAACTTTTCTGGAGTAATACTTTACAGAGCTATCTGTACCTAATCTCAAATACGGGAGTTGTGTACTTTACTATTGATTAAGTGCCTGTGTGCCGATATATTTTGCCTGAAGTACAAGCTTCTGACTATTACACAGCCAGGGATTAGAGACATGCTGACTATTTGTCAGTGAATTCACTTTTTTTTGTACACAAGCATCACAAACACATGCATGTACATCAAGTAATTAGTAATCATTTGAAGATTTTGTAACTCAGAATTATTCATATTCACTACTAGTCAAAAGTTTGAGTAAACTTACAGGAATTTACAACTTCCTTTTCTTTCCTAATTATCTATGAAAGTTTCCAATCAGTTACTTTCATTATTTGTGTTTTTAAGCCATATTAGCATACTATTATGTGTGCATAAAAAACCTTTATGTAAATTTAATAAAATGCTCTCTCAAATTAATGAGATTCCAGAAGCTCAAGTCCAGAAAGACATCAGGTGACCAGCAGCTGAAGCATATTTACTAAGTGACTTGTGTCAAATGATGTAAGCTTTTATGAACACTCTTTTGATGGTCTTGTTTTTTATGTCTTATAAAAGATTATGTGTCAATATTGAGAAAATACAGTAATACAGCAGTAACTCTCAGCTGTGATCAAGAATTTGACAGGTCATGCAGAAGCATTCATGTTCTTTTATGACTATTTCAACAAAATTGGTTAAAAGTCCAATACTCATTTTTGACTTGCCCACTTCCTGGTCTTAAATACAGGGGTGTGGCTAAATTAAGGCTCTGCCTAGACACTAAAACTCTTCCTCCAGGTTCAATGCCAGTTTTAACTAGCTCTTGTCCTCTTAATAGCTGTTCTATTACTTTATTGGCTCAAGGGAAGGCCAACCTGCCGAGGGAAGGTGCATATCGTTTAAATAATCGACTCCTGGCTTCTCCACTTCCCTTTCTACCACAGCTGTGACCACTTGTGTAACATAATGAAGATTTAAAGTGGATGAGGACAAGCTGGAAAAAACAAGAGAAGGTGACCCATCTGATGACCTCTAAAGAATTTTTTCTTTTTTAAACAATAAAACATTTGCCAAACTTTAAACTCAAAAACACTTTGAACTAATTCAGTAAATGCTCTAAATGTTGAAAACAAACATGTAAATATGTAACTAATAGAAAGACAGTGGTCTTAAAAATCAGTGTGTGTGTAGGTTCATCACCTGCTTGTTTTCATTTTACTTGACAGGGTATTTTGGACATGTTCTGCTGGCTAAAGCTCAAGCACAGATGGTGAGAAAGTTTTAAATCCTATCCAGATGCAGAAGTCTGCGGCCTCAGTGTTGACCTGGATTCTGAGAACTCCACACGACCAAGTGTCCCTTCAGACTGGGCCGACTGTTGCATGCATACATTTCTGCATATGTGAGCGAGGGACAGTGCTTTTCCTATTAAAGACAGAGTGTTTTCTGAAAAGGGCCAGTGATGGCTGTCATTTGACCACTAATACACTCCAGCTGTGTTTTAGACATTACAAGACAGAAAACAGAAAATGCATAATTAATTCTGCATGTATTCGTTATAATTAACCCATGTCTTTGTCTGACTGAATGTGTTCAAGTAAACATGTGTTCTCAAATGTTCACTGAGAACCTAGTGTAAAATAATACAAATGTTTGTATGATAATAAAATTGAATTTAGTTAAAACAAATAAAAGTTTGAATAAAAACTCAATTCAAAACACTAATCATGTCCATATCCTGTAGTGTACTACCAAAGGGTGAAATACTTTTTGAAGTACTTTTCAGTTTTTTCCATGCGGTCAAGGAGAAAAATTGGATTTTACTTTTTGTAGGAGTTAAAAGATGTTTTATGTAAGGCCATTTATAACTCAAAGAGGTTTTATGTTGTAAGGGCCATTCATATGCAGGATATTACAAGCAGAGCAAAGCTCTTTTCACATCCTAAAAAAGGATTGTTGTTGATTTATGTGTTGAAGGAGAACGTGTTGTA
The DNA here is from genome assembly GCA_024036415.1 of Prochilodus magdalenae. NCBI lineage: Eukaryota > Metazoa > Chordata > Actinopteri > Characiformes > Prochilodontidae > Prochilodus > Prochilodus magdalenae. Next base: position 18,168 of record JAMWET010006861.1, on the reverse strand, counting down.
AATTGTTCTATGTAGAAGCTTTTGAAAATTGTTCTCCTATTCCTGTAATGCAAAACTTATAACAAAAGAAAAAACACTTTTTGGTACATTTTCCATCAATCTGAACCAAAATTCTTAACAAAAACCACAAAGACTGTATTTTGTTTATTTTGTTTTTATAGAAAGTTATTTTTTTTATTATGAAAAACTGCCCTTATCTTTTAAGGTAGAGTTTACAATTCTACAACAGGTTTTAAAGGCTTTAAGGCCTTAAAGCACTTCAGTAAAACATGGAGAGACTCTTTTATTACTCCTCTAGACTGTGGAACTCAATTCCACCTTTTATTAGACAGTCAATCTCAGTGCACACTTTTAAGAAACATTTGAAAATGTGTTTCTTTAATTTAGTGTCTAATTACAAATCTGTCTATGAATGAGAGCCATAGAGAGATACACGTATAGGTCATACACTCATGTCCAAGTTGAAAGTGTACCTGGACCATAAAAGAAACCGTGTTTTGCATATACTATATGCTTTATGGAAGACTTCCGGTTACTGACCCAGGAAGTGTCCTGAAGCTAATCACTTCCCCCTAAGATAATGGCAGAATGAGGTCAGTTTCCTAATTCTTACTGAGTTTTGACCACTGTGCCTCAGTATAAATGACCTAAGAACTGACCCACTAGCCTATTGCATAAAGTTCTAGATGCAGTAATGCTATGTAGAGACCAAAAGTCTCACAGTTGCCTTTAGGACCAGGTGAAAACCATGCTCACTGCCCTGTCCTGCTAAGAATGCTAATAAATATTTGTTCAAAAGCCCTGCCAAGCATAGGCTATTATCAAATGTGGATCAAATACAATCTCCTGCCTGAGTAACATTCTAAACATGAAGGGATGTATATCTATACCCTATACGCCTTCTCTCACTGAGGTGCTTCTTACAACTACAAAACAAAAGGTTAGTACTTTTGCTGAGTAAACATCTTAAAATGCCTTGGCTGGAATACCCCTATATCTTGGATGCCCCAACATGTATTCCCTTTAAACCCCATTGGCCCCACAGCTGTTTAACTTGTAAGGTGCCTGTGAGGCTGCTGGCAGTGTCAGAAAACCCAGAACATTATGGTCTAAAGAGCATACTGCTCCAAGACCTCATGTTGGACCTCTGCATAGTTTCTTTGGTGCTTTTCCCATTTTAATCTACACTTATCCATATCACCACATCTGGGAAGCACAGGGAACTTGATTTATTGTCCACTAATTACATTGCATTCTTTGATCTAATCCACTGACATGGAGCAAATGGACCAGGAGCGCCTTGATGTCTTCCTTGAGGCTTCAGCTGTGGTAGGCTTGTCTCCTGTGCCTTATAGTCACTGCAAAATCTAGACTATAGAAGCATCCTGACTGTTCAGCCGTGAACATTCTTTACATGTTCGCTTTCCTTTACCAGTTTTTAAAACATATGTGGCATCTATATCACCCATACTCACCTAAAAGTAGAGAACTAATAATATATATAATAATATAGCAAATAAGAGGTCTTTCAAATTCAAATATTTGTTCAAGATAGTCAACACTGAGCACATTCTCATCCAAGTGTATTTTCTATAGAATTAGACATAGTTAGTCATACTGTCAGCAATAATCATCAGAAACAATAAATATGCTTGATAACAGCTTTACAGAATTTTCTCTGACACGTCCTTGGCTGAACTTTGGAACGTATATTCACAGTGGATGGTACATCCTTCCATGCATTCTTTGACTCGAGATGAGTACAGTTAAGGACAATTCATGGAAAAGGATATTTCGGCTACTGCATCCTGTCCATGTAAATTCTTCAGGTTGGGTCTGCATTGCAATGTCTCAACCAAAAACTGAAGATGTTTTTTCAATTTGCCAGACAATAAGCCAGGGCTGCGTAAAAGCCATAAACAGAGGATCACTGTTCTAATAAACTTGCCTCTCCAGATTGTTCTTGGAGCTGTACGTGAATATAATACATCAGTACAATACATGAAAACAAATCACACTTATTAATACGTCACTTTTGTATAATTAATAACGCCATTTGCATTCCTTCTTGGCACAATTTTGCACCATGTCTTGCTTTACTGTGGTTGGTTCCTGTATGCCCTGTACCATGTATAATAACCATTCACGTCATTGTAACTGGCCAATGAAGATGACGTATGACCTAAAAAAGCAGTGCCTTTGGACAGTGCATACACTAACCACTGTACTTTAAATATTCACATGCAGATACTTATAAGGCTTGTATTACATGTCAACTGTTATTCACATTAGGAAAAGTAAATGACTTCCTGGTATGGAAAAAACTTGATTCTCAAGTAATGAAGTAATTTGACACACGTACACACGTACACACACACACAGACTCACAATCTCAAGAGAGGAAGTCAAAAACATAAACAGGAAAACCCATAGTAGTTCCACTTATAGACCTTCAAAAAACTTTCTGCTTATATTACAAATACAATCACCAGAGCCCTGGCAGTCATGCTGTGACCATAGATTACATATTGTTTAGCCCACAGCTTTGGTTGTGTTCCAGGTGTAACACCCTGGCAGTACATGTTGTCTCTAACCTAAATCCTAGGAGACTGCAGGTGGGTGTTACCTGGCTCTCACACTTTGAAGTGTAAGTCAAGGTATTGTGCTGTTTTAAATGGACAGGAAAACTTTTTTTGTCCGCATATTTACACCTTGATTTGGCCGAATGTTAACAATGGAAGGTCTTCAGAAGCCTTGTTTTATAAACACATCCTTCGTTTTATTAACCTACGTGTTCCTGGTTGGAAGCTACGGCTGTCCTACAACATGTGTTATTTCCAGATTTCTTTTCGGACGGCTCTGGAACATTTTACTTTTCCTAGCAATGATAGGTGAAGTGCAAACAAACGTAGTTAATAAAGGGTGGAGCGGGGCTTTACATATGCACAAAACAACATAAAAATCTTTTCGTGTCACGAAAAGATAAGAAAAAATTTTATGTTGTTTTGTGCATATGTAAAGCCCCGCTCCACCCTTTATTAACTATGCTTGTTTGCACTTCACCTATCATTGCTAGGACGCGAAAAGAGGGAGGGAGGCAAAGACAGAATGCGAGTGCAAGCCAGGAAGTTTAATGAAATCCAAATCCAATAAAATACACAAAAGTAACAAAACAAAGAAGGAACATAAATAAGCAAAAGACTACAGACCAAAGCTGACCAAATAACAAACAGCACAACAGCATAAACAGGCCCGGAGAAGAAACAGCAAGCAAACACAAGGTGTACAACTAGGGGTATAAATGCACAAGGTCTGACGATGAACACATGGGTAAGGGAGGAGCCACAAACTAGGGACAGGTGAGGGGCATAAATCAAAATTAACAGAAGCACATGGCCAGGACCAAAAACGAAAGCAGATGGAGGTGACAGGAGGATAAACACAGACAGAAACAGACAAACCCAAAAAAAAGACAAAGGCAGGACTACACAGGATGTGACAGCCTAACAAACTGATTAAACAGGCACTGGAAGTTGCCCTCAGAGGAAACATCATCAACGGGACCACCTGCTCCTAAATGTTCAACAGCAGGGTTTGGGAGGATCACTGTAAAGATGTATTCAGTTACTGATTACCAATTACCTGGCAGTACCTGAGTAATCTGATTATTTTATCATATAAAAACAATAAAAACTAAACTAACTAAAAACATATTTTAATGACTTTTTATATTTAAAAAAAAAATATCTAGAAAAAATCGTTCTATTGTGCTATATTTGTACTTCTGTTTGAAAGTCTGCTATTGCAGTACTACAGAGAAAGTGGATGCATAAAAAGTTGATACTAATTCAAAATGGCAAATTTAGGCAAAAAGGCAGCGAGTATGTGGTTTTATTGTAATCCTGCTATTTATTGTAATCACCTTGTTTTTATAAGGTAACATTACATAACTGTAATTAATCTGTTATGGTTTTTGCTTCCTGAGTATGTAACCTCGTTATGTATTCTGTTACTTTCCAAACCTGTTTAATGCCTTCATCTGCTACTCCACTTCATATGACAGGAAAGTACCATTCCTTTTGAAAGACACTTAAACTTTTTAGATTGTCTGTTGTAGTTTAGTTTAACTTTATTTGAGTGTCATTTGATGTTCCCACTTTCTGTACTGTGATTCCACATGAAGCTGGCACTGGGCATTGTGTACACTGTCTTGATCTGAAGCCTGACCCAAGACTTCTCCGTTTTCCCTCTAGCCACATTCATAGGCTTTTAAGGGGTAATTTTAAAATTGGCAATGACTTTTACTTGCTGTGTAATGCAACTGCAGTGGGTTCTCATACGGCTCCTAACTTTATAAACATACATCTGGGGTATGCTGAGTAGTTTAATTTTAGACAGTAATTAAGTTTTAAGTAAACATCCATTAATTCACATGGTATGTTGATGATATTTTTCATATTGCACTGAAGAGGATTTGGAACTTTGCATACTTTTCACAAATTTGATTACTGAACATTTACATTATTCTTTATCATATGAAAAAAAAAACCCAGTTTTTTTCTGTCTAAAATACAAAAAAAAATTACCACCTCACATATAATAAGCATAACAGAAAGGAATAACTTTTTACACACATAGAGTTCTCAACCCAAGACATGCAGGCAGGTGAATTGGAGATGTTAATTTGCCCCAAGGTGTGAATGTGTATATCTGTCTATGTCTGGCCTGTTATGGGCTGGTGGCCTGTCCAGGGTTTATCCTGCCTTTGAAAACTGCAACCCAGTAGGATTAAGAGGATTAGAAGATGACTGAGAGAGTGAGTGTTTGTGTTTAGGCCACTAGGTGGGGCAAATGAGAACCCCTTTAATTAGATGGTTTTTAAAATGATATTGTATATGTTGTGTAGTGCATCTGATGGAATGTCTTGATTGTGGGTGGTAACATCATGGCTTTAACTTGATTAGGTCATCCTTGCTATGGTCAGATTTGGACCATGGCATGTCAGTTGTGTTTGCATTTATTTAAGCTAATGCCATTTCACTGAATCTAAATTGCACCTGATGTTGCAATTTCTGATGCCTTAAAAACAGGCATCAGACGCACCACAGCTTCTCTAAGTAACACATCTAATGAATATTGATTTGGATCACGTTGTAGGAAGTCCATGGGAAAAAAATAACAGTCCTGGAAAACATAGTTCCAGATCTTGTTTGAAACATTCTCACAGAGACACAAAAACATTTTAGTAGCCTAAAATAGAGTAACCAATAAAATTAGACCATAAACTTTAAGCCAGTTAAGCGTCAAGAATGTTGCTGTGGGCCAAAATGACATACTGAAAATTGTTTGGGGAAAGAGCTTGGGCTTAACAGAGATGAAATCCCTTAATTAACAAAATAACTGTTGTCATTAAAGTTGGTCCTTCTTCTTTTCCCCTTTTCTATATGTTATATAATAGTGCTACCAATGAAGGGTATTGGTACATTACATTTGAGATGGAATCAGCCCATAAATGCTTATCTATCCTCAGAAATCCTCTTTTATCCTACATGTAGGGTGTTATAGGGGCATCCTGTTTCCTCATGTTGCAGAGATTGATCATGTAATCTTGTATTCTCTCCAGATATACTCAGGATGTAGACTCCTGATGTCATCCTTAACCTCAACCCTTACATACAGAGCCATAAGAGTGCCGTTTTAGAAGACTTAGACATCCACCTGTTTCTTTGGCTGATTTAATAAAAATACCAGTTTTATGGTTCCACTGAAGTGTGCATGTACTAATTCATATGACCTATAATCTGCAACTTTCACCATGCCCTGCAGTATATTAATGTACATTGTGCAGTCACTTGCACAGTAGGCTTGATTAATGTATATGATATAACATCTTCATATCATTCATGATTTTTATCTAGTAAATAAACATCACAGTGTATTAACAGCACAATTCCTGAAAATGTTTAATTCTTTGGGAATACTTTGAATGTTGTCCCATAATAGATGTCTAATGACCCACCATTGCTGTTTAGATATCTAAGCTTGTTTTATTTGTCCTTTGAAGTCCTTTGCTCTCTCGCCAAATGTTTTAGCACAATTTGTTGCATTGTGTACTGCAAGACTTTAATAGCATTTATCACTCAGTTTCTTTCCCGTAAGGCTCTTTTGGCATTCAGCACAGTACATGATATTAGTGTTATTCATCTTCTTATATTGAATAACACAATGAGAGGCCCATCTGCTGGCCAGATTAACCACAAACCATAAAGCAAAGCATTTTCTGCAAGATTTAGCCACAGAGGCCAATTTAAATGAGTAGATTCAGAAAAGTCTGAAAAGGACTGCCTGTCATTTTCTTGCAGTAGTCTTGCACATCACACTGGATCTACAGCGCAGTTTTCACTGCGATACCCCTTACTGTGAGTGAGCTGAGAGATACCCCCTCATGCATGTGATTAAACTGAAGGCTTTTATATCGTCTTTCATATCTCTTTTCAGAATTCTTACCTTCCCTCCAGCTCTTACAGAGAAACACAAGGAGAACGGAGCAGAGAGCCGTTTCGGGGCTTTACTTCATGATTTCAGTGGAAGAATTCTCTGAAGATCTCAAGGTCATAAACAAATTCAAGTTACTTGTACCTAGTGATAGTGAAGTCTACTAGTGATTGTTTACTATATATAATGTTCTGTTGTTTATTGAATTGTTCTAAAGCAAATTCTTTATTTAATAATAATAATAATAATAAGAAGAAGAAGAATAATAATTTTCAGCACTTAAGCATCAGTGGGCACATGTATTCTAGCTAGCAAGTAAAAAGGCAATTGAAACTGTGGAGCTGTTAAAGCCCCAGTGAATCTAAATCAGTGTTTTCTTTCTAATGAAGTTAATTCTGGTCCACTGGGTCACAATCTACAACACAGAGTATGTCTTTCCAAAGTCTAACTAATGTCTGCTGTATTCACCATATTCATAATTTCCTAACCAACTACAAGGCTCATGTCTCTTTGCTCTGCCCATCCTAAACAGTTCCAGAGTCTGAGAAACTCACAGGCCCTTTCCTCCACATTGAGTTCTGTTCTGCATCTGATTGTGAGTGAACCGTTTGGCACATTTTCACCAAAAATAAACAGGTGCAATACCCAAAAAGTTCCCCATTCCCTGAGGGAATCAATGGTAGAATGGTAGGTTCTCCAGCATGAACCGTAATGACATCTGAGATGTGGAGGAAAAAAGAAGGTAGCAAACACAGGGCCTGCTGAAGAAACTCTACATCTTCTCATCACCAGTAGCTGATCTGTGCTTGCTTTTTGGATAAAAACAAACATCTGGAATAACAGCACAAACACTAGTGGGAAATCTTTATGTTCCACCATCAAGTTCAAGAACCAGTGTTTGAAAAGTTCTATTAGTGAACTGGAATTAAAGCTAGCTCTAACCCTAACCAAGTCTAGCAGCCTAGTCTGTAGCAACCTGCCACCTGTTCATTTGGTTTTCCAAACAATAACATTATTTGTTCATCAGTTCCTTCATGCATGAATTACTTTGTCTGTCTGCCCGTCCAACTGCATAACTGTTTATCAATGACATTTTTTGTCCAGTTACTGTCACAACACACTTGGATCGTGATTTTAGTCCCGGCCCGGGTGGGGTGGTGGGGTGGTGTGTTAGTCAGAGAGTTGTCAATCAAGCTGTTTCTTAGTCACACCCACACTGACTTTAGATAGGTATGCTCTGCATATTTACATCTTACATTTATTATTTATGCTGGATGCTGGAGGTTTAATATAACATTTTAGTTTGCTGTCTTACAAACATTCTTAATGTTATACTGTGCCTTCCCTAGGGCTTTAATACTGATGGATTATACCTTCCCTTTCAGACAAAAATTATATCAAGCCAGAAATTCATCACCCAAATCTCTGCCCTTCTGTGTCTGGAGCCAGGATTCATACCGACTGAGAGCTGGCCATGAATGAAAAGCTAATAACTTCAATGACAAAAAAAAAAGAATTAGAATGAGAAATGTTACTTTGACGTCAGGCATAGCAATAATAAGCCACTTGGAATAATTTTGGTAGTTTGTCATTTTGGTCTAATTTCAACACGGTCCAGCTATGTCCCACCACAGTCCCATTGTCTAAATCATCTTTAAACAAATGATAAAACATTAATTGCTCTTTTACATAACATAACCATGCCAATGGTTACTTCTCAGATGAACGTACCGTGGGTTGGATATCAGATATATTGACAAAAACGGCATTAATTTACACAGTTAAACACATTTTATTTTTTTGAAATAAATAAAATAGTACAAATGTAATGTTTTTATAGTTTAGACCCGGAGCATGCTATAAAAACAATGTGAGCTCACTGCCACCTGTTGGTGGATTGCTAAGACCATTTCACTGTTTCAGCATGTCCTGACCGAAGCCTTAAGGGCTCACCTGTACCTTCTGCCTAATCCCAAGCAATCTTCCTATAAACAGAAGTAAAGAAATCCGGTCAGCTGCATTATTGCCTTCTTGTTTACACTGAGGGTAAATACTGCAAAACTCATTAAAAAGGCAAAACCAACATCACTGGCATTCCAGTTTGAGGATCATGATGAAAAGTGCAGAATCATATTGTTAGACCTCATATAGATATCTGCAACCTGATACCATTAAAAGCCACGTAGATATCCTCCAGTCTAGTGTTCCTCTGCAAAGTTGCTAATTAAGATGAGACTAAAGTAATTCCCAGCGTTCAAGTAGTGCTAACTGCAGCTTTTGCAGTTAATGAGGGTCGTTTGTTTAGGGCAGTGCACTTCATGTGTGAAATGAGTTTAATGAGTCACATTCTTCAGATTGTGGAGCTCTAGTTCCAACTGCCTTATTCTCTCATCCTTATCACTGAGCTCCTTCTGTAGTCGTTTAAGTTCATCCTGCTGCCTGTAGAACATCCTCAGGAACTGTAACACATGTGCACGGACACACACATAGCGCAAATGAATTTCACACATGTTCAGTATCATCACTATATAAAATAATCAACACTCTATTAGTTTAGTAGTAGCAGAGAGTATGGCCATGTTCTGATTTTATATTTGATAGAATTTATATGAATTTATATTGATAGATGTTCAAGTAAGTAAACCTTTAGTTGTAGTTTAGCAGTGGCCTATTATATATATATATATATACACACATACACATATATATATATATATATATACACATACACATATATATACACATACAAGCTGGTAATTGTATTGTTCCATGGATTAGTTCCTAAGAACTGAGAGAGAACAGAAATGTAGCTAAGAGTCTGAAGTCTGTGTTAGGATGAAGGCTACCCCACCCGGCCCTTACTTTTTATATCACACCTATATGTCTCCTGGCTCAAAAACTGAAGTACTTCAGTCTCCAACAGATTACACAGGGGGATTCTACTCCATTTTAATTTTCACTTGAAATGGGACTTGAACACCCCCGACTCTCTGCTGTCATTCTGCTAAGGGTAGTGTGGTTTGAACTGTTTGTGCATGGTTTGTACTGTTTACACTGTTTGTGGACATTTGGACAAAACTCCTATGTTTAAACAATTTCTGCTGCTATGCTGGTTGAACTGTTACTAACACTAAAGCATAAACATTAAACAAAAAGTCACCAAAGAGGTTCTCTAGACGGAGCAGAAGAACCACTTTAAAATCCAAAAATAAATGTTTAACAGATGATTCTATAAAGTTATATTTCCTTGATTTTGTATCCTAACAGCTGCACCTCTCACCTTAGGTGAAAGGTCCAGCAGCATGGTTGAAAAACAGTGGAGCTTTTTTTTCTAGAATCATCCACTGAAACGTTATTTCAGAAACTTTAACATACACAGAATTCTAGCATTTTTATAAATGTATAGTGTCACCACACGCACACACACACACACACACACACACACACACACACACACACACCTACACACACACGCACACACACACACACACACACACCTACACACACACACACCTACACAAACCTACACACACACACACCTACATACACACACCCACACACACACCTACACACACACCTACACACACACACGCACACACACAAACACACACACACACAAACACACACAATAACACAGACCCACCTCATTATCTGTCTTGGGAGAAACATTCTCCAGGAGGTCAAGTCCTTTCATTGCTGCTGCTCTCCTCTCTCTCTTAGTAGCTTTGGGGCCAATCGGGTTTGCCCGCTTATAGTTCTCCTTAAGAGATATCAGGACTGGTCCTATGTGACACATCCATGGTCATGAGTCAGGCAGTCATTGTGATCTGAAATTCATGTGGAATGGGATTGCTGTTGTACCTCTGTTGATCCCACTGAGCCACTGATCACCAGTGAGCGCTGCCTCTGCACCTGTGGTCATCGGGTAGATATCCTCCTGGAATTTCTCTGCCTGTGACAGTAAATGAATGTCTGTCATGTTGACATTATTCATCCAGTATATGCCCCGCTGCACTGCAGCATGGCAATGTTGACATGTGTCTGAATAAACTACAGCTTTACACAGTATTTAGCTGTATAAAGCCTGGTGTTAACTCACTCACTCTGCGTGGCACTATCATTGAGATGGGCTCCACTAGGCCCTTCAGAGTCACCAGCTTATAGAAACGGAAAACTTCACACTCTCCGACGTTCATTCCTCGCTTTGGCATCACACCTATGAAGGTCAAAACAACATATCAAACTAAATAATAATAAATAATAATAATATAATATAATAATATTAATAATAATAATATGAATCACTCCTCACTAAAAAAACTTGTGTTTTGCCTTTTATATAAATTACATTTAATTATGTAAGAGACTACTGCATTTTGTTTATTTTTGTAGATTTTACATGTAGACCTTACATGTAGATACATCATACAAGAGAAATCCCTGTGGAGTCAACCAGTCCTGACCGCTAATCTAACTAATAAGTACTTGAAAGAACTTTTTGTCTTTTTGTCTATTTAGGTAAATATTATTTCTCTGAGCCACAATATGCATGTACATGTCTTATGAATAACTTCCCAAAGTCTAATACATGTCTTCTGTATGTCACCATATTTCTCTGCGCTCCATGTAAACTGGTCGAAATCTTGGCTTCTGTGCATTTCATAACCAAGAGCATGGCTGACATCTCGTCTCGCTCACACAAAACAGTTTTAGAGTCAGAGAAAGTTAAACCAGCAAGCCTGACCACATGTCCGTAGCTATCGTCGTCCGTTCATTCATTTATCTGTACACCAACATTGCTCAATCGCCCACTACTTTATTCATGCATTTCTATATCAATCCATTCGTTCTTCTGTGTTCATCCCTTATTTCCTACATTGCTTCACCTATCTGTTTGTATGCATGTTTGTCCATGCATCTGCATGTCTGTTCGTCCATGTTATTTTTTAATCCAGTTACAGTCACATAGAAGCTAGAGAATGATGTTAGTTCTGTATGAGAGGCAGAGCTGGTTTGGAGTGTTGGACAAATAGATGTCAATCAAGCTGCTTATTAGCCATGGCCACACAGGTCAGTCTGATCCATGGTTTTTAAGCTGTGTTTGATCATATGTAGATCTTATTTTTCATCCAAACTTTGCTGCATGTTTAGTCTCATACACACATTTAAAATATTGTACTGCTTCTTCCTTGGAGCTTTAAGTATAACTCCTAGCTTGGTTGGTGAACAAAATCAGAAAGAAAATAATGATTCTGTTTTTATACAGCACAAAATGGGTGCCGTAGACTGAGGGAGCAGTTATAGTTTTTCAAAAGTTCCTCCCACATTCAGGACAAGAACGGGGTTTTCCCAGTTCCTAGTCTTTATGCCAGAAAAAAATGCAGGGACGACTGCGGCAGCATCGTAGGGTGCAAGAAAACAGGGTCATAGGATGTGTAGAAGTGGTGATACTTTGGCTGGAGTGTATCTTTAACTCTATAGGGCATGTCAGATTTAATACTGCAGGGCCATATGAACTCCATGTATGCTGTTTCGCTTACCAAGTCCTTTTTGTGGAGCAGGAGAGCTGAACTCCATCAGATACTGCAGATAGGGCTTCTCTGGACTAACCTCATAATATCTGATATTACCATCTCCCTGTGAACCACAATGGAACATGAAACAATTCAGTACTCCTACCTCTGATCTGTATTTCCAGACCAATAACAGTGAAACCTTTTGCACAAGTGAGGTATTAACAATACCGATTAATAGATCCTTCTTTGTGCCTCAACGCTTTACAATTATGCATCTGGATACTTAGACAATACTTGATACTTTGTGTGGTGTAATAACGAAGCACTTGCCTTGCCTGCCAGGTACAGCATGTGTGTGTCTGTATCATAAAAAGGGAAGAGAAGTCCAGACAGTCCATCTATCTCTTCTTCTGTGATTGGCACAGACAGGTCCTCCTACAGAGAAACACGCACACATGCACAATGAGTCACATATAGCTAGAGGCCAAAAGTTCTGGCTTCGTAATGAATCGATTTGACTATAATGCTTCAGGAAACAAGTTGAGGCCGTATGAAACCTCAAACCTTATTATGATTTGATTATTTTGGTATGATTCATAGTTATCCAAATTTTACAGAAGGAAATAATTACACTGAAGTAAAATATGAACTATAAGAAGAATCCACAGTCTGTTTATTTGTAACTTTCAGCTATGTTTACTTCACTCCATTACATTTCAGCTTTTTCCTCCTCTATTTTCTTCTTGTTACTCTGAATTGAGGCAGGATTCTGTCATTCCAGAAATCTGGGAATTATATACATTTATATATTACAGTATATATACACACAGGTAACTAATCTGTCTTTTTTAAACTTGTTTTTGTGATGTCAAGGTCTCATATAGTTAGTCCCATAAAAGGTCTATAGAGTCAATTTTTGAAAACTACACTGCTAACAGCCTGTTTTAAATTCATGGTTTCTGTGACTGTTTCACAAGATCCAAGTCATATACATACATCCACTTATGTAGCCTGCAGCAGTTTAGTCCTGTCCTCTCATATCAAAGTTCTAAGAAGTGTTTCAGCTTTGAGTGCTTTTCTAAATGAGGCTCAATACGGGACAGGCAATCAGAACAGGGCTTGTTCATCTCAGATCAGTCTGAAAAGCCCAGTAATGAAAACAGTCTGTTTCTTTCTTAGGGATAAGGGTCATGAAGAATGAACTGTGGGCATGTTTGGTGTATAAAACCACACACATATTGTAAGTTAATCTCAAGAAAAATAAATTACAAATATGAGTAAATGTAGGATTAGTCTGCCATAATGAAGATTATCTCTACTGTTGTCCTGTGAAAGCCTTCAGAGTAAAGCATCATAATTCATTAGTGCTTCTGAAGACTGAGAAAGTGTTCTCTGAAAACAAGCGGTCAACCACAACCCTGTTTTAAACTCACCTGATCCCACAGTGCTACCTGCCTGGTATTCCACTGCGACACTCCGGTTGTCAGCACACGTTTCATGTTGCCTAGAAACACCACCCTGCCAACTCTATGCCGCTTACAGTCAGCCTCCTGTATGCACAAGGAGAGGATGAAAGTCCTTTATCACCTGTGCAGTTAAGTTATGTTGTTAATATTGTACCAACTGCTCTCTAAATGATTGTCCAATGGAAATAAATGAGAAAAGTTTCAGTTAGCCAAACCTATGTTTGTTTCTCCAGTATATTAATCATCTCGGTTGCTTGCCTGTAATAAAATCTATAATCATAACTTTTAGTAAAAGTAAAAAACAGTTTGGGAGATATTGTTATTTTTCTCCAGTTTGGAGATAACTGTTTTCTTTGAACAGTAACGGTGTGTCAGTCTGAGTGACGTCTCTCACAAAGAAGCAATTAAAAGAGTTCTACCATAAAACCAACAAACAGTTCTGGGGGTTTCTGTGCATAGTGGTAATTCTTATAATGTTAAAATCGCTCACTTGTAGAACCCTTCCTGAGCGTGCATCCATAATTCGCAGCTTTTTGTCCTTACAGCTGGTTGCCAGTAGACTTCCGTCTGTGTTGAAGGACATGCAGAGGACCACATCCGAATGGCTGTCAAACACCCTCACAGCCTTTCCCTCCTCCAAGTTCCATAGAAGGATCTTTCAAAGAGTGAAAATGAAATAACCACAGGAGGAAATTAACAGTGGAACAACAGATACAGGTAAATTCAACTGTAACCTGTCATACTGCAACACATGCAACCACTACAAGGATTACCCACCACTATGTACAGCACATGAATTCTTATTGGTGGACTGGCAATGTTTCACTGCAGAGATCATTTACAGAATCTTACAATACGAGCTAATGTCAATGTCAACTTGTCATGTGTACACAAGAACTATATGTGAATTTGGATGTTTTTGCATCTTAAATTCCAGCTGACACATAATAACTGACTGTCCTCATATTTAAAAGTGTATGATATTTATCTAATGTATTATAACCAGCATTTGTAGCCCCAATAATAATGTCAGGAGAGAGGATGGCGAAACCTAATGCAGCATAAAATGTAACACAGACATTTAATTTAATTAAACAGGTTCAAGTAAAACTCAAGCTCATCTCCTGGTACTTCAATAGCAGCATCATGGATGAATTTTCATAAAATTGATAGTTAAGTTAAAAATGAATTTCTTATTAACAGATCAAAAACCAGTGGTGGACTGTAACTAAGTCAATGTAATTAGTAGACAAGCTAATTATGGATGTTTTGGTGACTGTGGTTACCTTGCCATCATACCCAGCACTGAAGAGAATCTCACTGCATGTGGGGTGCCACTCTATAAGCCCCACCTTCCTGCTGTGGCCAGTCAAAACCAGCAAGGCCTCCGTCATGTTGCGTCTCAACCCGCCATCAGGAATCTCCCAGATCCTCACCTGACGTCACCATCATCATGATCATGGACATCATCACCCATACTGCCATAAGTTTATTAGTTTTATAAATTATGTCATCCTCGCCATCAGAACAGAATATCACTCATGCCTTAAATAACCATTATTGTGTATTTCCTGCATATGGACATAATGCAATGTGTATTCACTATGTACTCACAGTGCAGTCTTCTGAGCAAGAGGCTAGGATGTTGTCTCTGAAAGGATTCCATTTGATGTCCAAAACGCTGCCCTGATGACCACATACTTTTGGGTGATGGGGGTCTACCCGACCGGTCTGAGACAGTAAAATGTATATTCCAATTAAAAACTCAATACCAGATTGTTAGTTATAAGGTATGCTACACTACCCTGTGTTTCCACAAGGTGATGCTGTTTGTCTATTTTAGAAATGACATAGTCACAATAAGAGGGTCCAAAAGAGTTTAAACTGTCATTAGGTAACTCCTCTGCTTGGAATGGAGGCACTGTATATATATGACACATATATGATATGAAAGTAGCATACAGTTAGTATTTACACCTGGCATTAGCACATTAGCTGCTTAGAAACAAACCTGTTTTAACAAATAAGCCCTTGCCAAACCATATCAACCTCATCAGGTCACTGAGAGGTGAACATTTTCAGCCAGAGTATAGATTACATCTGGCTACGCAGCAGTCACACCAAATGATCGCTTTGTGTTATCCAAACACAATGTGAGCCTGTCCTCGAGATGGTCAGCCAGATTCAGTCACATTCCTTACCATATGAGCACTGTACTCACTTACACGCATTAGCATTTCCTGTTATCCGAATGGCAAAAGCATACAGTTACCTGTACATGTCAAGGCTAAGAGCAGCATTGTGTTCATGATCAAGATTAATTAGAGGCATCTGGAGTTTAATTACATCATTAAATTTTATATATATCTATCCGTCCCTGTTACTCTGTCATATGTAACTTGTATAGTTTATTTCAGCATGCCCAAAACATACAGGTTTTAAGGCTTACAAGTTGCCATAATACAGACATTAAATACGTTTAAATTCTGTGTCATGAACATCTGAGTTGGTACACTGATTCCTTCTACACTATTATGATGTTTGATTGAATGTAAATATGTGTCATAATTTAATTAAGTTTATACATAGTAACTTTTGTTTAATTTTTGTTTTTCTATCTTACAAAAAAGCTGCACTGAGTGTTCTGACACTGGTCAGCTTGTGCATGACATCAGTCTGTATCTGGTGAAAGTCACATGGCTGACTCTGTACCACCCTTACACATCTCCATTCTTCATTTACCAGTGAAGCCATGTGGCCGATTCAAGAAGCTTGAGCATGGCTACTTATATCTGGTTGCATGTGAATTTCATTGGAAGAACAGAAAAACTACAATACTACAGAAGCTGTACTTAAAGGAAAGTAAAGGTCCTGTGCCAAAATCTCCTTGAGTGAAAATCAAAGAGTATTCATTTAGATGTGCCAATATTCAACAATAAGGCATGTATTACACAACACTGTCATCACGGCAATTTAGTCAAACAATTAGCAGTTTCACCAGAGATTCATTAGATATGCAGATCAGTTCAACTTTTATAAGCTATCATTCCCCGGTTTTAAAAAGAAAACATGAGCTGCTGTTTCACTTGGTTTAACTTTTGACCAATTAGCAGCAAAAAAGAAAAAGCATATTTATAAACACACATATATATATATATATATATACAGTTCTGGAAAAATGTAAGAGACCTCAGTTTCTCTAGTTTTACAGTTTATGGATTTGTGTTTGACCAGAATGAGCTGTTCTGTTTTATTCTATACACTACTGGAAACATGGCTCCCAAATTCCAGATTATTGTATGGAGATCTGTTTATTTAGATAATCGCTAATGACGCCTCCAGCAGCCTGTATTTTAAACCATGCTCACTGTGCATTTCACCCCAGCCACCGCTCGCCAGCCTGTAGGTCAATGGAGCTCATCTTACGGTGGTTACGTGACATTCGAGTGAGGCTTCTCATCTCGGTCAGTAGAGGGTGGTTTTGGCCCTCTGCCAGTCTGTAGCTGTGTTGTCCTGTGTGTTTGCTGCTCGTAGCAGATGCTCACTGTACCTACCAGTAAAGCTAGAACCAAACTTCTGTTCCTTCTGTTCCTCTGCTGTACATGTGAAGACGCTGATTTAAGAAGAAATTGGAGTGGTCTCTTATTTTTGTTTTCTGTATATATATTAGTTTTCTATGTAGTTTAGGGAGAGTTTATAAGTTTCAATAACACTTGAGTCAAGAACAGATCCTCCAAAATAGTAAGTATATTAATAAGTAGATTCATTTTCCACCTTTAAAGGTACATTAGGATTTATGTGTTTCTAGGCTGAAGCAGAAAAGGGGGTTTTCTGTTTTCGGTTTTCTGAGGCATGAAGAGAGAGGCATGTACATAATTAGACAGTTTTACCTTGTAAATCGGTATAACCAGGAAAGATCCTCCTCCTGAACTCTCTGTGACTACAGCTAGGAACTTGGGGTTGGCAGCACAGAAGTGGTTATCATGAACATTCAGCTAAAAAAAAATGATTGGAACACCTCTCATAACAACTCCTCATCGACTGCTGGTTTTTGTACCATACCATTTCGGAAGTTTTATTTGGACTCTTGGCTTTACCTTTTGGTGTTGGGGGGGGGGTATGGGGGGTTTTTTTTTGCTTTGAGCTCTGTACGTTGGCGCGCCGATGCAAGACATCTAGAGTAAAACATGATAGTTAGTTCAGTAAATCATACTCACATTCCAGTCATGTGACAACATGAGTAAATACGGGCATATCTGTGTTTGATTATCAGATACACCACATGTATAGATAAGTGTTATGTGATAGAACAATGTCTTCATCATTTATTTAAAAAAGAATTAACCAACTGTCTTTCTCCTGTTGGAAAAGCAAGTCCCTGGTTTCAAGTAACTGATACTTCTGACGAAAGCAGCTGCCTACCCATTTCTGGCATCTACTGGCGGAATTTTATTGCACGGAGGGGAAGGGGGAAGGGGGGGGGGGGGGGAGAAGCTAGGGGGGGGGAGGGGGAGGAAGGAAAAAGAGGGAAGGGCAAAAGAGAATAAAAAGGGAAGGGAAAGAACGGGGGGGAAAGAAAGAAAGGGGGTGCCTCTCACAGTCATATGATCTAGACACTAGGCCACATCGGCAAGGCCCTCCGTACATTTCGAGGCATATTCCTGTGGAAGGATGACAGTTGGATATATCCT